>VXBJ01005041.1:259271-318603 GCA_013400055.1 Nycticryphes semicollaris
AAAAAAAAGCCTCCAGAACCCCAACAGAAGAGAGAACAGATCCCAGCAGCAAAATGTTTCATCATCCCTTTGGATGGAAATTAAAAACAGGGTGGAAAAAAACAAAAAGAAGCACTCCAAAATAACCCATAATCTGGGGAAAAAAAGACTTGAACAGAGGCAGATTGGTATGGGAAAATATATACAACAGCAAGAACGATTCAGAGGTACTTCAAAAAGATTCTCCTTATTCTGGCAAAACATTAAAAGAACAGGTATGAAAACTTTAGCAACAAGCTGGCCCAACTACAGATCTTTGTGATCCTGAACACAAAATCACAACTTGACCCAAGGAGAGGAGCAGAGGGAAAGAATCACAGAATGGTTCAGGCAGGAAGACACCTCTAGGGTCATCTAGTTTGACCTCCCTGCAGTCAGCAGGGACAGCCCCAACTAGACCAGGCTGTCCAGGGCCTCGTCAAGCCTCACCTTGAATACCTCCAGGGAAGGGACCTCAATCACATCCCTGGGAAACCTGTTCCACTGTTCCACCACCCTCAGTGTAAAGAACCTATTCCTAATATCCAATCTAAATCTGCTCTTCTCCAGCTTGATGGAAGAGAGGCATTAAAGTAGGATGCAAGCACAGCTCAGATACTCCTCTCTGCCTTACTGGTCACATTTGCTTCTGAAGGTATTAATTTTCGCAGGTGTCATTGCCTGCAGACAATCCCAGGTAAAAAGGAGGATTTTTTCCACCAGAACAAGGATTATGAAGGGCCCCGTTAAGTAACTATGGTCATAAGTCAAAACGTCCACTTAAAATATAGATCAGCCTTGAGCCTCACAAGCCCAGCCATCATTCACAGTGAGCACTAAATACAGATCGCTGTAGATCACCCTACCCAAGTGCACAGGCTCTTAATGCCAGTCGTAAAGTCTCCTTAAAAAAAACGGAAACTATTGCATGTTGCCCTTTCAACAGAGGTCTTTCACATTTACAGAATAGGCCCAGCACTGCAACCAGATGCATAGATTAAAGGTCCAGGGAAAAAAAAAATCCTACCAAATTTAAAAAGAAACTAAAGAAAAAACTGAATTATCAGCAGACTCTGCTAACGTGGAGGAACGTGCTCATGAGTCAGCCACAAAGCAAGAATTCCAATGCTTTTCCTACAACACTCATGACGATATATTCTTAATACAGACGACCATGCCATTACAGGCTTGCTTTCAGCACACCAGAAACCACTTGTAAGGATTAAAATCACAAAACGGTACCAAGTCCTCTCCTCTAAACCCCAACTCCTTGGTATCGAGTTCCGCAAATCCAGAATGTAGAGCAGGAGGTTTTAAACTGAAGAGAGGGAGAGCTGTGAAACACAGGTCTTTTGGGCTTGCTGCTTGCAGCACACTGCAGCTGACTGCTATTTACTGTTCAGCTGTGGTACCAACATTTCTGCATCTAGCTCCAGCGATGCCAAACACGCTGGTTGTGCATCTCTCAGACTGACAAGACCAGGCAAGGCAGGGCGGGTATAAGATCCACTGAGCACCAAAACTAATTTTAACCAAAACGGCAAGAACACAAATGATCTATCAGATGAGAGATAATCTGTCTGTCCTTCCTTCTCTTCACTGATTTGCACAGTGTCTACTGTTTGGAGACCAAAATAAATCCTAAATCAATGTAAATTCACAACTAAATCAGTTTCTTCTTTAGAAGAATGCTTTTGCTCTATCCACACATCTACTCAGCTTTGTTAGTGGCCTCAGTGCAGAAAGTTTTCGGAGAGCTTCTGGAAACTTGAGCAAATTGTAAGCCCATTCTCAGAGTTGGGCATTTCAAGCAACTACTGGAACAGTTTTCCCTTGCTGTATCCACAAAAATTTGGACCCCTAGGAGAACATGATCTTTCAGGTATCCTGTTATTCTCTCAGCAATTTTTTCTTCAACCTGAGTATCAGCTACTTGAAGAACTTCCTTCTGAAAAAAGTGGCTCTTTTTAATAAAAAATACCTTACTTCTGCTGGAAGCTCAGTTATGTTTCACATAACATACCATACTATTGGGATCCGTTCACTTAATGCTTTTCAGATTTATAGCCTATTCCAAATCTGCTTTTGTCAAGACCTCACTTTCTGAAATTTGCTTATCTTTTATATTTAGAAAGACTGTGCACAAAACTAGTACCAAGTCTTCCACAACATTTTTAGCAGTTAAAAACTGATGCAGAGAATTAATTTCCCTTTTTAGCAGTACCCTTCTTTTCCTTAATTGCCATCTTTAACCTCCCATCATCCAGTAAACTCCATTTTCACACAAGACAATGGCACTGACTTGCCTAAATTATTTATCTTCTGTGTATAGTTGTTAGTTCTTCAAAGCCTACCTTGGATCTTTCCATTTTCCTTTTATACTCATTATACTTTATACACTCTATTACTAATACCTGGGAGTTGGATTTCCAAATTTTCATCTCAAACATGCCATCTAGCTAGCATGAATTATCCCCAGCCTTGCTAATTTAACTGCTTTTCTCAGCTTGCTTTCTTACGTTTCACTATTGGTTTCAAACCACATCAAGGAACTGCTTCACTCCCCCACCACCACCTTTTTCTTTTCTACTCTTATGTTCTCCCAATTTAATTTTAGGGATGCTTTGAGTAATTTGTTCACTTTCTTTTTAAGTTGTCCTTTCTGAAGTTTACCATCATTCCCAACATTTCGATCTTGGTCCCTCTGAGCTCAATGAGCTCAATGGTCGTGGCCACTCGTGAAGACGTAGGTGAGGATCCTGCAAACAACTTTAACCTCGCTGACACAGCAGCAGCTTGACAAATACACAGGTGATTAAATAATGCTGAGCGACTACTCATGTCCAGAGCTATTTTAAGCTGGGCTCTGGAAAGTGCACACACACTGTCATCAAAACCTCAGCCCACCATCTCGCAAGTGCTGTCCCATGAGTCAATCAAGTAAAAAGGACTTACTGCTTTGATCCTCCTAGAAGAGACAATAACCCTTCTCCACAGGTCCACCAAGCATCCATGAAAGGGCAAGTTCACAAACACACCTTGGTTGCCATCCTCTCTAGACGTCATCACCACCAGCAGAGGAGCAGCATGAGTACATCAGACCAGATCCCACCCCCAGCCAGCCCCATACTGTTCCCATTGCAGCATCCCGTGCCAGCCAGCTCAAAGACCATGCAGGAGAAGACAGCAGCAGGCTGCCACAGGGCTGGTTTCTTCCTAACGCCATCATTTAGTAGAAAACTTATGCCCTACTGGAGGGTTTATATATCCAATTAAACTTTCTGTAATTCTCATCTTGTGAAACTATGGACATTCTCAATGCTAGATTTTGGAATTATTCTCTCCTAAAGGGTTTTGAAGTTAATTATATCATAGTTGTTATTACTGTCTGAACCACAGATACTGCTTGAACCCCATTATTTTGTGTGTTACTGAGGGCTAAAATAAGAATAGCTGCTGCTTTGGTGTGCTCCGGAGCTAGCCCTTCCTACAAACTGCTTCTCTAACCTTTGCCCAAACATTATGTATGCTCAGTTTATACACAGGTAGTTAACATAGTCTGGTAGGGTAAATGGGCTTATTACATTTATTAAACTGAATTCTCTCCATGCAGAACGCCTCCAGCATCCTGCAGTCCTCTGGCTCTGGAGGCATTTGGCTGTTACCATGGAAGACGGCACCCAGAAATTCCCTCCGCAACTAATAAGCAGGAACTATGAAAGCTAAAGTTTCATGCAATTGCCTTCTGCATGAAAAATGAAAACTGTTTCTGTAACCTATAAAGGAAGCAAGATGCAATCAAGCTTATTGTAATAAGATGCTAAATTTATGATTCTTCTTTTATTTTTCCCCTTCTACTATGGCCCCTTTGCTTTGCTTTGGCAGAAGAAAAGACCCTCTGAGGTAGCATATACTACATAGTACCCAAGCCATATTAAAGGGATGTAAATAAAAATCAAGCCCAAGATGCAATATAACACTTATTGAAAACGAAGATGCCAAAGTTCTGTAAATTAAGAAATCCTGAATTAATGGTAGCAAAGTCAGTCTTAACTCTGACTCAGTCCAAAAATACAATTTCTCTCCTTCAGTAGCACTTCAGGCTAAAAATTAAATTCTGATTTCTTGCATCATATTCTGTACAGTAAGACGCACAAAACATGTAGTTATCAGATTTTTGACTCACTCAGATCTGAGACAGTACGTTCAAAACAGTTTGATGGAAGAAAAATCAATTAATATATTTTACAAGTTGTCTTTGTGTGGCAGATGAAAGCAGTATTTTCCTACGTGCTTCCTGGCTGGAGGACCAAGATAACAGCTGCATCCAGGCTGCCACGAATCCAACACTTTCTGGACAGACCAGCCATCTGCCATCTTTCATGCCACAAAGCAAATCCCAGGACTCCACAGAGTCAGACAGGCCAAAACTTGCTTCCCCATGCTCACGTTTTCGTGCACGCATTTTTCCAAGGGAACCCAAACGTGTGGAGCGCGCACACACAAGCGCTGAAAAGTTGAGAGGCTCCACGTGGCCACGGATCCACGCTGCCTGCCACACCTTATCGAGGATGCGCAACCTCATCCGCTTCTGGTCGGAAAAGACGAGAAAAGGTGGGAGGCTAAAAAGACTTTGCACGTTTTAAGGAATCCGTATGAGTGCCTCTCCCAACCCCAGAAAGAAATCCAAAATATACAGCAAAAGTCAACAACATTACCTCTCAGGCAAGTTGGGCATGTCATCACCCCTGCATGCATCTCGCTATTCTTTGCGCCTTGAGTGATCCCGTACCTCACATGGACCCCCATCCAACATAAAAATCCATGCTAAATATAGGGGGTGGGGCAGTTTGCAGCATTTTTTTTCGTTACCAGAAATAACATGCTTTGGTAGCCAAGGGTATTGAGTGCCTGGCACCTGTGTAGCTACTTCCAATGGCTCTGGCATTTCTAGACATGGGAAGTAGCAAGAGAGATCAGTTCTTACATTTAGCACGGCACCGGCACATATGGGATATTATTCAGCCTTCGTTAATAATTCCCCGTAATGTCCTACAGCTCTAGAAGCTTCAAGTTTTGCAGTTCAGTCTTAACTAAGGTATCCAAAAGAAAGCAAACAAACAAAAATCCCCAACGTAACACCTCTGCTTCCACAAGAAGGTAACTTGCTTTTGTTTTTTTATAAATCAATCCTAAAAATTCCTTCTCTCCTGAACTTTGAGTGCACTTCCTCTGTATCTCAGTTACAGCTTACAACTTCTATGTGTTCTCTTTATCAGGGGAATGGTCCCATGCTAATAATCTGAGTCAAGATAAACCTGAATTCTAATAAAAGATCAATAAAAAAAAAAAAGTAATAAGGTTATGTACCTCACACAAACTGCCCTTTCGTAATGGAGACTCTGCCAATTGCAGATGGAAAGACCTTTGAAAAATAAGACATCCCATATGCTGTCTGTGGCAACTTTGCAGGTTTATTATTGAAATCATCCACTCTTTCCTTCCAGGCCACCACCTTTATGTGCCCTTGAGCAAAACATGAAGGCTATATACATAATGTGGAGCTTCTTGGGATAGCATTCAGTAAAATCCAAGGAGAGAAAACTACTACTAACTGATTTTTCAATCCATTCGTACCTTAGCATGCTGAAATGCATACTTGGAGCCATCGAAATCAGATTCAATGCACATTTTACAGTACTTAGGAGGAAAGCTATTTTAATTTTGTTAGTTGCCAGAACGTGAAATCCTGAAGGCAAAAAGCTTCCAGCAGAAAAACAAAACAGATCTTAAAGGGGAAAGACATTACCCGGGCTTGATGAAGAACAAAGGAAAGCTTAAGCAAGACCTAGTTAAGTACAGGTCCAAGGAAGGGAAACGGCTCCTGTTCTTCCACACAGCTGATGCTGGTGTGGGGCTAACAACACGAGATGAGGCACCTTTTTCACCAAATCTAAACATACCAAATTAACAGCAGCACAGAGCAACTCCTCAGCTGCCAATAAACAACAGCTCTGAGGCCCTCAGCCGACGTATGAGGAACATGCTCCAAGGTTTAAGCATTTACTTTTGCGTATGCAATGCCACCAGATGTCCAAGCTTTTTCTTACCTGCAGACTAATGCTTCAAAGTGGTCTCGATGGCATTCCCTCTGAAAGCTCGTTTGCTCAGAGACCACAGCTCTATGGCCATCGCTTTTAGACACATGCCCAGCCTATTAGTTAAAGTGGACCTGGGCCAGGCATGAGCAAGGGGTGGTTTTACCAAATTAGCTGCAGCACACAACACTGTGTTTGTGCAAGTTCTGTGCTTTGGTCTGGGTACAGGAGGCTAGGACAAAGTTATCCCCTCAAAATGTTTTTGAATCAAGAATTGCCAGACTATGCTTGCACTAGTACAGCGCTCTGCATCACATTAACTAAGGTAGTCCTGATATGGTAAGACATGACCCACAATATAATGGATTTTCTAAGGCCTAAGGCATCTACTGCCACTTAGAAGAGCTCTTCTCAATGCAAGGCACTCTGCATTTCGCAAAGGCAATAATGAAACCCCAAACAGTTTCAGCTGTATCTTGCTCTCAGAGGCACTCTTCTCTTTCTGTACCACAGGGGCAGCCACCAGAGCCCCAGTTTTCCTTCTTTCCCTACCGAACAGACCCAATGCTGGAGCTCACATCCCTGGTTGCTTGACCTTCAGCCGGTACATGGATCCTGCATGGCTCAAATCTTCCTCAGCAGCACGAGACAAATGACACAGTTGTTTTTACTGGTACGTACTTTATAGATCTTTGCTTTGGTTTTATCCTCGTGGGTTTTAATAATTATTCACATACTTGGAGAGCTTGCCATCAGTGTACTTTGAATTAAATTTTAACCAATTTATAAAGTATTAAAAACCACAAAATTTTTTATAACATTTTAATTGTAGTATTACAGAACTCATCTGGTAACACCTAATTATAATTCTAAATGAGCAGCAGTTAACAAGCTATTTTATGGTGCCTAAGTCCAAAACAAACAAGGTCAGGACAGTCCTGTAGAAGTGAGGCCAGTCTGTCTTTGGGATGTACTCATTCCCCAATTTCTGCATCAGACCATTACATTTTAGAAACCGTAGGGAATATCACCCATCAAGTACAGGACTTGCTGTACCGCCGGATCCTTGTCAGGTAACAGGCACCTCTGCTTTTGTCATAGCATGTGCATCACCAATATAAACTTACTTGAAGTGACATGTGCCAACATTGTGTCACTGGTAGGAAAGGCAGAAGCAGCTCCAGCAAAAGCAAAGGCCCCCACCCATCAAGAAGCAAAGACCCCGAAACGGGTCTTAGACGGGCTGAGGACAGAGCAATGAAGGAGTCTCTTCTTCGCACAGCCCATCTACTGTTTGGAAAAAAAATTAGGTCATCCTGGGGATAAACGTGGGGAACCCTTCAAAATTTACCCAACGCCTACTAGCAGGAGGAAGGCTGATACTGCAGGCAGAACCACAGACCTCAAGTCAGAAATTCCAGGACATTCCCCACTGACCTGGACAGTATCCTGGAAATGCCTTGGAAGAATCTTCCTCCCTCACCCCTTGGCTAGTAAGCAAAATCTTTGTACCTGCTAAGCATCCACTGAGTGTTTTGAAAGTAGATATAGCAGGGAAGGACTCAGGAGCAGCATTTTAGGGGTCAATTGGCAAAGGTTCAAAGCCCAGAGGCTTTGCTTCAGAATTCATTACCCTTTGCTGACAGGTTGGGCTTAAATTTTATTTTTATATTTTATCCTTTTTTAAAGAAAAGTTCTTTGGAGTTGAAATGTGAAGGGAAAAAAAATGGAGCCTAAATCATATGCAATGTACAAGGTAATTTTCTCAGGGGGAAGAGAAGGTTTCTGAAAAGGGCTTTGTGACATACTCATGTATCTGTCTTCTGTTTTTCCCTTTCCCATTTTTCCCTTGTCTTCTAATGAAAATTAATCTCAAACCTCTCCCAGGAAGAAGAGGGGCCATTCCTGACTGTAGAAAAGGAGATAACAGAAGAAGAACTCGCCGGATGCAGCTGGTATCCTCTCTGCCGCAGGAGCAATACGTTAGATATTTTGAACTAACATTAAAGACATGGAAACATTTGGAAAAGTATCAATAATCAGCTTTTTAAGCGGAAGAACAAAGTATCCAGGGCACTGTCAGGGCTAAATCAGCAATCCAACTCTGGGAGACGCTGGCAATAGAAATGTGTTTTATGTATGCAGGTGGTTTATGAGAAACAATTTGTTTACAGCCCTTTTAAAAAGAATACATGAAGGAATTCGAATAGCTATTCTTCATGAAGCACTGCTGTTCATAATAAAGCTAATTCTGTCCTCCAAGCTCGCAGAGACAATTCCTGACAGATTAACCTTCTGCGTCACACCGAGGGCACCGGCAGTAAAAGGCTGCTTAAGGCACTGCAGATTCCCCACCGCTATCACGCTTCTGTCCCACCCACAGAACACTAAAGCCTCGCACCAGATGGGCCACAGTGGTGTAGATCTCTGTGCAAAAGTATTCTAGGCTTGCTCTTCAGCCAAGACTTACAGGCTTATGAAAACTTTCCAGTCCAGTCAACCCGCCTTAGTCCAAACTGGAGCGTGCCGGTGACCTGGCACCTCCTATGGAATTCAGCACTGTCTAATGGAATCCTCATAAATGCAAAATAAAATAAAAAGTCCGTATCCTCCTTGAGAGTGTTCATCAAAAACCAGTTAAGACTCATCTTGCTAGCTGAAGCAAACAAATTATCTCTGGAAAATGGAAACCCTTCCTGAGCAAAGGCAACACGAAAGCTGCATGAGGGCTGAAATGGACAGTAGGGACTTCTCAAGATACAGACATCCCTCTGCACATTTCCTCATCAGTAAACATGGAAAAACCATGTCCCTTGAGCATTCAGCAAAGTTTCTCAATACACTGCCATTCCTTTTACCTATTATTTCACCACTGACCACCAGAAGTTTGACCAATGTTGGCCACTGTCCCCAGGTCCTCACACAGCAGCACTCTGCTCCAAGTCCAGTTTTGGCATTACACTGGGTCAACAACTGCAAGGCCAATCTCGATTCTTTACCATAGCTGGGAGGAGGGCAATCTAGTAAACAGCCTTACCCAACACACAAACACCCATCCTGTGGCCTCCTCGAGAGCTTTCACTGCCCAGCAGCATCATCACTGTGAGAGCAATGTTGGAAGGAGTTAAAGAAATCTGGACTCAGGCTTTTTCACACTGGGTGAAGAACCCTTATTCTGGGGGGACAACAAGAGGAGCGAGCAGGATTTTCTTTCTTCACTGCGTGGGTAGGAAAGGAAAAGCTGATCAAACCACTGCCTGAAGTGAGGATGCACCACGAAGGGTGACTGAAACTACTGGCACAGCAGACTCAAAGGCAGCAACCATCATTAAGACCAAGACTGAATAACTACTGACAGCCAGTTGTATGAACTAGGCAAAGTTGATTATTACTTTTCAAACACACCAACAGCCCTGGGAAAGCCCACCATCCCCAAACTCTCTTCCATCAAGAGTCCAAAAGAGTTTCTTGCATGTTACTGGAGGCAAAAAAAGCTGCAGACACTTGGCTCTTTGTCTTTGAAAACGTTCTACTTGGATTTATCACACTACATGCAAGTCAAACTTTATTTAGCCTAACAAGAATCCTGTAAGCCCCCCTGTTCCTCACCAGAGAGTGGGAACAAGCAGAACAGCTAGTGCCTTCTTGCTTTACTGAATTCATTATATTAAACCAAAAGCAATGTCATCTTAACTTGAAAGGACTTTTAAAAGAGCTTGAAGCAATTCTGCTGCTGCAGCATTTTTGTACTTTGGATTAACTACAAGCCTTCTTAACCCCTCCGAGTTTGTAAACGCACATACCCATATCCTCCTAAGCTTTCAGAGCAGTCAGCAATGTCTGAAATGTTAGCAAGCTGAGAGTTAAGGCGTACACCATGTTCAACTACTGTAATTTGAGCTCCTCTACGGCTTAAAGAAGTCCAAGTTTTAGGTATTTTTGTCCACAAGAAAGGACCTGCAAAATTTAGTAAATTATCTCAGACATTCCTCTTGTCTCATGTGCAATTTCCTCAATTAACATCCCAAGCTCACAGGGGCAATGAAAAGGTCAAAATCCTACTATGGGAGACAGTGCTAAAGTATTATTAAATGTTACCTTTAAAACATTTCCAATTAGTATTAACATAGAAAGATTTCCATCTCAAGGGATTTTGTAAATTCATTATTATCATCACAGACTTTTTAAGCTCTTTTTCAGACAGGATTTTTTGGTTGTGTTTTTCTATTGTTGTTGCTGTTTTTCCTCCAATAGAGTGTATCAGAAGCTACGAAAAAGCCTTAGTAGCAACTTTATTGAAATGAAGTATTAAAAAAAACCCTGCCGCCAATAACTGGTTCTGTTTGATATAGTTTGTCATTTTTCTGGACAGCTGAAAGCCTTAGGCAAATGTGCAAGGAAAAACAGTGATCCATCTCATCCGTCTTTTGTTTATTAAACCCCCAGTTTATTCAAGTGGCTTTGAATCCTGAACTGCACAAAGTCTTGTGAACCGCTCCACACTCAGCAATAGACACTGGGGGGACAGAGGGAATCAAAAATGCCCTTTAAGTTTATTAACTTCTGGAGAAAGCATCAGACAGCAAACCCTTTCATCTCAGCTCATGCAGCTGAAGAACGGTGAGAAATGACAGCGTCCAGCATCAGACCAGCTCCAGCAGGGTGCTACCAGAAGACCTTCTCAGGTGCTTGACACAACCCCTTCTGAAAGCACCTGTGTCCCTCCTGACCCACAAGCCTTTAATGGCTCGATGTAGGCCAGGATCTCTTACCCTATCTGTGGAGGACACGGTTTACAAAACAATCAAAAAACCCATTTAAAACACACTTTTAAGCTTTTTCTGACTCTGCCGTGCTTTCAGAGGAATGCGTGCATTTTCGAGATGACCATACATGTGCTGTAGATGAAAGGATTCCAAGGAGTGTCAAGATATCTCAGAGAAAGTATCCAGGAGAAGGATGGAGTCCCAAGACCAAACTGCAAACACCCCCAGATCAGCATTATTCTGAAAAGGGCTGTCTATACCCTGCCCATTCATGAAGGAAAAAAAAAAGAAAAAAAAATCAGGAGAGGGAAAACCCATTTTATTTACAAAATTCTATCCAAAGAGTGCCCTAGAGGCCACTGTATCATTCATTTTCATACTAAATTCAATAAAAATACAAACTTGTTATTTAGATTAAATAGCTGCAGCACCAAGGGGTCTTGCTGCAGCGTTTAAGACCTTGTTGAGAGCATGCCCTGCCCTAATCCAGGCAATGAGCACATTCAGAAAGCCGACACGGGCAATTTGACTGGCAGTAGGTCTAGCCCCAGAGGTCCCATACATCACTGCCTACCTCTGCAATTTCCCTGCCTTTGCTATCTTCTTCCTCACACATTTCCCAATGTCCAAGTGCATTTCAAGAGAGGATGTCATTTGTAATCTCAATTCAGCACAACATGAGGTAGCCAAGAAAGAAGGAGCCTAACTCTTTTAAGTTAGTTCATTGCACCTTTGCAAGAAGAATTCATTTCTATTCCACAGTGATGTCTCCAGTCCAAACACACAAGAGAAACAGAGGCATTCAAGACAGGCTCAAGCTTTGCATGCCACATGAAGCTGTTTGTCCATGAGGACGTACATCCTACAGCTGGCTGCATCCCCTAACTACTCCATTAGCGTTTGGTCAATGACAAGAAAAGTACAGCCTTTCCTCCCCTTAAGTAAGACACTAATCTATTACAACTCTACAAGCTAGGGTAATTAATCAAAAATCTATCATACCATATAAAATGAAAATGGCTCCAAGATGTGCCTGTACACATCAATTAATTATTAAAGGAACATTAGCTGAAGCTGTTCACCTGCCATTTAAAAGTTAGGGATAAAATGACATGGCACGCATACAACTAGCGCAGCACCGTCTACACCCGCATTCACCCACCCAGCACAGACACCCCAGTTGCACCAGCAGGTGCTGTGCTTCGGCAGACTGGTTCCAGCACACCCCAGCAGCAACCAGAGCTTCCCTGCTAGGGGTGCTCGGTACGTACGGCTGAGGAATCACCATGGGGAGCCAGCGGGTAGCCCCTCCAAAGAGCAATCGCAACAAGCATTTGAACATGTTTGCATGACATTTCCACTTTTGTTTCAAAATAAAGTCCTCAAGCAACAAGGCAAGGGCTCGGTAAATGGTCGCACAAGCGTTCCTAGAAACCACCAACCGTGCTGTTTTCAGCTGTGTTCACGCTGCTGTAATCAATGGAAGCACTTAGCAGTGATGAGTACGTACCGGCAAGAAAAAACAGCCCATCCTTTATGCCATGGCTGTATCTTCTACCAGACCAAGCAATGAATCAAGATCACTGACTGCGCTAGGAGGCCAAGCACTGAGAGGGCAGGTGCTTAATTAAGCTGCTGTAAATACACTCCGGCTCAGGAGCAGACTAAAACCACCTCTGTAGCACCACATAAGCCAAGAGCAGAAGACAGCAAAGCAGCTTCAGCCCTCTCTCATATTTCTACCACTTATGACCTGAGCTTTATTCTAATTGCACAAATTGAAGAATGATTAGCAGCTGTGTGGACATTAAATGCCCTGTTGATGTAACCAAAACAGATCTGCTTTATTCAGAATGATTACTAAGGCTGTAGCTGTGAAACTAGAATGAATCAAAATAAAAACATACATTAAAAGCACAAAGCATCACCTCAGAAATGAGGGGGATAGCAATATAGCCTTAGTAATTATTTAAAAGCCACACACTTTAACATCATGCTCTCTAGAAATGGAGAGGCAGGTGCCTTTTTCATGAAACGCCATAAACCCACTACAGGGAGCTTCTACAGTCTCTAAAATGAACTTTTATGAACACGAACAAAATTCACACCATTATGTTTTGCATCAGGTTGCTATCTGAGAATGCATATCCATGTTTTTGCTGGAGTGTTATGCACAACTCACGATCAGCAGAAACACAGGGTCAAGTCAGGGACCAACTTTCATGAGCCTGGAGGAGGCGAGTGGTTAAGTGCAACCCTGATAGACCCCAGCTGCTCAACTTTACAGGCAGGAACGCTCCCTAATAAACTACCAAACAGGCACCAGCACCCCCAGTGTCGTTTGGAAAGTAAATACCAAGCTACAACTTTACACATCTTTGCCTCGCGTCCCATTTTTCCACAGATGCTCCTCTTCACAGCTTATCTCCCAGCTCAACAGTGAGAAACGGGGGACCCCAGACTGGCTGCCAGCCAGCCTTTTCAGGCTTCGCTTTTAATACCATTACCTATGAATACATTAAATTTACTTGGCCTCCAAGTCACCTCATTAACCCTAGCAGCAAAGCTACTAATATAAATACAGCTCACAATATACACTCAATAAGAAAGCCATGCATTTTTTCTTAGCGCTTAATCTGAAAAGGTAAATCTCGAGAGGTAAGTCTCTAGCTGTTAACCAGCTATTTCCCTCTCCCCACAGAGGAAGAAATTGTGTTTTTCTCTGACCGCAATATATGATGTTATTGTCATTACAGCTATTTCAGAACAGCTTTAAACTACACCTGTGTTTCAGAACTACCTGCCAGAGCCCTTCTGCAAAACTTTAGTCTCTCAATATATTGTTTCAAGGGAAGCTTTTAGTTTCAACTGTCCAAGTCATCAAACACACAAAAGAAAATGCATACCTAAAGATGGATGATACAATTCTACTCGCTGTATTCAAAATACAATTCACAATTTCCTCACCAGGGGCTTTCCCATACTTGGATGAACAGATTTTGCGTGTACTAATAGACAGCATCAAAGGGCTGAAAAACCCCAGAAAAAGTTCCGGTCAGTGCAAGAGATCTTCCTAGACAATATCCTCACTGAGATTTCCAGCCAGTCTCAGCTGCTGAGCCTCTCCAGATTTTACACAGTAAGCAGATCTCACTTCTTGTATTTGACTCCGACATAGACCTGCTAAGAGTTTCTTTGCAAAGGACTTTAAAACATGATGCGCACACACATTCACACGTTATTTGTGGATGTTTGTCATTTGCACACATATATTTCTACAGAAATTATGCCATTTAGAGGCAATGAGTGGTAGTTTCCTTCTGAACAGCTCCGACACCACCACTGCACTTTCCCTTCATGTCGGAATCAGGAGAGTGGAGGGGCTGCGCTCCCAGCAGCCAGGCTGGTCCAGAGCTCCATCCCCACCTCCGAGGCCAAGGGCACCCCTGGCCTTGCCAAGCACCTTCATTTCTACCCCTTACACTTCCCCATCTATAAAAGCAGTGACACTCTTGTGTCACAGGAGTGCTCTGCCTCCCTGACACTATTTTGTGAGAATAGATTAAAAAAAACAAAAAAAACAAACAAAAAAAAAAAACCAAAACCAAACAAAACCAAAAAAGCAAATATGAAACTGAAGAGTAAACACCGCTGTCTTGAAAACATCAGAAGCTTAATCTAGTTATCAAAACACATAAAAAATTATCCTCCAAACATTTTCTGGATTAATTTTCTTCTTCCATTTCTTAAAATTCCACTACACCTTAATTTTAGTGTGACTATTTATACGGCCACTTTGGAGAAAAGCTGCAAACCATTTGAATTCTATTTTTTACTCCGTAAGAGAAGCCTGAAAATACACAGGTTATCTCATAACCCTGTAACAACAGAGGTTCAGCTCTAGCAGAAGAACAATGAGATAAGAAATCAAAACAGTCATCTATCCGCTGATGGTGCATAAACACCCTATTTATTAACACTCTCAGATACTGATTTTAGACTAACCTCTTTCTCACCGTAGTAACAGCCAGAAACGACCATTTCAAAAATGCTGCCATCCAAATGTCACGAGAGAAAAGAGAACAAATGACACTCCCCTGAGAGATTTACTTCCCTGCATCTCCTCCGGCATTTAGAGGCTGGCATGCGAGGAGAATAACCCAACGCTCGTGACTCTTCCCACTGCCCTTCAAAGCCAAAGCCCGCTGTGGGACGGAGCGAGGACGGGAGCTGCACCACCAGGAGGTCCGGCCAGAACTCCTCATCTCTTGGCAGCCTGCAACGGCTCCTCCTCCATCTTGCTGAAGAGGATCCGGTCAGCTCTCATCTTCCTAATTACACACCAACAATTAGCCGGAATCTCGGTGGGCTGTGCATGTCACCTGTTAACAGGGGCGCCGTGAAAAAGGGCTAAAACTAGATGTGGCAGATGGAGCTATATATCCTGCCCATCTCTGGAGAGCAGATTTGTAATGCAAAACACTGAATTCAAGATGCGACCCGTGGATACAAGGAAGCAATCAGAACCAAACTGATTAAACAAGACCCAGGCCTCAGCACGGCACACGGAATACTAAGCAGAAACAAAGATGCCTCGGAGAAGGAAACAAACTGCACGCCCAGCCACGCACCAGCCGGAGCTCCCCTCTGCTGTATGGCTGTCTCTTCAGGAAAATCAGTCTATTCTTCTAACAGCAACACCGGAGACACCTGCATTCCAATCACTCCGTCTCAGAAAGCCACAGATAAAATCCTCAGGTTGTGGAGTTGCCTCGTTCTGTAACGCGGAACTCCAGGGCAGCGATGCTGTGATCCCACACAGGCAAACACTACTTTGCTTACTGACAAGCCCTCCAATTCAGATTTGACACATCCCAGGTCAGAAGACAAATCTGGACTGTTGGCCTGGCCTCTCTTACATCCCCAGGGACATCGCATTTCATCCAGTTACCGTGATCCTGATCCCAACACTGTTTGACTAAAGCGCATCTGGATTCAGAAATGGAGGAATCCAGCCTGATGGTGTGGACAGACACCAGGACACGTAGGGGACGTGCCACTTCTCCCTCTCCCAAGACCCCAGGCAAGGTGTGCTTTGCTTCCAGCTCGAGTTCGGCTGGCTCCAGCACCCAGTCACCTCCTTGCTCTACTTTTCACTGCGATATTAAAGAGCGTTTTTAAATCCTTGCATTGGGAACTGCGCTTTCCCGTATCAACACTGATCTGGCTTCACAGACCTCCCACTCGTTTTGCTTCATTGGCTAATGGAAGAGGAGAAAAATTAAAGAGCCCTCTGAGATCTTGCAGCCGCTCTCTTACAAATACTCCGCTCACACACACACACGTTTCTCTGCTACACCCCTGCTCAAATAGCCATCAGGAAAACTATAATTCAGACTTTTAAAAGCTCTTCCAGCGAAACACAAAAACATCCAACCACCCTGAAAGCTGGTTTTGTTCCACTTTTGCTCAGCAAAACGCTTACCCCTCAGACAGCTGGAACCAGCCTCGTACATTATTTTGCTGCCTTACACCTCCCTGCTGAGTGGATGATGTCACGTAGCCTTACAAGAATAAACATATTCTGACATGCACCAAAAAATGAACCAGCTGAGCTATAAGCAGAGCCGCTTTACATAATGTTCTGTAGATACCTTTACACTGCCTGGGCCCCACCACCATGTTAGGGTTTGTTTGTGGAGTATTTTTGTTTATTTGTTTGTGGGGTTTGGGGGTTTTTTTTCTTATCATCCAGGGCTTAAATAGAAGAAAAAGTTTTGAATGCCAGTACAGCACTCACCTGCTGACTTACCAAAGCATGTCCTGCCAAGCCACTGCGGAGCCTGCATGCCTCAGTCACCAAGTGCTTTTGGAAAATTCCTGTTACGTGCACACACACACACACGATAGAGCAATCTAATAATCAGAATATTTAGAGACACATTATTCATAGACACTCATACGGCTTCTAGGAGCACACTTTTGATCTGGGTGAACCGACATTAGACACAAAGGATGTCATGGCATCTTTTCTCCTCTCCTCCCCCACTCCTGCCCTGCCAATTTTCTCCAGGGTTTGAAGTTTTCATTTTTTATTTATTGCCTTTCTCAAAGCTTGACAGAAATTTTATGTTATTCTACCAGATTTTATCCCTTTCTGTCTGAAAAATGTTGATTCTCCCCCATCCTCCCACATGTCTCACATGGAATTGCTATGGCCTCTTTTGTGTAACAAAGAAAAAAAAAAAAACCCCACACAAAACACCCCCAAAACAGTGTACCTTTATCTTACTACAAAATCTGCTGTTTCAACATCAGAGTTCAGTGTCTAACTGAACTAAAGAAACTGCAGCCCGCTGTTGCTCCTGAATGCAAGGGGCTGCAGAACCCACTTCCACAGGGTGTGCTACCACCGAGAGGGTGGCAGAGCCCCGGGTCTGAGGGCAGGGAGTGAGGGCTACAGCCCCCATCTGCTCCCTCTCCTGCACCACAAGCAGAATGTGTTGCTGGTGCCCCTGGTAGCTCTTGGCTGATGCGACTGTGTTGGTATTACACAGGCTTATAAAAGGAAAACCAAAGACTATTTCACTAATGACTTGCAAACATTATTGCCCGACCTCTTTTTCATGGGGACAGAGCGACACTGAAGAAGATAACAGATGGGTAAGGGTGGCGATACCCCTTGGCTCCACAACCTTGTCAGGCACCATCTAAACCCTCCCACCCCAAACAAGACAGAGGATTTTTAATATTTAATTTTTTGCTGTTCTTTTAAGACATGCCTTAATACTGAACATGCGGCTTCACTTCTGCATTCCTGTTCTCCACTCTCTGTAAACAGGAGCCAGGGCTGGCAAATATGGATGATGCACCAGGCTATGAGGCCAACCTTGGGTACCCTGCAACGCACGTTCAGATCTTTGGATGGGAGATGGTAAGTAAAAAGCAAAGTAATATTACAGAGTACAGCAGGAAATCTCTCGCATAAACAGCTTAAAAATCACCTTTTAATGATAAATCTCACCATCGGAAGCATCAGGCACAGCAGGACCGTGCTGAGGGAGCGGAGAGTTGGTGAAGATAAGGTGTTTTTTCTTCCTTGAATTTTTTAATAAAAATGTAGCTATGTAGCTAAGTTTATTTTTGCTAGGAAATCTTGAGAATAAAATGATTGCTATTTCTACATCCAGGTGCTTTTCATGTGTATCAGCGGAATCATTTCAGATCCACCGCAGGTCTGCTTTTGAGGTTAAAAAAGCATGCCCCTTACTTCCTCTTCAAGAGCAGGGCACAATCAACCAGTTTCCATTTAACATGGACAATCACGATTTCAGCAGTATTCATCCCTCCAATTTCGATAATGAACTGAAAAGTATTCCTCAAACTAAAGAGTTTAAAAATCTAACTACTTCCCATTACCTTTCAGTCCTCTAGAAGAAATTAAGTTGATGTCCTCCAAAAAATTTTATGAAGAATAACAGACTCTTCACATTCCATCTCAAAATACTCAAGGACTGTTCCTGGAATGACCAGTTGTCTGTTTGGGTAACACTGACAGTAAGACCTAAACCCAGCTACCACTGAATGCATTTTCAAAAAAATGTGACTATTAGACCTCTTCAGATTGAACATTTTATCAATCACAAGTCTTCACTGCAGAGCCAGTGTGTGCATCTGTTTTGAGGTTATCTCCATTTAGACTTTAAATATTTTGAAGAAGAGTCCAGAGTTCATCCATAAAGCTCTAAGTGATAAGATCGCTGGCAAGTCACTGAGAACACAACTGAAAGCCAACTGCCCAGTACTTACAAAGCAGAAAAAATCCCAAGGATCTTTTCCTTTTCCCTCTCTACAACGTCCTTTCAAGTAGTTGTAGAGAGCAATGAGGTCTCCCCTCAGCCTCCTCTTCCTCAAACTAAACAGTCCCAGCTCCTTCAATCGCTCTTCATAAGATTTGTCCTCCAGGCCCCTCAGCAGGTCCGTTGCCCTTCTCTGCACTCACTCCAGCACCTCCAGATCTCTCTTGTGTTGAGGTGCCCAGAACTGGACACAATACTCAAGGGGTAGCCTCACCAGTGCTGAGTACAGGGGGACAATCAATCACCTCCCTACTTCTGCTGGTCACACAATTTCTAATACAAACCAGGATGCCATTGGTTTTCTTGGCCACCTGGGCACACTGCTGGCTCATGTTCAGCTGCTTGTCAACTGGAACCCCCAGGTCTTTCTCTGCCAGGCAGCTTTCCAGCCACACTTCCCCAAGCCTGTAGTGATGCATGGGGTTGTTGTAGCCCAAGTGCAGGACCTGGCACTTGGCCTTACTGAAGCTCATACAGTTAACATTGGTCCATCAATACAATCTATCCAAGTCCCTCTGTAGAGCTTCCCTGCAGATCAACACTTCTGCTTAACTTGGGGTCATCTGCAAACTTACTGATGATACACTCTATATCCTCATCAAGATCATCAATAAAGATATTAAACAGAAATGGTCCCAACACCGAACCGCGAGGAACACCACTTGTGACTGGCCACCAGCTGGATTTAACTCCGTTGAGCACCACTCTTTGGGATCATCCATCCAGCCAGTGCTCGATCCAGCACATAATCACGTGCTTTAAGATAGTAGAAACTTAATTTTTACATCAATCCTTTAAAAATCATAGCAGCCTTGTTTAAAAGGGGTAGAAGACTCTTGCACATCAATAGGATCACTGCTATCCAGGGTACAGTCTGTGTTTTCACAGTAGTCTGTAGTGTAGCATAACATATTCCTCTCTTGTAACCAAGGCTGTAATTTGCTAAATGCCTCTTTCACCAACAGTGATGGCTTCAGCAGTCACAGTGCCCAAGTCCAGTCACCTCCCCGGATGCACCAATACACTTTCGTGCAGTGGACTGAATCAGGGAACCAATCTGAGTTAAAAATAAACAAGAGGAGGAAATAGAATACAATTCTCTTCAACCTGAAGCAGATTCCTGATTTATTGCCTCACTGCTACTGACAAAGCAGGTTTGGAGCACACAGGAGATGGGCAGAGACTGGTGAAGTCCAGATCTCCTCTGAAAGTTCTAACTACACGTGGCATCCCAATTACTTCACACTGTAGAGCAGTTACTAACTGCTACAAAAAGATTTCAAGGCAGTATTTTGATTTATTTTCTTTTATAAAATAATCCCCTGCCCAAGGTCTATGGTTATATTTCAACATCACCAGAAAAAAAAAAAAAAAATTCTTAAAACCTATGTCCTCTGCAGAAAACAACTTCTAAGAAAGCACCAGCACCCTTTCACAGCCAGAGCAGTGCTCCTTCCTTGTCATCAAAATTTCCAGGAGCTTAAAGCCCTTGCCAGCTTTTCCAAAGGAGAATCTTCTGGTCAGTAAGTGTTGAGTTTCAACACAACACTCAGGAGACCCTACTCTTCTTGTGTATCAGTCACCGTCACACACTTCCTCACTTTTTATGAGAGATCTAGTGAATAAGGAGACAAAAGATTTCAGGATTTACTACACACTTGGACTAAGTTCCTTTAAGTATCGCAGCTACATGTGGTAAAAATCTAGTAATGAGGATAGCACCTCTTTGAAAATATGCCTTTGAGGATGTGTCTCCTTTCTCAGACAAACCAAAGACTTGTGTCTCTTCCCTGTTATCTGACCTGGGAATCACAGCTGATGGCAGTGCCGAAGCATGATAGGACCTGTAATTCCCAAGCAATTGGGAAAACAATGGAGAACAACCCACGGAGAGTGGATTATATTAGTGAAACTTCTTTAAACATTTTCCCATTTATTCTGGGGAAAGTTTCAGAGCAAAGTGTTCATTGGCAAACTCTGATGAGATCAGTACAAGTTGGCACATCCAGTGCCAGGCTTTGCATCCAGTCCTTAGATGATGCTTCCTGGATAACAGCTGTCCAAGGCAATAAGGCTGTACCACCAAAACACTTATTTTTAACAGAATGTTACAAAGTCACCATAATTAGGACCTCTATTCTACCCCTTCAAGCCTACAAACTAGTCATCAATATGCAAAAAATGATGCAAGCGTGGAAAAATGATAACTGGTAAGTAAGGTGGTGAATATTTTCTTTCTCTCTTCCTTTACACCAAGTGATTAAATAGAGGGATCAGAGGCTCAGATTTCAGCAACAGATGTTTAATTCTGAAGGCTTAGTCCTTCCTGTCCAAAAACTTTGACATTTTACTAGATTGGCTTATTGATCAAAATAAGAATGCGTATCCCAGGTAACTTTTGTTTTGAAATAACGAGATCATAATCTGACTTGCAACATACTTGTTATTCCTCTATCACCAATGAGTATCGTATTCTGTAATCCTCTGTATACAATCTAGTTCCTTCAGCACCGTGTGATTTGTACTCACAGCGGCACCAAAGTGTCTCCTCTTAAAACACTATTCCCAGTTCAAAACTGTCGCAGTGTATTTAAAAACTATGCAAGGAAAAGAAAACAAGCTGCACTGTACAGCTTTCCTGCGCTATATAATTGACTTAGTCATTTCCATAAACCCCAGTGAGAAGTAACCAGTTTGTCAATCTATTCTCTTCCACACACCAGATTTTGGGAAAATGCATCGAAATGGCTGATTTGCTAATTCTGCCCTAGGTGCTACTTCAGTAGCAGATGCCACCTAGCCCAAGAGAATTGCCTCATTTAAAGGAGCAAAATGCAACTATGAAATGAGTCTAAATTTAGTACAAATCAACCACCAAGGAAGGAACATTTATGAGGACGTGGGAAAGGTCTGTGCTACCAGTACAGATGCAACCCAAATATCTCATCTACTCCAACATAAGGTGCTATTAGGTGTAAAATGAAATACTGAAATATGGATATACACAGGGCCTACTATATCTCGGTATTATTGCTGGAAACTCCATTAAAGTCATAAATATAGGGAGAGCTGACAAGGAGTTCAACAGAGGGATAGATATTCTCCCAGTAGGAGAAAATGCTCTTAACAACTACCTGTGGGATTATGAAAATAGGCTACTTAAGTATCTGCTGCTATTAGTGATATCGTACTGCCTGCCAGATCTACGAGAGTTTTCACTTTGAACTCATGCTTGCAGTGCTTTTTCTTTTATCAAGGGAGAATAAACACTAATCTTTGGGGAGGACAAACAAAGCAATCTACCCAGCACGGGGATCGGACGCACTCGTTAGCCCACCAGGAGCATTAGTAACTTGTGGTATCAGCACGTTACAGAGGAGACGGTCATTAAATCATTACAGCTGTCACTTGTGAGCGTGAGTGGTGTGGACAGGGGTGTCTGAACACAAAGACATCACCGACCCAAGGACCCAACAGACCATACAAAGCAGAGCAGAGAAGATTAAGTGCCATGGGAAACAACAAAGGAATCCCGCAAACAACACCACTCAAAGTGTTCAAAGAGACAAACTTCTGCCCAGCCATCACATGGGATTCTTCTTAGTTTGTACACTAATTTGGGAAATTCTTTCCTTCACCTCTAAAGGAACTGCTATATCCAAGTGGTTATAGAATTTACTAGTTTTCTCATTCTTTCACCCCTGCCACATCACTGGCACAACGCTCGCTCTTCATTCTAACAATACCTTCTACAACTTTATTGGGCTCACATGAAGACTTTCAGGGCCACCAAGGAGACCCAGGAGCACTAGATGCATCCCATAAACCCAGAATTACAGACTGGATCTTGGGTTTCTAGAAAACAAAGGTTTGAGTGATTAACACGTAACTTTCTAAAATTAACTAATTGCAGAGAAACAGTGCTGTTCAGTGAAACTGAGAACTCCACGCTGCCAAAAATTAGAGGTAATTATAATGTATATATAAAGGGCACAGCCTTCTGAGTGCTAGATCACCTTTAATTATGTTTTCTGGAGTTGTACCACTGACACTTTGATTCCTAACTCTACACTGATATACCACGCTAAGTCCAATAGGCCAACAACTCTATTCTGAATCACCTTGAAGGCTTGCAAAACAGAACTGTGTTTGAACACATTTATCTTTTTCCTTTCAGCTATTCAGGGAGACCACAATGTATACCTCTGGAGTCATAATTGGTCACCAAAGCAACAGCCTGGATGCCAAAAAAGCAGGATTTCAACTCCACTGCGCAGGGTGGTGGGGAGAGAAAGGTGACCACAATGCCTCCATTGTAGCCTTGATCCTGCAACTCAGCCCCACGGCAAACTACAACTCGTTCATGCACTGAATCCAAAATGAATAACTGGGAAAGCCACTGAAAGTGAGACTTTGTTTTCTTTTAACTTCTGTTCCTCCTACTAATGGCCTTTAAAAGGGCCTGGACATTAATCTTAGGCAGTAACGAGAGATGAGAAACTTCCCTAGCTAGATTTTCATCTCTCCAAGTAGGTCGGAAAAAAATATAATGTAAAAGAAAAAACACCACAAAACCCAAAAAACCCATTTCCTCTTTAATCAATTCTCTTGAAGTTGTCAATTTTGTATTTATCACCAACCCTTAGGAAGGGAAGTTTGTAGCACAGTTAATACACAGTGCTGACAGCAGATCTTGAGTTCCTTCCTCAAAAGGAAAAAAACCCAGATATTTACATACTATTTACATAGCATTCTCGTGTCATCAGCTAGCAGTGGCTGTATGAATATCCCCTCACAATTTTCTTGCTTAACCTCTTACAAAGAGCTTAGATTTCTTTCCAGTTGATATTCTGCTACAAGAGAACTGAAAGAGAATAATTGTTTTCAGGTCTTTTTCCGCTATTTAGTGATGTCCTTTTCCTCCCGTACTCCAAGGCATCTCTTTATCAGGTTTCACAATCCAGCTAAAAGAGGTGAAATTCAGAAATTTCCCTTACTTGCTGCCTCCGTTTAAAAGGTGTTACATTACTCCCTTCACAGTTTGTAGTTCAATCACTGCAGCTGCTAAATAAATACGTATTTATGCACACACACATTATTAGAAATATTTACATTAATTCAATTGTGACAAAGAAATCCTGTCCCAAGGAGATGAGGAGTCACCATGGTTCAGCTGCTACAGGGCTGGCACAGGAAGGCTAAGGACCCAGAATGGGGATGTTCCACCAGCAATTTTCCCTGCCTAAGCACTGGCTTACATGGGCTACCTCAGTGGTGAATACCCTTTCTCCATCAAACCCATCCACCCAGTTCTTAACACTACTGATAGGGAGCAGAGGGATGAAGGGAGAGAGCGCTGATGTCTAAGTGAGGGCCAGACCCCTCTCCATACAGATGTCAGGAGCAAGCTGGGCACACAGAGGGATGAGACTGGCAGGAGGGGGAACACCAGGAGCCTGCTGCCCCCAACACCCTGCTGGCACTTCTCATGGCTGCCCTGGGCATAGTGAAAGCCCTTCTCTCCTTCAGATCCCGGACTAAAAGCACCGCTTTGCAGCACACCACATTTTCACTTTCAAACCCTCCAAGAACCTCCCAGCTTGAACCTCCCTATTGAACCCGCCACTCCCACACATTTCTTTCATTTCCCACCCATAAAACCAGGGCTCCAGACACACAGCATCAAGTGCTGGAGCAGCAAAAAGCTTCTTCATTTAGAACAAACAAATTAAGAAGGATGGCCTGTCACAAAGTGGCCGGCGTTAACCCTGACGCCCCAGAAAAATTAGGCATTAAGGAACAATACAAAGAATTAAGAGTCAGTCTTGAAGGATGTCAGAATGCATTACCTACAATTTTTTGATCTCTGAGGCTTCTACAGCTAGATACACAATGAAGGCACTTGGCATTACTTGCAGAAAAAGGCAGAAAGTCAGCAAAAGTCTGGGCGTGCACTGTAGGCAAAAGGCAGGCCGGGCCAGGTTTTCATAGTTTTTTCTTTGGGATCACCTAAAAATTATGAGAGTTTTACCTACATAGATAAGATAACAAGTCATTACCTCACTCGTATGAGTAATGCTTAATAAAAGATTTGATTTGACCTCATTATGGCTGCATTGGAGAAAGGCATCACAACATCATTAGATAACAAAACAGTTAACACCAGCACGCACTGAAATGCTTCAACTGTATTTGCCATCCCTAAATACCTCACAGTCTGCAAATGGGATGGTTTTATTGTTTTTAAATACACAGAGGCACGTATTCCTTAATTATACTTTAAACCAAGAACAAAGGTCACGTATACGCTCTTAGCGAGAGGCAACCATCCAGTCACTGTATGTTCTGTAAACAACTCCCATCACTTCAACAATTACCAGTAGACCTTTAGACTTATGCTTCTCTTGGCCCCTTTCATATTGGAAAAAGCATCATTAAAACAGATTAAAACTGCTTTTCCAGTCAGACCGCTTATCTAATGCTTGAAGAAAATGTGTACCTGCAATTCTCTCCTTCAAAACAAATGATAAAATCGACTGTTACTTCAGACTCTTAATCTTGGAAGAAAATATTCTCTCTAATCAGAGACTACTAGATCAACTCTGCCTTCTATTGAAACTATGCATTTACATAATTACAGAACTGTTTCAAAGAAACATTTTTAGGATGGATAAACATAGCAGTCGAATGTATGTTCAAATATGCTGAATTAGACAAAATAACTTTAATAAGGAAAACTGTACATGAAGTACAGTTTTACAATTAACATCTGCTTTATCTCTTATTTTGTAGGATGACATTTAAGCTATATGCATGTATCAGAGCCCTTTATCTCACAGTGCCATTTTCCCCTGGAGCGTTCATGTCTCACTCCAATAAAATATCAGCACACAAGGGCCTGAAACCGGCTTTACCTGCAGCAGAGACAACTCCCAGACTATCAATTTGTAAAAGCATTGGAAAAGCAGCAAGAACAATATTGACAGATGGGCTCTCCCACACTTCCCCTGCAAAAGCCTCTCCTCTGGCACCACATTCCCCACAAATTAGTCTTTGGGGAGCTGATGGATAATGATCCATTTCAGTCTTTCAGATCTCAAAAAAAGTGGGCATGGCATAGTTCAGGTTGGGGGGGTATTTATTTTTTTTTCTATTAAATTAAACTTTGACTTACACTTTCAGGAAAAGACAAACTTAGGCATCAGTGCAATTCACTTCTTCCTCTAGAACTTCAGTAACACTGGAGGGTTTTACTCAAGGTCTTTGATGTCCAGAGCTGTTTCCAGAACTATGAAGCTCCAACCCATGGGCAATGCTCATCCACAACTAGTGCTTGGGGTGTTGGCCACTGAAGCCTTGGCAAGTCTAGGGACAGCAGCATTCCAAGCCTATGCTTTTTGTTTTAAATTACTTTCCTCTCATTTGCACACCCTCTTTACATCAGGAATATCCCACGATACCTTTGGGTCTTCTTGCAAGCAATTAGCCCTGCTGCAGTGGTACAAAAATCAAGGACAAAAGCGAAACAATAAAATACCAGCTCAGTTCAACACAACATTGGCTGTCCTATTTCCACTTCCCTGAAGGAAGGCAGGGATGTACTTGGGAGAACAGGTCCATCCACTCCCACCTTATCTATGGACTGTGCTTTTAACCTTGAGCTGCTCTGAAGCTGAGGGCTCCTACAAAGCAGCAATGGGCACTCCCCACCTCAGGACATCAGTGACCTCAGCAGCAGAAGGTGCATCAGGTCTGCTGTCATTACCAGGTGTGTTTAATTACTGCTATTACCGGCAGCCAGGGAAAGGCTGCAAGGCACCTACTCTTTAAAGGAAAAAGGGAGCACAGGGCAGCACAGATCATTTCAGCAACTGTAAATACTTCACCATCTGCAAAGTCATTGGAATTAAACAACATTTTTGAAAATGCTCATTTATTCCTGCCTAACTGCATCACGCACACAGGCACCTTCGCTGACCCTATTGCCATGGTATCCTCAGCATCTCCATACCTGTGGCCTGATCGACAGGCTGCACAGAGTAAATACAAAGAAATTTAGGCAGAGAAGCACACTCATGGGTGGAGCCCACAGTACATCTATACATAAAAACAAACAATACTTCAACCCGCTGTTATTTTTATCTGTATGTAAACAGTAGCACACAAAGTAAATCCCCTGCCCTGCTCTTGCTGAAAAAAACGCAAGAATTATTTAGTATTGCAATAGAAAATAAATTCCTTGAGAGCCCAGAAAATCTGAGCCCCCCACAGACGGCGGGCTGAAGCAAATTGGAGCGTAACACACCCCACTGGGCAAAGGGCTCCTGTGGATACGACGATTTCCGATCAATTAGGCCACCGTATGATAGAAGCAGCTGCCAACGTCTGCTCTGATGCCAGGAAGCAGCAGAGGGTTTGGAATCGGCACCGAATGTCTAGGCAGTGCTATGGACTACATTGAAAATGTATAAGGCTTTCCAAAAAGAGAGTGTATGGCTTTCTGAAAAAGTGTGAAGTATGGTACCAAGACCAATAAAATCAGCAAGGGAAAAAAGGCCAATTCATCATTTTGGAAAAATTCCACTTGAGTTTCTGCCCTGGCGTGGCTCTTGCCCAGCCCCTGTGGCGAGCAGGCATCTCTGCCAGGAGTCACTCCGCTGGGTCAGGAGCCACAGGAAGACCCTACTCTCTCCCATGTTCGGAGGCAGGAGGAGGCAGGGGCTGGGGAAGAAGGTACTACAGCAGCTCCAGGGACATCCAGAAGGGCAAGAGCTCCTGGACCATCCAGGGGAGGCATGCACGCGTGTTGGAAAATCCTGATTCAGGGACTCTTGCTTCTGAACAGGTATCACAGGCTTCTCTCTTCACCAGACTCATGACTTGCTCTGATCCGATTCAGCTTTTCAAAGGACAAAGAAAACTCCAGACTTCCAAACAAAAAAGCTTAACAGATCTTCTGTGCTTCAAAGTAGGCAGCTAAGCTACAAAGAGTTACTCATTCTCCACAGTCTCCGGCCATTGCCATTCCTGTAACAGTGTGATGCCCATCTAACACATACAGACACCTATGTGCGTTAATTTAATCCACAGGTTCCTCTGCCCCTGAATAAAGGACTGACTTTAACCCTACACTGATGCCATAGTGACAAGAAAAGCTCCAGAGGAGCAACGGAAAGAACTTGTTTCTCCCCCTGAAAGCACCCATAATTAGGAAGTGATGGATGTCGCTAGTAAAAGTGAGTGATGTTTTTCAGGAGCTCTCTCATCTGTAACTGCACTGTTTTCAGATAAAATAACCCTTTCTGTCAGGCAGTGTCAGGAATGTCTACAGCCAATCAGTCACTCTGCTATCCAGCTAAAAATATGACGTTCTTGTCATAACATCTGTAGCGTACGCTTTATCAGCCTTTCTTCTTTGTGTACCTCATCAGTTAGGGTCTCCAATTCCAGTAACACCAATAATTCGTGCTGCTGAGATAAACAGATAAATCGAAACTTCCAAAAAATATTCAACCCCATTGCATGTGACACAGAACTTCACTTGCACCAAATACCTTTTACAACACCATAAAATGTTACTTGCCATCTGGAGTTAATGACTACCAAATAAAGCCTGTGAGAAAGCCCCGTTTCTCATTCCGGCTTGTTGGCCGGCAAAGAGGAACCACCACAAAAAACAGCTTGGAAGAAAGTCAACAAGATAAGCAGGATGATTTCAGACTTGGACACCATAGAATTTCACACTGGAACAACTTCATTTACAAGACTTTAACAAACATTAAACAAAGAGAACAAATATCTAACACAATTAACCAAGACTACACACATGGTCTAAAGTTTCTGTGCCACCGTGCAAGTGCCAGGAGAGACTACCTCAATGGTCAGGATGGGGTGGCTCCATAACTACGTGCCCCTACAGACTGCCATAGCTATCATGGGAAATCACCCCTCGACAGCTGCACCTCTGAACAAGGTGGCCTCGGCAGCTTAATGGCACTGGTTCAAAACCAAACCAAAGCAAAAAAGAAAAAAAAAAAAACCATCACCATGATTAAGGAAATGGGGACAGATGAGCAAGACAGACCATTGATCTTTGGGAATGTTTATGTGGTCACCTGTCAAGCAGCCTGTATGTTTTTAAGTGATTAAATCAGACTTCAAAAGAAAGGCTAGTGTCAATTTCTCAGTATTCTAACCCAGAAAACCAATTGCATTGAATCCTTGCTAAGGTTCATGCAACAGACCACCACTCTGAAAGGCAACGCACTCCCCTTCCAGAAGTTATCTTACAAAATGTGATGGAGCTGAAGAGAGAGTTAACGTTTTATTACTGAAGAGCCATTCTTGGCCTTTAAACTCAGCCAATGTACATTAATATTTAACCATGGCATGTTAAGAGATTGCGTATCACTATTACAAGCTCACAGCTATTACTTTTGCAAAACACTAAGACAAAATAGATGCTGAAGTCACCGATCACATGTTTTCTATTTATTGTGATGTTCAGAAATAATCAGCTTCTCTGATTAGGAACACGTTTATTACAAGGCAACAATCTCCCTTGAGCACCCAATCCAATCCAATCCACGTGCTTGATGCAAAGGTTTCTTAAAGGCTATGAAGTTAAACACCTGTATCCTAGAAAACACACTGGTGCTTCTAACAAAAGAAAATGCTGAAGCACTGAAGAAATTTAAACAGTTGATTACAGTGTTTCCTCTTGAATCTTGATTGAGAAAACAAACATTTTTATGTTATTAAGAGATACTACTCAAAGGGAAGCAATCTCAGTAATACCTGGCCCTTCTGAGCTGCTTATTAACATTACCTGGAGGAGCACTGCCACTGACCTGAGACCTACCATTCACAAAGGTCATCCTCTAAAGAGGAGGATAAAGGTAGTTTATTGAACCTCAGAGTAGGTAGGAAAGGACTTCTGCAGATCCCTAGTCCAAACTCTGCTCAAAGCAGGGCTAACTTTGAGGTCAAATCATGTTGCCCAAAGCCTTGTCCAGCTGATTTGGAAATCAGTATCTCCAAAGATGGAAGTGCCACTTTGGACCCTTGTTCCAGTGCTCTTCCGCTCTCATGTTGAACTTTTGGAACTTCCCTTGCTGCATCCTGTGAATTGTGCTTCTTTTCCCTTCCCTGTGCTCCCCGCAGAAGAGCTGGGCACTGCTGTCACCCCAGCCACAGCACGAGATGGGTGACCGCAGTCAGACCCTCCCTCCCCAGGCTCAGGAAGCACTGTTCCCTTGACCCCCCTCGCACATCTCCTGCTCCAGTCCCCAGCCAGTCAGGTGGTCCTCCATCTCATTCACTCCAGTTTTTGGCACCTTTCCTGACTTGTTGATGTCTTTCTCATACTTGTGATCCTGGTGGAATCCAAGTTACAGCCTTGCCATAAACTGGAAGGACCTCTTGTCCACCCCTTGGTGGAGACAGCAGTTGATCAATTGGTCTCTTCATCCACAGGCTGATCAGCACCATCACCCTCCAACACCTCAGCCATGTTCAGGGACACCCTTGACCAATCCATGCTCCCTGATCCTTGCAGCTGGACTTGTCTAGGGCCTGAGCAGCACTGACCACGACAGAACCATTACCCTTAATTAGGCTCCTCTTGATACAATCCAGATGGAGGTTGTCCTCTCTGCAACTGTTAGCTTGTGCATAGGTGGTGATTCAGCACACGTCCCAAAGCACTCTTCTGTGGATGTGCAGCCTAGCTACATCCTCAACGTTTTGTATTTCCTCATTTCAGCTCATTAAGTTATATGCTGCAGATTACCAAACATTTTTCAACCTACTGTAGCCATTTAATTCTGAACTACGCTTCATAACGCTTGAGCCCCTCTCAGTTCAGGCTTACTTGCAGATTTAGTAAGTATTCCCTTGTCCACATCAGTAAGAGAACAGCAAATAAAGCTCAGCCCAAGACAAACAGGGGTGTATTCACACGATTCCTCGTGCCACCCCCAACTTCTTTCCCCAATTTTCACAGCACGATATAGGTAACTACTCTTCAAACATGGTCTTTAAACAATTGTTTAATTATTTGTTTACCATATGATTAAATACATATATTTCCCTGTTCCACAGCAATGCCACAAGAGGTTATCAAAAGTTATTGAAGTCAAGGTAACATCGCAGGTACTGCTCCCCCAGTCCTTATCATCTTCCTATCCTCCAGATTCCTAGAAACTGATTAAATTTTTTTTCCCCCAATTCTCTAAGCATTGCAGTTAGACTAACTGGTCTGTAATTCCCTGGATCTCCCTTTTTCAAAGGCAGGTACTGCATTTGCCCTTTTCAGTCCTCCAGGACCTCTCTTACTCTTCACAATTTCTAAAAGATAATTGTAAATGGTTCAAAGGTTGCTTGGCTAGTTGCTCATGTACTCTAGGGCAAATTTCATCAGGCTCTGACTATTTGAATACACCTATCTTATCTGCTTTTTCTGATCTATCTTCTTCCTACTCTGCACTTTACTCCTATCACCTTGTTCAAATTAATTTTAATTAATGTGAAGACACAGTCAAGCAATACAATAACGACATGAAACACATTTAGTATTTTATCTTTCAGCTATAATGTTAGCATAAAAACCCCAGACTATTCATCTACCATTACTTTGGCTTTTAGGAAATGCAGAACATTTGAATAAAATTTAAAAAAACCAAACCCAAGACAGATTAAAGACTGTATCTGGCTTAGACCAACCTTCAGCTGCAATGTCTGAAGGGAGAACATTAAGAAACATCAATAAACTCCTTGTCTGCAAAGAAAGATTTAAAGAGAAATTTAACTGCATTTTAGAAGGGACTCTTTCAGTGACTAAACCAGCCTGTTTCGGTTCGGTACATTAAAATAGCCAACACCTCCCCAGCAGATAAAATATTTGATAATCAAATGTGTGATTTCCTGTACCATCGCCTCAGTTCCCCAGCACTGGTTGTTGCCAAGGGTAGGGTACGGAATTAGACTGACCACTGGTTCAGACCAGCACAGCAAGTCCCACTCCCCTGTGAACACAGACGGATATCTTGAAGCACATTACGATTTTAATGCACCCACCTGTTCTAGCTATAATTTACCTCTCATCAACTGGAAATTGCCACCCTCATAGATGAGACATGGCAACTTATTACAAGGACACAGCTAGTCTGCTTCTATGCAAAGCAAAATAGACAGCCTTAGATCATCCTCTGTGATTTCTATTTTGTTTTTCGGCAAAATGGAGTAGACGCGGTTGTGTGCTGTTACCAATCTCAGCTGAAGCACTGGAACTTCTTAAACCGCTCCATTTCCATTCTCAAAGATACACCAGCCTCTGTTCTGTGATCCCCTAGGCAGAAGATGAAACGCTAATGGAGATTCTGGCTGTCATTCGCAAAAGCAGTTAGTGATTTCAATGCCGCAATTGCTAGTGTACCCAACCTGAAATAATTTAAAAGGTCCGATTTTCAGGAAATGATGAACACTTAAAAACTGCTGGGTAGTGGTTCTCACCCTCCCCCACAGTGTTTAAATCCAAAATCCATTTTACCTGATGTTGCTATCTAGAAAATCCTTTTGCAAGACTAAAACCCTAGTACTAGTCAAAAAGGTGGGGGAAAAAAAACATTCTTCTTTTCCTAGCTGTGATGAAAATGCAACAAATCCATACATTCTTCCACTTACACAAAATACTGCTGTCTGCCTTTGAATATGTATCTGTGAGTATTTCCTACCAGAGTGATACACTGAAAACCTTCCCACAAAATACTATAATCAGCTTTCAGTGAAACCTGCTTTATTGGACATAATAACAAAGCTTGATTTCCGACACTGCCAGGCCAAAAAAATCCACCCAATATTTCCAGCCCACATATACTTATATTTGTTTTTAACAGAAATGCAACCATCAGTAACCCTTGTCTTGCTGCCTGCCTCCCCTGAAAAACTAATCATAATTACAAGAATCCTTGGAAATTATCCTTGAGCTAATAATGATGAATATAAGTAAGGTATGAACAGAGAGAAAAGCCAGATCAGTGAAATACTGTTTCTCTGCTGCTGTTCCTTGTTTTGCTAGTGGAAAAATTCAGACTCTATTTTAGTCAGAGGAGTTTGGTATCACACAGCTGTTCAATCACAGCTCGGCAAGCCTCATTATTTTAGGAATCAGGATTTCAGAAATCCAGAGTTTTGCCCAAGAATACGATGGGATAGGTATCAGCTCTGTCTCCAGGAATGGCGCAGCCAGAGCTTGTGCCCGGCACAGCCCCTGGTGCTCCCGCAGAAGGCAGCCCTGGGAGCCGGCACAGGCACCAGGAACCCCGGCACGGTAACAACCCTGTGGTTTTTAATCCACTGTCCCACCAGGCTCTGCTTCAAACCAGGAGCCTAACCAATACCAACTGGTTTCAGCCAAGCCTATGGTGATAGCAGATAGAACGAAACCAAGTTAATTAGAGTTAAATGTATCCTTCAAAGGCAATCTCAGTACCAAAACTCCTTATGCACATTAACTTATGTAGCATGTATTTTTAATGAGTTCAGCACTAGTCTTGGGTTTAGAAAACACACACACACACGTCGTGGCAGCTGCTCAAACCCATTGCGCCAGCAAGTGCTGACTCCGTGGGATGAGAGTTACGCTGCCAGTTATGGTGATTCTACCTTTATTGCATAACCCTCAGAGAACTAAATTAATTAAATAGGTAAAGTGACAAAACAAAAGCCACCTACCAATATGCTGATTGCATAATAGAAAAGGAAATGAAAAAGACCAGAGGGCTAAAGCTCATGTTCAATTTTGCAAATACGGTTAGACCTTGTAACGTCTCCAGCTTCTGCTGATACTGTTTTTCATAAATACACTTTTGAAAACATACATTCCTGTAGAGAGCTAAAGCACACACCTTCAAAGCAGAGACGAATTTTACCAGCCTGAAAATTTGGAGCTTTAATCCCCACCCTTCCCTCTCCACATGCATTCTCCAACACCATGTGGAACCAGGTAAATGGCCAGCAGTCATGCCCTTTGGGCACCAATATATTAAAGCACTCCATTCATTTGTAAGATAAAAGGACCCATAAAGACTCTTAAGTCCAAAAGAGCATATATAGCCATACATAAAGAATGCTGAGCTATGCCAACAAATTCAGCCAATGTCCTTTTGAGGCTGTCATTTAAATACAGCCAGAAAATATTGTTCAACTCTTTTACAGTGAAAAGTAACAGGTAACTTGTCATTTTGCATTAAGTATTAACAGGTTCCAGCCAATGTGGCGATAACACACAAACAAATCACACAACAAATCACAGCTTTTTGTCAACATTTTGTAGAAATACATAACCTTTATTACAGAAAACACTCCTCATATTAGGACATGGTATCACAACACATTTGCCAAAATTGAAATAATTTAAAAAAATAAAGAGATTTAAAGAATTAGAAGAGGACAGTGTGTCCTGATGACAATTGTTTTGTACCTTAAAGTCAGAATGAAGACACGTCATCATGCAGAATTCTCAGTTTTAGTAGCAATTCTGGTGTCCAGTGCTCAGTGGTAATGTTGCATGTATAAATATCTTCCAAGCCATAATCACATTTCCCCATCAATAGACAGTTCAAATGGAAATACCAAATTTAGGTTTTCTAATCTTTTCAAGCAGTCCTCACTTTAATAAATTTATTAACTTCAGGACTGTAACATTCAAATGAAAACTTCATGTATTTTTGTATATCCCTGAAAGAGCAACTGTATAATAATTTTAGTTTAAATGGATGTCAAAAGACTGCTTCAGGATGCACTGCAGTCTCCAAACTCCAGAAAACTTAATCTGTATTCTGCTAATCTAGGTTACAGTTTATCTTCAGGGGGTCTCCTGTATCATCATTCCTTGATGCTTTAGATTCAGCCTGACATGACTGAAAAGGCTTCCTTTTCTTTCTTCCCCATTCATCTGAACAGTGAAAAGTACGCATTTTTCCCCAGGTTCCTCTACCCCTCCCCAATCAGATGGACTTTATTAAGGAAATTACTTTAAAAGAAAACCCTACAGATAAACTGTGACCTAGATCAGGGAAATTGTGCCCAATTTACGTTCAAAACAATTGTTTTCCTTGAAAAGATGTTGTTGCATGCCACTCAAACCATACTTGCAGCCACATCATGTACAGACCGAGTCTGTCATCTGTTATTTCTTATAACCTGAGTTTACATTAAGACTGATAGAACTTCTCAGGCTCAGCTGAAAGTGTACATAACTGCACATACCAGAAAAGCAGGGCTATAAAACTGAGCAGCCCTCAAGGGCCACTCTTTTGCTGAGGAGCACCATGGGCAAGCTGCCAGATCAGCTCCCCTGTAACGTTGTCACTGCACTTAGTTGAGTTTTGCCACCACGTAGCATCCTCCCAGGGGGGTAGCTGTCTCCAGCCTGGGACACCTCTAAGATGCTTCCAAACACAACACAAAACTGCACACAGATGATTGGTTAAGAAATGTCATCTTAAAGATGACAGGTACTCTCCCCTAATTCAGATACTGTCTGGGTTTGTCTATGCCTCTCACTGAGTTAAACCATGGTGGGGATGTGCTCAGCCCTGCTGCCCATGCCAGCCTGTTTCGTGCTGACTCCATGGGGCAGGTGAGCTGGTGAGGAACAAGGGGTCTGACAGAGGAACAGGGGGTTTCTGTGAAACACACAGTTTCTGAAACCAGCCCTCCCCATTTGTGCTGCCTTTGCATAACCTCTCGGCTGGCACATCCCCACCACCCGAGCACCATCTCCTCCAGCACCCGCCAGAGCTCAACCCAGCACCATCCATGCCCGGCAGGATCTATTCCCAAGGGCTCTGAGCCCAAAAGCTCTTGCTGTCCCTCAGCCTTGCTAGCAGGACTCCACTCCCCAGGACCACACTAGCAGTACTTTCAAACACACGTACACGGAGACATACCTACTGTAAGGGCTTCAATCTCCACTTAAGCGCCAAGACCAGCTCCTAGTTTTAGAGAAATCTTGTTTGTTTCAAGCATCAGCATCTTAGCTAATGAGTTTTCGCTTCCCTTCTGCACTCCACAAATACTGGGCTGAGTAATGCATAGCCTAATTGACTGTTAAGGTCACTGGTCAGCTCTTTAATCTTATTTAGTACACTTTGAGACAGTTCATGAGTCATTAGGGCTTCATTCTTGGGGACACACAGATGTGTAATATACATTAATAAAGAGCATAAATGCAATCCAATGTGTGTATTTTACAGATTGTGAAATTAGAAAGATGGCATTAAGTATTTCTTTGCAATGTTATCATCTTAATGATGCTGCTTATTTTAATATACAATAAAAATATTTAATTATGAGGGCCTGCTGGTGTCTTCGTAATTTGTAGTGTTGCCGTAGCTCTAAGAAAAATTCTTAGTAGTAAAAGTCACACTTTTAAATAGCAACTTGAAGGGAAAGATTGGCTCAAGGGAGACCTATCTTAACAATTATATACCTGAAGGGTGGGTGTTGGGGGAGGGGGGGAGGCATTTTTCAAGCTGTTATTCATGATATTTGATTTTATGATGTAAATTGTAATTCAGTGCGCACACGTGTCAGGAACTTTGCAATACTTTTGAAAGAGATCAGCATCGCTAATCAGGCACTGAAATCCGATTTCTGGGAGAATCTAGGAGCTCCAAGCTGAACATTTTAGCTAGCTTGGAAAGACCTTTGAAAAATAAAGTTAAACAGTAATTACACATAAATGTGCTTGAGAAACTTTACACCTGTCTTGACATGAATCAGATCTTTGCATGGATGATGAAATTCTTGGCATTGCTTTAGGTGATTGGGATGGCATTAGCTTAGGCAGGGTTAGAATTCAACAGCCACAAGCCTGGACAGGTAGGATAAAGGAGTTACTGACTCAAAAAAGCATGACAGCTTATCTGTTGAAAGTCTAAACATGTTAATCATTTAACATAAACAGATCTGCTGATATTTTTAGCAAGGTATTTCAACTCGTAAGTAGCAATGTTTAAAAAAGGACACCAGTAACCCTCATCATATTTTCCGTAGGTTCTCCCAGCCCCTTGCAGGTTGTTTCTACTAAAACTCAGGCCAGAAGAAAAAAAGAAAATAAAAGAGCCAAACACAAGTAGCTGGGTTTAGGGATTAGGACAATAAAGAAATTGCTGGCAATCAATGTTTGACTGCTGGCTACGCTACAGACTCCTCCTGCAACCTTTATCTCCCTGTGCCTCAGTTCCCAGTCTGTAAAATGAAGGTGATAACATTTCCCTACCTCACAGGAACGTTCTCAGAATAAATCCATAAATGCCTGGGAGACACTGAGACACCACTGTGACAGAGGCCATAAAAAAACCTAGGGAAAAAAAAAAAACAACAGAAAAATAAGCGTTATAGATTACTATAACAGCAAAGACATTCATAGACTAAACATAAAGCAAAGGTTAAAACTTCAGTTAACAACATGAATTTTCCATCCTGGGGAAGAGGCCATTTGGTTCAGCACATACTCCCCTCGGTACACTCTTAAAACTGCGACAGCAAGGGACAATTTCCCCTTTCCTACTTGGAAACACCACCACCGTTATAACCCCCCACCACACACAGACGCAGAGGGGAAAGGTGCTTCCTTTACACACCACCAGCTCAATCCCTCCATCGCAAGCGCCACATCCAAGCGCCCCGACCACAGTGATGGCCACCAACGTACTGACAATACTCTTCCTCTGTCTCCTCAGCTGGCAACTACTGCAGAACTGAGTTCCTCCAATAGTTAAAAAAAAAACCCAACCAAAAAACTTCTAATTTTCCGCCTAACATTTATTCCTGAACAGCTTTTATCCATTTGTTTTCATGCCAACATTGATCCAGCAGCTTAAACAGCCTTTGCCTATCCCTGAAGTTTATTTCCCTGATGATAAAAAAATAATTACACCACCTCCCTGTCAGGTCTCATTTTACTGTCCTGGAGTTTACTCTCGGAAGACTCCCCATCCTTGAGGTTACCTACCTCCTGCTACCCCACTTCATCCTATCCCGCCCAGCGCCATCCATGCAGCTCACTGTCACTTTGTGTTTCTCCAGTATTTGCAACTGGTAATACCTGACATCCTACACTGAGTTCAGGGCAAAAGTGTCTTTCTCTTCATGCCTTCTAAGGTCATGACCCTACACGCTATCGGCACGGAGATACGTCCCACTTCCATTGCTCCAGGTCTCAGGCTCGTTCTGAAAAGCACCCCAAACCTTCACAGCTCTGACCCTGCCTCCCCCATCAAGCCCACAGTGCTCCAAGCCCTCAGGGCACCACATCACTGTGCTGGGGACATACATGGTATACCCCAAAACACAATACCTATCTTCAGTGTCAACTTGGCTCGGCAAGCGACGGCTTGAGCTTGATTACACCATTAAGCATTCTTTAATGTCAGCCAAATGACTGCAGCCCTCAGAAGGATAACAGATTCAAAATTATGCAAGTGCATAGAATGTGTTATTTAGCCTTTATCATTTACAAAGTACTCATTTCATAAACAGTTTCAGCACGCTTTCAGAGAGTGTGGCAGTGCCCTGTAACCTGGGTCTCCGACGGCTGCTGCGTCACGCACCGATGGCATCCCTGGTGGAAGAGGGGAGGAACGCCGTTGGTGCACTCCAGACATGGTCCACTGGGACACGGGGCTTCGACAGCCTGCTCACCCAAAACCCCACACACTTACCGATACCCTCATCACCCATGCACCACCTGGACACCCTCTCTCACCCCCTCACAACCTGAGCTGACTGGGACAACAAAAATATCATCATATATCATTTTTTTTATTATTTTTTTTTTTTAATTTCAAGGGAGAGAGGGCAGCTCCCTGCCTGCTGGCACAGCGAGTGGAACCAGCATGCCAGCCGGTCGGACAAGGGCTGGAGCTGTTAGGAGGGGAAGGGCAAGCTCACCCCTTCTGCTGGCTGTCTGCCGCCAGCTCAGACCGGGATGTATCGGAAACCTCAGCCCAGGGAAGTAGAATACAGTCACCTTTCCAAGGACTCAGATCCATTTAAAACTGTGCTCTAATAACCTTTTACAAACAAATATATTATGCAATTTTGTGTTATGCAGCGTTGACTTCAATGACTCTGAAGTAGTGCTTACTCTACTATATTTACTTCTGGCACACGCTGGCAGCGTTTGCTGCAGCCATTCGGAGCGTGTTCCTCTTTTAAACCTGGAGGTCTTACCCTGCCAATACCTATGCACGATGCTCCTCAATATGCTTTTCGTAACTTTCACCACATTATCCCTCTTTCTTTTATCCCTGCAAATTCCCTAGTTTACAACACATCATAAGATCTCCCCCCCAACCCTCGCACAGGATCCCAGTTTTCTACCCCAGGACCTCTCCCCTCAGTGTCAGGTCTCCAACTCCCATCTTCAGCTGTCCCACTCGGTTGCTCTCCATCCCTCAGGTCAGAATTTTGGAGAAGTACCCTGGTACCCCCTGCCAGGCTCCCTGGGATTTGAGGAAAGCCTTCCTTTAGGCAAGCACGCGTCCAACTTGATATCCATAACATACTAAACAGGCAGAAGATAAGAGTATACAAATCTGTTTTCTCCCCTCCCCCATGACCAACACAATGACCATGTCGGTACTGGCTCTTTTTGCTCCCTTCATCAGCCAGTCTTTCTTGCAAGAACAGCAATCACATCTCAGTGGAATTAACCCATGCAGTGGTAAGTGGTTTGCTAAATCCCAGGACATGTTGTATACAGAGAAGGATACTTAACGTACTTAAACAGCAACCCCTTATTAAATCATAAAAATGCTTGAAACTTCTGTAAGCCAACAATTTAAACTAACATCCTCCCTTACACATATCAGTCTCTGCTGCTAATTGTTACGTCGCTTTTTATATAATTCTTTTGAATTTATCCTTTGGAAACCCTATGGAATTTCCTGCAGTTCTAACACACATAGTTGCAGTCGTCCACAGTACACATGCGTGTATGTCACTAAAAACTCCTTTCTCCCACAAGCGTAAGTAGATTTTTGTATTTGCACAGTAGGGGCACTTCAAGTCAACTATTCTCAGCTGCGCCACTGGGGCTCTACTGCCGGAAAAAGCAACGGGAAACACGCCACCAAAACAAAAATAACCAAAGAATAAATAATCTTTTCTACACTGGAAATATTAAAACAGGGAGCAAAGAATTTTAAGATGAGGTTAGAAAATACTCTCAGTCATATCAAGCACTGTTGAATATGCAATTTAAGACCCCTGGAAACACCTGCCACAACAGGACCCGTGCAGGCTGAAGTGATGGCTTATGCTCTGAATTTCTTCACATCTGTTTGTCTGACATGTATTTTTAAAATATTACACTGATTCCATTTTGGCTGCCATAGCCACTTTTATAAAACATGTTCTGATTATACAGGGAAAGGGCATATAAACATTAGGCGTTTGCTGTTGAGGATTAAACATTAACAAAAAAAATGTAATCAGTGGTGACGAAAGCAGTAATGGCAGTTCACTAGAGATAACCCCCTCTGAGAAGCACGCTTCAGTCTCCATCATGGTGATTTAGATTCTTAGAAGGCTAAAGAGACCATACCAATAGGATTTTAGCACACTGAATTACACACAGCTTTCCCCCCCTGCCCTAAATCAAATTCAAGGCCCAGAGCGAGGCTGCTGAGAGCTTCCCCGCCGCGTACAGTGAGTGCCACCAGAGCTGCACATCCACGGCAGCACCCAGGAAACGGAGCTTGGAACCCACAGTGGCACCCGGACACCTTTGCAACCCAACACACGAGCGCTACCACCACCAGTTTTGCCGGTTTCCCCCCAAAGAGTATTTCCTGAAACTCTTCCAGGCTGCTTTTTTGATCTACGTGACAGTGTTTACTGAAGTAGCCATGAGCATCTCACGCAGCATTGACAACTGCATGGAATTCCTCGTTTCTCGGTAAGCTCCCATGCTGGCTGACACAGCAAGAGGTGCCGTGAGAGGCCAAGAAAAGCTGCAACTTATCACAAGAAAATGGCAAATTGTGAAAAGCCCGTATCGCAAGGTTAGCTGCCTAGGCACAGCTTTAATAGAGCTCCATAAATACCTCAGTCTAACACTGACAGAGGTTAAAAACCTATTATCTTTCCCAAATGACAGTGTGAACATATGTTCAATCGAACACCCCGCCCCACCAAGCTACAAAGTAGATTCTGCTCTTTCAGTTCCACAAATACAAACCACAGGGAGCATTTTAAATGAAAGCATTATGAAGATTACATTAGGCAAGTTTGATCTACTGTAAAACACTCACACACAACATTAAGAGGGAGAACAACCTTTAACACCTGCTTTCTCTTCAAACATAGCATTATCTCTGTGCATGGCTTGGCTCTTAATGGGATGAAATCTCAAGCGAAATTGCATGGCTTACTCCACCAGCAAAGAATACTTTAAATGTCTGAGACCTAGTGGCCCACTAATATCGAACTGGTGAGGATATTCTTCTAAAAGCGCAGACTCAGCTGAGCTGCTCGGCTGGCTGCCACCCCACAGCACGGCTCGGCTCGGCGGCGAAGGTTGTCACCCCAGTGTGAAATGTTGTGACACAAAAGGAGATGCAGCAGATGGAAAAGGACTGTGCGATCCAAGCGGTGCTGAAAAGTCATCATCGTAAATATTCACACGTAGGCTGATTTGTTTTCTTACCAATAGCACATTGTTATTCACAAATATTAATTAGCTTCTAAATACCACCTGTTACTCAGCCCTCCCCTCCGCTGCGTGCCACGAGGCTCCTCGGCTGCGGGGGCTTGCAGCCCCTCCGCGCTGCTTGGAGATTTAATGATGCTTCAACTTCCACAGCTCACTCAGCTACTGGGAGGAGAGGCAGGGAATAATTACTTACTCATGTCTTTCTCTGCTGACCTCTCCAGAGGATGAAACGAGCAACTTTAATGGCCTCTGAAGGGAGAAGGGAGCCTGGTCCAACCCGTCTCAGATGGGAAGGATGACAACTGCACTGGTAGGTCTTTGGAGTGGAGAATGGTTTTAAAGAACCAAACTTCAAAGATCTCAATGAGGGGAGAGTTCAAGCTCAAACAATCTCCCCACTGGAGGTAGGAAAGCTTCTAATTCAATCACTCATGCTTCCAGCCATCGCTCACACTTTAGACAGAGCTGAGGCACCAGGAATTGCCTGTCACATCCTACAGTATAAGTAAATCTCTGTCTGCCAGGAGGAAAGCTGTTACAAGCCCAAGAGATTTTTGTTGGATTTCTTTAGAGCACTTCCTCAAAGGATCTCTCTGAAGGTAAAAGGCACAGGTGTAGGCAGATAGCCAGCGCCAGGTACACAGGAATCCTCCTCCCCACTAACAACAGCAAACATGTTCCCTCCTCCTCCTAATTATATGCATCATTCCATAACATGAGACAGTTGGACAGAGAATCAATTACATTGGGCAGAGCACTGATAAAATCCACGAGTTGGCAGCACACTTAAGGTTGAAGAAGTGACATGGATGAATGACTAAGTCTTGGTCTCTCTACAAACCCTGGATGTAAGATCCCTTAGACCTTTGAAACACACTCATCCTGCTTACTGCCAAGCAGAGACAGCGAGGGAAAACAAGCTGATTTTGGGGAATTCAAATACAAATGAGGAAAAGTACAGGACTGACTCCTTGAGTCAGGGTTCAAACCAGTGCCATTGGAAGAGACGAACCCAAAGCATCCTCTTCACAGACAAGAGCCAAAAGACTCATGGCTCCAAAACCCAGCATTGGGCATTTCCATGGTCTTAGGAGGCAGTGCTGACTTTTCCGTGTAGATAAAGCACAAAGGCTGTTATCCCACATCCTGATACCAGGGCACAGACATCAACTTGTACTCTTCCCAAGAAGGAGACACAGACCTTTCAATACACCTTTCTACATCAGATTTTTCTTACCAGGTACACAGTCCAATCTGGATACTTCATAACAGGTTTTTTAAGGTCTTACCCATCATGCCATCAGCTGTACAGAACAGCTACAGAATAGTAGAAGTAATAAATAACAGATTTAAGACAAAAAATCAGAGCAGTTTTTGCTGGAAAACATAATTATAGAGCAATTTAACCTTGTCCTTGCATAATATGGAACAGAGGAGTTGTGGCCAGAACTTACTATCCTAAAACGCTTACTAGGAAAAAAACTCTTGCAACAGTCCCTGCAGACAGCAGTAACACATGATTATCAGGATTTTCTGAGAGTCTGGTTAACCTCACGTTCCAGTTCCTAAGACTGTAAAACTCACAAGCGGGAGAGCAAGAAGCACGCAGGAATGTCTACAGTCATCTTCCCAGTAACTGACAAATAACGGCGCTGAATTTCTTAGGGACTTGAATGGCTAAAGCTGAAGTTAAGCTTCACTAGAGCTATATTTAGTTCTGCACAAATACAAATTAGGAAACACTTTCTTCCCAGTTACTAATGCAGTGTGACAGGAAACAATTATTTGCTCAGTGTCTAATGTTACCTTTGGTGAATATTTGGCTTGCAGAAATTGTATATTGTATAATAAAGAACTGAGCTGATACTCTGCAAATCAGTGAGAAAACTCATTTAAGAAGATGAAGAAACATTTGATTTCCACATGCCTGAGCTACACTGGTCTTCACTATACAGACAGAGTCAGTGTTGAGGCCTCTTCAGCTTTGATATGCAAGTACAAAGTGAGTTTGTTTTCCAAATTGTACATTAATTTATTCAAGAATTCTATGGATATCTAAAGAATATCATGGCTTCTCCAAAGTGCAAAATGGAGCTGGGCAGAAAGACAGAACAATTTAAAAAAAAAATAAAAACCCATCTTTTATGATTTCAAGTGCCCGTTTATCTCAACGGAAAATGCAATTCTGGGTCACAAGGGAGCTCTCAGCTCAGCAATCACTTCAGACTTGAATGTCTACAAAACACAAAAGACAACAAAATGCATGATTCAAATGAAGGGCTAGTTAGACCGCAGAGAACCAAGCCACCATTGTACAGAGGAATCCCACGTGCTTCAAAAGTGCTCAAAAGGGCTGCACTCAAAAAATCTTAGGCATGTGGCCGAGAACAGTGGCTCCTGCAGCAAGAACACCAACTAACAGGCTTGGAGTTTCCAAGCCATCTAATACACCATCTTTACACACTAAGGAAGTTAAAAGCGTACAACGCTGTGGCAGAAACAACACATCCATCCTTTTGGCACCGCTGGGCAAACATCTGCAAGGCCCTTTACCATTCTGAGTCACACGACTATTTCTAGAGCTGGAGGAGTTGGCATTTTGTGCTTGGCTTAGGTGATTAAGACTCAGTATAAACAGAGATGCACTGAGCACCTGCGTCCTGAAATGCTGGCGGCCTTTCCAGTTGCAGATCCCTTTGAGATGGAAGAGGGATGAGCACTCGGCACCACCTGAAAGACCACCAACACCCAAGACTTTTTTAGGCAAAACAGGACTACTGGAATAAACACATCTTTGCCTAATCTTCCACAGCTTGCTTCTGGGAAGAGAATTTTNGTTGATAAACATTTGGTTTCTTGGTAGTGTTTTGTAAAAGGTTATCTGTTATTTTGACAGTGGGTTCTCAGAAGCAGGTCGAACGTGGAAATGCGAGTTCTGGGCACAAGGTAAACAAACCTCTCACCATTAGCCAAAACATTTCTTAAGACTCCAATTCTGAACAATCCCTTTTACCTACAGTGCCAAGTATGACTAATTTTGATGAACAAGTTACAAGGATTTCCAAGGAAAAATGACACCTCCACTACTCCCAGCTGTATGAAATCTAGGAACAATGTTTACATGCTTTATCTTCTTGGAGGATCCTGTTGCAAGGGGAAAAAATCATGCCCCAAATGCCTGTAAGGTCAAGTGTATTATAACTTCTCGAATGAGTTCACCAGCAGCCAGAGCTACAAACTGAAGATGTCTGTTACGCTCTGTCCTTGCACCCAACTTGGATACTCAGTAGCCATAGTATTTTCTTCTGGGGAGCTCAAGGTTTGACAAAGAATTTTACTTCTGATGCCTCTACAGTCCCTGCCTGCACTTTACTTGCTAGATTTTTACTGTAACAAGGTAACTCCTGCAGTACTTTCTGTATTGATCAGCAAAAAACAGCGCTGAAGTCAAAGACTTATCTTGTCTACGCTGCTGGAGGGAGGAGGTCTAAATTTTTCTCAAGTATATCCAACTAACATGCTACCATTTTATCCCAGCCCAGCTGAACATCTCACCCCCACTCCCAGTGCTGTCAAAGGAGCAGGAACAATTGCAAATCTGCGTTGCAGGGGCTGAGAGGCATGTCGATACGCAGCTCACAGCTCTTGCTGAGTACCAAAGGGCAGCAGCTACGTCATCTTGTTCAGAGATGTACCAGATTAATGGGCTTTTCTCTACTCCACTGGTACTGACACAGCCAGGCGGGTAGGCCAATACAGGCATGAGCCTGATAAAACAAGATGTGTCTGAAGCTCTTCACGCAGCTGATGCCATATCAATGTATTTTCCTCTTTCTGTTCTTGTGTTATTCCTGTACACACAGCACTATAGCAATGTTCTCGGTGACTAAACTGGAATAATCTCTGTCCAACTTTGCCAATGAGACTAGACTGGACTTTCAGCAGTCAAGCACACGTAGGCCACGTTCACCTTCCAGCTGTGTAAAAGCTTTTATTAAGTTATTATATGACTCCATACTTCTCCTTGGCTGTTCTCTCAAAAGAGAGGACACAAAGCAAAACAAGGCTTGGGCAAGGAACAAGATGAATGATTTCCCTGGAACTGACTCATTTTCACCAGGAATCTCCTCCTTTCCAGCTCTATCAAAGACTCATCCTCTCGCCTTCTTTACCTCCTTCCTGGAGGAAAAGTAGGAACCCCCGTTCTGATACAGGTTGCCACGTAGCACCTCCTCTCCCCCTCATAGAGCTTTTAAACAAATGCATAATGCGAATGGAGTCTCCAAGAACTTAACAGGGATTTAAGGAATGAGGAGACAAGGATGACAGGCATACAAATTACCATTAGCTACTGAGTAATCAAAGGGATAAAGACATGTTTTAGGAATTAAGAGCAGTTAATTATTAGGAATTAGGATTAAAGTTACTCTTTTCAAGAAGAAACTAACTACTACACATCAGCCTACTGCGCCTTTTCTTGCACATAGAGAATTTGGCACTGAATAGGATGCTTGAGTGATGGCTCTCTTTCATCCAAAGCATCCATTCCCTCAATGTCCACCCCAGCCTTGGAGTCTACCAAGGTTAAACCAGAAGGAACGTGGTTACAGCTGTTATGTCCAGGATGAGCTGGAAACTACCACTCTCCAATCACTGCTCAGTGGTTCCCCACCTCCTCTTTTGCAGGATTTTAACCCCACGTCAGGCAGACTCTCATTCAGAACTGACTTTAAAAGAGTCAAGATCACCTACAAGTTTTATGGAACAAGTGAAGACCACACTGGTATCTTGTCAACACCAGGAGGGCGGAACAGCTCTAGTGTAGGGGACAGAAGTGAGCTGGAGATAATAAAACCTCCAAACTACACAAACTTATGAGAGTGCCAAAGTGACAGAGAGCATAAATTCAGGACTAGGGCTGCTCTTTGAGGATTAGTGGTTCTCAGCCTTCTTTGGTAGCCCAACGGCTTACTCCACAGGACAGTAAATTCTCACTGTTATGGAAAAAAGACTTTAATGTTACGAGAAATAAACGTTACAAAATTAAGGTGAAAATATACAATGGAAAGGTTTGTTTCTTTCTAATCCATTGCAATTCATTTGATTGGCCTATCACACAGCAGAATAATCTTCAAGTAGCCAGCGTTCACATCTCGCTACAGCATAAATCCAAGAAAAGCAATAAACACCATGAAGGAAAATTTCAGAGGAACTATTAGATCAAGTTCACATTAGTGTTGCCTGAAATGTGTCCTCCATTGCACTGTAGGGCTGATGTTTATCTGTCTCTCTACAAGGCTTTTGACACCAAGCCCAAAGACCCGTAGGAATAAACATTGGAGAAGTAGCAGCAACAGCCAAACTAGTAAACAACGACCACCAGCAAACCTCCATCCTAAGTATAATCACACTTTCTTAACACCTCCATAAAACATACTACTTTTTTTCTTTCCCCTTTCTTTAAAAAGATAAGAAAAAATTAGAAATAAGATAGTATCAGTCTGCATAAACATGAAAGGTTTTCCTGTCAGCAGCAGCAATGCTGCTGTCCCAAACAAGATCTGGAATTGCAATGATCATTCAGATTGCCATACCAAATCCACCTGAATAAAGGTGAGCTGCAGCTTAAACATAAAGTACCACTATGTTAGAAGTGAAAACAGGTGAACACACTTATTATATCGCACATCCCTGAGTACAGAGCATCTAGTATAGATGCGTATTAAACATGGATGGATATACTCACAAAATCTAGACAAGCATATTTTCAAACAGAGAAACAGCTTTCCCCACTCCCATACCAGAATTATCATGAGTTATAATCCTCAGTGAGTGATCTGCTATAACAAAGTATTAAAATAAAGAGCACTTTAAAAAGTTATTTACAAAACAAACACTCTATTTTTGGTTTAGTAAAATAAGCCAAAATCCTGTTTCAGAGCTGCCTCAATTTCATTTTATATGTGAATAAAGCAGCAAAAAAAAAAAAAAGGAATATATTGATAATAGTAAAATAAATGCATTGCATATCCATTTTGTGCTACAATTCCACCTTAAACCATCATGCACTGAAATATTTGTATCTTCTGAAACTCACAGAAAATTGAATGTGACATCAAACGTAACCAACACACTGCAACAGAGATTTCCACATTAATTATGAAGGCTGTATCAGCACCACATACTTAGAAGTATATTAACGGTACCAAGTACTACAGTAACCACAATGACCAACTTTGGGTAGTCCAAGTTCTTATTTCTTGTAATCGCAAATACAAGAAATTGCTATTTCTTGTAATCCTGCAATATGCTTATACAAGTGATGCTGAACCAAACCTCCCAGATACATGGATTTGTTCTTTCACATTGTTAAGGGGTTTTTCTTGAGAAGCAAAAGAGATGTTTGCTTCTAACATATTTAAATAATGTCTTAAAATACTTAATAAAAATTATATTTTATGTTTCTAAAACGTTACAACATGTTTTATATATTTATAAACATTCATAACATTAAAATTAATTTACATTTGAAAGTATTCAAATTTAATGTACGTTTCAAAAACCCTACATTTGCTTCCCAAGCCTTCAAGAGAGGCAAATCACCAGCCTAAACTACTGAAAGTAATGCACTAAACCAACTCTAAATAGTGATTGACCTTTTGGTTGATACAGAAATAGCTCTTTTCCTAATTTCAGTTTATTCAGTTAATTCATTTCAATGACTTGATTTGCTTAAAATAAGAAATCAATTAAGAAATAACACAGCATGAAGATCTGTTTTCATTTTCCAATCTAGAAATAAACATTAAGTGCAAGAGGATGAAATCTGCCATTTACAAAATCCTCTAGGGCCAAAACCATTTTTCAGTCACTATCCAGAATTACTACTGTAACTATTTTAAACTTTGAAAGCACTCCCTTAACAATTTGAAAAGCAAAATGCAGTAAGTTTGCTTTTGATTTGCGTGGCCAGTAAACTTGAGGAAAACATACTTAACAATTTAATATTGTTTCATGCATTTTAACTGAATTCAAATTTTGACACCAATACAACTCTATATTCAGCACTCAGTAGATGTTAAACAAGCATTTTACTACCAAAAATATGAGCATGAAGTAGCTGAATGTTTATTTGGCATAGTTAGACAATTATAATATATGCTTAGAATGTTGACAAAAGGTGTTACCTTACTGTAAAAGCTGTACTTAGCAGCAAATCAAGGCAATCTAATAATTACCAAACTACTAATAATTAACCTCTCCTTTGAGAAATGTAACAAAGTAAGATCAAAGTGACTGATTTACATCAAAGTTTCTGCTTGATTTACATCATTATTTAAATCATGTTACAGAGAACAAGTTATTTATTACAAAGTATCAAAAAAGGAGTGGACAGATTTAATGAACTTTGACAATGATCTTCATTTTTAGCCTCATCCAAAATTCACCATGGATTTGGCAGAAAAACGTCTGAAGGTCCTTGAGGTACCCTATAGGTTGTGTAGCTGATAGTCTTAATTTCAGAATATTCAGTTGGGGCAGAACTCAAGAACGGGTTGTTTTACAATTACTTGGGAGCTGGGAAGGCTGGGATACTTGGATAGAAGATTCCCGTGTACCCCAAACCATGCTGGGATCGTGCTCCTGCTGGTGAATGAAGCCTCCTAAGTATCTCCTACTCATCTGTGCTCCAACAAGTAACATCTCCAAGTGCTTCAGAGCCTGCAGTAGGATTAAGCAAAACATCCCACAGCTCTGACAAAATCTTTTACCGATGAGGGGAGGAAGGAGGGAGGACAACCCCTTATCTCAGTCATGGTATTTTTCCTTTATTACAAGAATTAAAGAATTATGAGAAGCGTACAAAGTTAATGCAGACAAATGATTTTTTTTATCTTGCTAGTATTTTAATTAAAACCTTTTGTCATGTCTGCTAAGCAAGTTCAAAGTGTTGCAATGCAGTAGCAATGGGAACGCAGAAGTCTTGTTATGCTTGGGGAAATAAATGTTTTCAACTTTTACCGAATCAGCGACTGTAATTACTACAGGAATAAATCAAATTTATAGCAGGCAAACACAAGGCATAATCATTTTTTGTGTGGCCATAAATGAGTTTATTTTTGTTGCAATGTGATAAAGTTTAACATTTTCTGCATGTCAGACAGACTATTTTGATAATATTCTTTACATTTCCTCCTTATTAACAAGATGAAAAATTTGCTATTAAGAGATGCAAGTCATCTCAATACATCTTGTTACTGGATAAGCTTCAAGAAAAACTTAAAGCAATTTTTTCTAACCACATTAACACAATAAACACATAGAAAAAAATTCTTGCTTTGGTAGTAGACAATATTCTGTTCTTGCAAAATATCAAGAGGTGGAATTCAGCAAACTACAGCAAATCACTTGGGTTTTGGGTTGTTTTTTTTTAAATTCTGTTCAGAATGCTGCACCAGTGGAGACAAAAGCAATTTTAATTTTCATTATTTCCAAAGATTTTTTTTTTCAATTTAACTGAATGTGAGACAAAAAAATTTGCCTTTTCTATCATGCCAAAGAGGATGCTATTTAAAAGTACTTCCACATCTCCACTTTCCCCACTAACCTTTTGTGAAGAACAATTTCTGATTGCTAGGCTATTTTTCATTTGCCTACCTCTATTCATAAAAAAAAAAAAAAAGGAGCATGTAAAATGGCAGATTTGAGAGACTGTTAAATAACCTGAATAACTTACATAAAACCAACTACGGTTCTGCAAAACCTAAAAGTAATGTTATCAAAATATGAGATCGCTTCAGTGTACAATGGCACTGCTAACCATGGAACAGCTTGAGCACTCACTGCCATCAAACCACAACAGCACATCATCCACGCAAGTAATTTGCTCTTCGCTTGAACATCAGTTTTGAAGAGCAAATGTGTACGTGCACACGCACACGTATGCTTTTCAGTACATATACAAAGGCCTCCCGTAATCAAATAAACCTGACAGCTCCTTCCTGAAAAAAAAGGCATTTTTATGAGACCACATAGACAAAGTCAGCAGAATAGTTTGGACCAAGTTATCCAAGAATTCTCCATTTACCAAAATTAAGTTTCTCCTTGTTGTGGAGTGGAAAAGTACCACGGAAAGATAAGGCAAAAATACTGCAGGTAAAACCTCACCTCCGGTGCCAGGAGAGATGGCTGAGCGATGCCACCGCAATGGGAAGGATGGCTCTGAAAATGTTTCTGCAAGACCGCGGCGGAAAGACCTTTATCAGCTACCGACTATAAATTTATTTCCTGCAAAGGAACCTTCTGGCATAATGTGCAGAGAAAGGACATAAAACGCAATCTGTCTGCCAATGAAACTAAAAAGTGAGCGCGAAGGCGGTAGAGGCAGCATATTTTGTTGAAATATGTAGATGTGCCACTTAGATCTCAACGTGTGCCACTGTCTGACACTAAAGGGTGAAATGTTCTGATCTCAGCTGACAGTATTTAGACTGAAAAAACCTCCAGTATTTCATTCAAAGTTCCCAAAACGCTCATCACCCTCCCCTCCAGAAGCAAGAGGGTGGGTTGAGAGCCCTCTGCAAGGCTGGCAAATAGGTGAATGAGCCTGTGGAGCATCTCGTCAGCATTCGCCTATCTGCTTCCAGAAGACAACTGAGGACTGTGGAAAAATCAATTCACTTTGTTTCCTACAGCAAAATAAAAAAAATTTAAAAAAAAAAAATCAAATCCTTCGCCACCAAGAAGGACCACTGCAGGCTGCATCACTCAGAGGGTAGGAGGCCAGCATCACCTGCACTACTGGCCAAGGCACAGGAAGACAGTGTGTCTGCAGCAGCAGGTAGGAGGCTTCTGCTTGCAAACAGATTAAGCAACCACATCATCCAGAAACAAATTTAGGGATTTGGCTTCCTCCTTTATCCTCACCTCTGTTAAATAATTTGTGTAACCTGTTATATTAAATAAAAGCCACGCAGAACAGCAACCATGTCTTTTATAAATAGTTTTTAGAGAAGTAAAAAAATAACCATCACCCTCTAATCTAATAAACCTGTTAAACAAGCCCAGTAATATTCCATCAAATAGGCATGCAGAACTCTAATGCAAGTTAAACAGACACATATACAGAAAAAAAATTAGGATTTGTGTAATACAACTCAATTTTCAGCGAGGCAATATTAAAATATAATTACCTAAACGTTTTAAAATACAAACATGAAGATTAAGTAACAATGAAAAAGGGCACAGGATCTAAAGGGCAATGGATCTAAAGATACACTTTTAAATATTTAAGCCAGTTTTTCCCCTGAATTTTTATCATCCTATTAACATAAGTTTTATACGTTTTGTATAATAAGTTTGTGCATTACAATGTTTATTTTCAATTGTTTAATCTTCCTATTTCTATTTTTTAAACATCCAGCAATTGCTCAAGCCTCTGGGCGTATTTATTTTAATTAAATAATGAAACCAAATGAAAAGCTTTTGAATCGTCTGAAAGAGGAGACCACTCGGAATTTTCCTCCATGTGTTGCAATAGAGATCTGTCGGATACATCCCCAGAGTAACCCCACCGTAGACAATAGCTGCGCCAACAGCAATTTGTCTGCATTGTCAAGGGAAACGTCTAACGGCAACAATAACAACAAAAAAAAAAGTAATTTAATATTTGTATTGTATTTGCACAAAGAACCACCGATGAGAGTGAATACTGAATGCATGGGCTAACATCTTCCCACCCTGTGCCCATATGAGGGCTCACTCCCACAGCCTTGACGCAACGGGAGATGGACACGCTTCAGGACAGTCTGATGCTCAAGCTGTGTAGTCCTGCCCTTAGTGGTCCTCTTTAATCATTTATTCCATGGAAGATGGACATTGACGTGTCTTGATGAAAGACCTGGCCCCCATCAAAACCCACTGCACTGCAGAGCCTTTCCCATAGGCCTGACGGTCCTTGCTTTACTGGGTGGCCAAAGCATCGCTTCTCTTTCCAACAACTCCTGCTGACGCATCTGTGTACGAGCCTTCAGCCCACATCACGTTCACCTGCTTTGTTGTTGAGGGTTTTGTTGTTTCATTTTGTTTGGGGTTTTTTTTGTTGTTTTGTTTTTGTTTGTTTGGTTGGGTTTTTTTTTTTTTAACTTTTTGTGAAGTAACACTCAAATCTGTGGCCACACCAACTTATTCATGTGGCATCCAGTCTCTATGCTGACCTGGAAGAGGATCATTCCAGGTTCTGCCCTCCCCTTCACCCACTCCTATTTACTCCCACAACCAGAACGGAGCCATTCAAAACACAGGAGGTAAATAGAAAAGGCTTAAAAGGCTTCCTCCCAGTTGCAACTCAGAAAAAATATCTTCTCAATATTTATGCCTTTTCAATGTGACCAATTTCTTCGGCAACAAAAGGCCGCTTTTGAGGTAAACTCCTTATTCTGCATTAGAGCAACAGACTCAGCAGCACTTCAGATGCTGTTAGAAGAGGTTTTCTAAAAACCTACATAAACACACAGGAACTGCACGCACCAAGGAAGAAAACAGGACCTCTGTGGTCTTTCAGCCCACCACTCTTAACAGTGTACAAACTGAATATAGACAAAGGCAGACAACACTAAAAACATGTGCTACTGCTTCAGAATATGGTTTCATAATATTAATAATTATCCAAAAAAGTACAGTGACATTTGACAAAGACTTTTCTTTTTTTTTTAATAAGCTTACACAGATGCAAAGTTTTTTGCCAAGCTCATTATTTTATCTAAAAAGCAAATGCAAGCTCTAAATAAATTGCAAGGCAGTATTTTAGTTCACATACACAGATCTAGTTAGTGAATACAAGAAAAGTGTAACAATAGTAGCAGCAAATAAACAATTTCACATCATACAAATTATCCTGCCCTTTTAGGAAATAACTGGGAAGTAGTCTCCTTCAGCAGAGACTGTAGACTACTTAGAAGTTACTTGTTTTCAAAGTCTGAAGAAGACTGAGGGACAAGCGGTACCCAGCTTGTCCAATGTAGCCTATCCAAGCAGTGCTGCTGAAGCTCATGTCATTTTTCCTCCCCTCCAGATAACTTTAAAGTCACATTTGCTTTAACTCTATTTCTCCTATGCTAACAGAGTGCCTTTCTGGATATTAGGTTTCAACATCAATTTCACATCTTTGTATTAGTCTCACCTAGTTTTCAGACTTCCACTAACCAATTGCAGAAATCTGGAGAAATAATTTCCCAGAGTGAATTACTTATTAAAAAGCAAACATATCAATGAAAGAGCCCAAACCAGGCACCGTGCGAGGCCAAAGCAATACTCTCAGCCCCATGATTTCTCCCGGTAGAATTTGTCAGATCACTTTGAACTACTCATGAACACTGCCAATGATTTTTTTTTGATAGCCAACACAGGGGCAATTACAGAGTAGCACCAAGACTCAGCTCACATTTTGGAAGGATTTCACCCAGAAACATGCCACTGATATTCATATTTAAGATCTCCCAGGGCCCTATTACTTCTCGCTTTTCCAATAATACCCAGGATTGTTCTGGCATTCGAAACGAAATCAAGCCTTAAGAACCCACAGTTTCCCAAAATTTGCTTCCTTTTAATTCTGACAATACAGAAACTCATGCTAAACTATTCAGCTATCTACCTGGTTAATTTTACAGCTGTATTCACACTCTGGGTGAATCACATTTAGAAAATTATATATATTATATATCAACATGGTATGACATCCTGTCAAGTTACTTTTTATTATGTCATTCCATCCTTAAAAAGACCTGAAGATAGTTTATACAGTAATTTGGAAATTTAATCCTGGGACAGATGTCTAAAAAGCATCAGAGGATCAACCCTGATCATCAGAGAACTTTCCATGCGGAGGGTAACTCCCCGTTCCCCCAAACCACAGTATTTTGGCTTGTGACCTCCTGTCTGGAGAGCACTGCTGGGACAGGATGGGCTCCTGCACCAGGATCAAAGCAACTTCTTCCAAAATCAGCAACCTGACCCCTTACTATCTCTCCTGCTTCATACTTCCTTTTGGAGCATTCTGTCCCAACATACAAACCCCATTCAGATATTACGCCTTTTCTACCTTGTTTCATGACTGCCTGCTTTCATCTATTCACAGATTTTCAGGTACAGAAAACCCCACCAGGGCGGACAGAAAATGCAAAGCATTAACCCAACAAGTCATTCCCAGGTGCACCTGACACCACAGGTTGTGCATATCCATGCCAGAGAGGACCACCTGCCCTCAAGTATCACAGGCTCCCCAAATTAACCCTGATCTTCAGAATAATCAACCCCTGCTTTCAAAAGCCCTTCAGTTCTTAAAGTTTCTAAGCATGCTAGAAAACAAACAAAAATAAAGAAAATAAATGACCAAAACCCCCACAGCTCCTCCTGGTAAAAGGCCAAGCAGGCAAAGGAGACATCTCTTCCAAACCCGCACCCCAAAACACTCCATCCAGGCCACTGCGTATGAACAAAGCTCCACCACAGCCAGGAAGCACCAAGGAGGACTCACTGCTGCTCCATCAGGTTTATTTGATAACAGCCCTACCTTCTCCCCTAGTATTACAACTCAGCAACCTACCTCCAAAACAATTAAGCTCACCATAAAGACACACTTCGTGTTGCAAGAACAAATTGCATTTTAGTGGAACTGTCCATTTTACGGAACTTTAAAGTAAATTTCACATAAAACCCCCGCTTTAGATGTCCCTTAATCGGTCTCCTGTTTATGGCTTCACACAACCCTACCCAACATAAAAATTTGTCACTACAATTTGCAGTTTTTTCAGTAACATTCAGAGCACGAAACGCTTCCCGTGCAAACCAAGTGATGATCCACCTCCTCCCATAAGAAAGCTAACAGAATGCTTTGATGATTTTTTTTTCTTAAATTTGGTAACAATTCAGTTAACCCTAACCCCCTATTTCTCTTCCTTTTCCAGTCAGATGGCTTCCTTAGCTGAAAAATTTAATTCCTGATAAAACAACCTTTCAACCAACAGAAAATGGACTTTTGACTAAGGGCAACCGAAGGTTGTTCAATTCTGTATAATTTATTTTTTAATTTTTTTTTCATTGTACTCGCAATTGCCACAAGATCAGTGGACACAGAAATTAATTCAAGTGCAAAAAAAAAAAAAAAAAGGAAAAGGAAAAGAAAAAGAAAAAGCTGCCAACGTGCCTCAAATTCCCGAGGTGTTTGCCAACGGGTCCAGCCCCAGCACTCACAGCGAGTAGGCCCCGGCGGCTGCAGGGAGAGGCTCCCACCTCAGGCACACTCGTTGCAGAGGTATCTCACCAGCCTATTGAAGCGGGCGGTAAGACAGCCGTAAATTTTCATCATTACGACGCTTTATGATGTTAAATAATGCGTCGTATGTTGCACAGGTAGTTTATTGTACATTTTTCCACTTTGAAGACTTTCATGGATCCTGTACAAATTGCACACAGCTGCATATAACTGGTAGTTGACAAGTTATTAAAGATTACATTATCTGATCATCTGAGAAACGGAATGCAATAATGCCGCGGAATACTACGTTTTAACATGTGCATAAAAATGAATGTTGTGGTCCAATTTTTAAGTGCTTACCCTTATGAAGAAATTAATATTTTTTTAAAATACAGATCTACTGCTTTTACAGCATCTGAATGTACATTACTGCATATAAAAATCACACTATGAAGTTGTACTACAGTGCAAAAACTGCCACTAGAAATACTGGAATTATCTGGTTTTCCTGGAACTAAAATCCCCAAATAAATGTTGTATTAGCATACCTGTTTGTGCTTCATTTTCTGATAGCAGAGCTTGGTTAAGACTCAAGCAGCAGATAAATCACATAGCAAGCACTGAAACTCAGGACAGTCAGCTTCCAACTTGTTTGAACTTGACTGTATATTGCTAAGCTCGAACAGAATGTAAACTGCTGCCCTGTAACAGTTCAGATCATATGTTAAAAATCTTTCAAGCATAGTTATTTGTATTCCAATATTGCCTGAAGGTCCTAAACCAGAGATCATACCCCATGATCCTGGATTCTCCACCATATGGTTCCTGTTTTGAAGAAGTTATGATCTAATATAGACAAGATGCAACAAAGAAATACAATGAGCAATCAAAGGAAAAGAAGAGTGGGAAGTCATCAACTTAAAGGTACAGTTAGTTAGTTCTCTAACTACTAAAAAATCCCTTTAGGCACGGAGCAAATGCAGATAAATAGTAGTAGTTACCATAGTAGCCCTTTAAGGAATAAATGCTTAAGTAGTTCTGAGAAGTAACTACAGTGCTTTCACACCTGAACCTTAACTAGTACTATGTAATATAATTTATAATCTTAAATATTATCAATTTGTGGCAGAGGAATAATAAGCCATCTACATTCTTGCCATTTTCTAGAAGAACTGAAAAGGAATTGTTGCAAATGATCAAGCAGCAAGAACCCTTATAATGCCTTATAGTCCTCTTGGTTTGTTCAGCTATTCCCATCTTGCCAAAAGTCAAAGGTCCTTAGTTAAAGGACCTAACCTAGGAAGGAGGAATTTTAAACACTCATTTTCACTGCATTTTCACCAACAACTGCATTCACCAATGTTTCTAATTGTCTTAAGGCCATTTGCGTCTTTATCAAAACAACCTAAGGAACCACAGGTTTCTGTGAACGCTCTTGCCCACTCATCTTATTCCTCATTTGCAGATTTAAATCTGCAAATTATATTTGCAGATTTAATTTGCAATACCTCTTTATCACCAACAACCATTTTGTAAACCTAGCTAGAGATTCTTCCCTGTTAGGAGGCGACAGAGATCTTCCATTTTAGATACCACCTCCATCACATTTAAGTAACACATACTGAATTTCATATATTCAGTGCAGGAAGACATTCAGCACGTAACTGGGATCCCAGTAAATAAATAACCAAAACAAACCACGAGTTCAAGTAATTTTCCACAACCGCATCCATCTTCCTGAAAGCCACACTTCACTGTGACGGATTCGTCCTTCCTGTGTAAAACAGATTCTGTTTAAGGGTCAGTAATGGCCTTTGCCACATGTCACGACGGGGATGGAAGAAACCAAAACCCATAAATTCAAGCCGAAAGGTTGTCTGAGGCTGATGCTGCAGTGTAGAGCTTCTGTCTCCAGGATGAGTAAGGTCACCACCAAGTGAAAACCAGCACCAACAAACCTTGACACTGCAATATTACAGGTGGAAAGACAAAAAATCCCCACAATTTACTAAATAACCATCAAGACCTGCAGCTGTAAAGACTACACAGTGATTACAATCTCTTTTCTGGTATTTTTTTTTTTTTTTTACTGACTTATCGTCCAAAAAACATCATTTGTAATACACTGAACCCAAGTTTCTGAGTAAAATATATGTAATATGGAACCCAGCCAAATACTACTGATTACACCACTGTCTCAAAAGCCTGCTGGCAAGGTATGCATTGCTTCAAAATAATGCTAAATTAAGGACTCTTCATTCTTTATGACAATAAAATAACCTGTTACCTCTTGCTCATCTAAAGTTACCAAACATTTACTTCCCTGGTCGAGGAAAAAGCAGACCTTCTTGAGGTCCTTTATTCCCACTGAGTGGCCATGAATATGAATATGCACAGTAGTCCAAAAGGACATAAAAATAGAAAGAAAGAGAACATACCAAAAATGCTACTATCAATATTTGAATAACGAAGCAGCTTTATCTTAATCAGTATATCAATTTATTCACTTGGGGCGAGAAGCATATATTAAAGCTATTCTAAAGTTAGGCCATTAAATTGCTTAGACAACCTGTTAACCAGTGCTGTTGGCAATTAGGAACGCATTTTCACTGGAGGCTTTCTGTAGAGCCATGCTTCAAAGGTTCAATCTGAAGTATATTAACTTAGCAAGAAACACCCTGAGAACTGCTCCTCTGTCATGTAAGCTCATTGCTTCCATCAAATTAAACCCGTGGTTCATATTCTTAAGGAGTCAATGTCCTTCTACCAGTTTAGCATTTGCACAACCATGAGAAAGGTAACTTCAAGCAGCCAAGCTACACTAATCAACACTAAGTCAGTTACAAACATCCTCTATCCCAAAGCCATTTTTATTTACTTGCAGCCCAATTGGACTAAAGTGTTTTTAGTTTTAGTCTTCTGCAGCACTCTTGATTCTATACATGTACTCAAGTCTGCACGTGTACACGCATGAAAGGCAAATTTACTTGGACTTTTCTGTGAAGGGAAAACTTGGCACTTCCCTAGCAGAAAGCTGTAAAAGCTAACTGGAATGCAGATCCTAATCACCAGAGGGAAACTTGTTGAAAGAAGGGATCCACATCTCTGCAAATAGAGCTGCTCCAAAAAGACTTGGGGAGCAATCAAGGAGCTCAAAAGGAATGGGAAAAAAAAGGACTGACAGCTAAAGAACAAGCAGCCTAAGAAACAAAATGACATTCACCGAAGTTTCAGTTTCTTCTCCATTAAGAGAACTGAGGCAAAGAGTTGTCAAGCCCCATGAGCAAACCAGAAGAAAATGGAGTTGTTGAATGCATGGATAAATTACCCAAAACTGCCTGGATAGTTGGCCTCGGTGAGGCCAACAGCAGTGAGAAAGGCGGGATGAAGGCAGGATGCTGAAGACAGTTGGAATGCACATGGGAAGTTCTGCAAACAGAGAGATGCAGCTCAGCTCTACAATACTCCATGCACTGCAGCTCAGAGACATAGAAAAGGCCTTTCAACATATTCACGTGGGGTGTGATTACTGCAGGTCTGATCAAGCTAGACTGGTACCAGAGGATTACAGAATAGCAAATGCAAATATGTGTTTAAAAAAAAAAAAGGGG
>VXBJ01005041.1:318644-361563 GCA_013400055.1 Nycticryphes semicollaris
TTTTTTAGCTAACTGTTGGCTGATTTGATCTCAGGAGTAATGAAATGTTTTAAAACATTTCAAAAGACAGATAATTAGAAACCGGAAGGAAAGAAAAAAAAAAAAAAAAAAACCACCAGGATAAGACACAACTTGGGTTAACCAGCAATAATTCATGCCACATTTCCTCTCTATGTTTTGCAAATAAAGCACAAGATTTCTCTAAACAAAATGCGGTAGGTCCCATTTATCAGGCTATTGGAAATCAACACTGCTATGTTATGTAGGAAATAACCAATTTAGTGGGAGAAAATAAAAAACAATGTAAGAATCCTAAGATAAATAAGGAAAGGCGTTAAAGTCAAAAGGTCCAATACAAACAAGAAAAATGAGGCTGTAGTGGTTACTAATAGATTTTTTTTTCCCCCAAGGCTTTATTCTGATATATATTTTTTAATTATACATATGTGTGTAATTATATATATACACACACATATATACATGAAAGTGACTTGAAGAAGAAAGTAAAACACTAATCAAGTCTGCTGCATGTCACTGTAGAGGATGACATCTGTCATATGCTAAGAACAGGGTAATTTTAAGGACAGGTATCAAATATAGACCCATATACCTAGTACCGCATACAAAATTGTGCACTCAAGGTGAAAACAAGAAGATTGTACCTTGTACAATGAGGCAGAAAATCATTAAGAAAGAAAAAATTAGGTGCATTAGATGGAGGACAGGTAAGTGACAGAACTCTGAGAAGAGTCTTGGAGAAGCATTTTTGCAGCTCGCATCATGCGCGGTGCAGAACAGCCCCGTGGGCAGCCCTGGTCGCTCAGATTCACACAGAATTCCTTCAAGACAACACCGTAGAGACAAGCAATCTCTATACAAATTCAGGCTAGAAACTGGACATATTTTTAATATGAACGATTTGCCCATTCAGCTAGCAACAACCACATGGACACACACACACACAAAAGGATATTATTTTTGAAGTGGTGCTTGATCAGATTACAAGGAGGACTCTGATGCAATTGCCTGCGATAGCAGGGGACTGGATGTGACACGTATTCACACCAGGACAAAAAAAAAAAAAAAAGAAGAAAAAAAATCTGAAGTGGCATTGGCATTGCTTTTCTCCTTTGAAGCAAATTGTTCAGCACATACCTGAGTGAAAGAAAATTGGTACTGGTAAACCAGGAAAGACAACTAGTGAAGGAACCAGAGAGCAGGCAAGTGACTACACAGTTCTCTGTATTCTCTTCTCTTCATAAAATATCACCAAAGCTGCTCTTCAGACACTGGTTTCATTTTAAAACAAGGTTCAGGAAAAGACGAAACAGAGCAGGGTGATAAGAACAGCAAGAGGGGATTTGTTTTGCTCTGAAGGAAACAAAAAACCCACCAGAACAATCCTTTGGCATCACCCAATGCCTTCTGAAAACCTAAAAGGCCAAAAGCTTTTCTTAATTCACTAATAAACTCTCTCTCTCAAAACATTTTTCTTGAGTTAAAATCTAGCTCCTGAAGTAGGTCTCACCAAGATTTTTCAATTTGAGCTTTGCTACAGGCACTTCAATAACATCAAGATGAGGACACATTGGAATGCCACACTTTACTTTGTGGCTAAATTATTTTGTTTTTAATTTAAAAACAAATTTTTAATTCCAATGGAGACACTTCTCTTAGATTAACCTAATGCCAGAGGCAAGCACTCCAACAGATAACTGATTTGAGAGCTAACCATTACAGTCACATTGCCGTACTGCTTTAAGGACTCCTAGATAATGCAACCAAATACCTCCCTTGCACAAGACAACTCACACGCCAACACCTGGGAATCACATGGGCAGCCTGGAATGGCATATTTAGCACATGTGGACTCCTGACAATTCATTGCGTTTGATTTATTTTATTTTTTTCTTCTGATAATAAGATAATAAACCTAACAGCATCTCTCTAGTACAACAAGAGTTATTTAGTACCTACAAGTCTCCGCAACTCCAAACAGGAATTAAAATGGATTTAAAAGATTTATAAAGGACTAAAATCTAGTTTGTATAGACATACTTAACCAGAGGAGAGAAGATGGCCTCCTGCATGTCCACAAACCCTGCTGCAGTGGCCAAAGCCAGACCTGGCAAGCCACTAGCACATCCATGCTTAAAATCAAGGAAGAGGCATGTAAGTGAGCAGCAAAATATTAGATTCAGGTATAGTAGCACCAACAAGCTCCTGATCCCTCAAACAAGCAACCCTATATTCTAAAGAAATGAGAGCTGGTTAAGATCATCCCTTGCTGCACATCTGCTACTGTTAGTAATCATGTAATTTTTTTAGTAGGTTGGGGCTTTTTGAGGCAGGGAAAAAAAATGATTTTTTCTTGCAGCAAATTGCAAAAATGAAGTGATTACTATGTAAACATCACATTATTAATTCTAAATATGCCAGTAGACACACATACACTATACATAGATAGGATATATATAAAGTCATTCCACTTCTCTTTTCCTAATTGTAAGTAGTACAAGTTCTCCTTTTCAGAAATAACCCTACTTGAAGTTCCACTGATGAAAAGGAAAAGCAAGCCCTTTAAATTGAGCTATTAAGTCTTTTGTATCTCAATCTGAGATGAGCAAAAGATGCATATAATTATCCTCTGTCCAAAAATTATGCATTTCCAGTACAAAGTTCGTAGAGTCCTTACACTACATATAAACAAAAAAATGAATAATTTACATTAATTGCTGTTTATTAGCCAACATATTAACCCAACATTTTTTTAATCCAGCAGCCATCCCAGGCCGAGCCAGCCCTATAAAGAACAGGAAAGATGGAGTCAGGAGGCAAAAAATGGAGGGAAAAACCCCACAGCCTGGGTTGATACAGACTGTTCGAGGTAAGGTTGCACAGTTGTACACAAACTTGCACATACTCAGTCCCCAAAGCCTTCTATAAGCTGCAAACACCATGATGAAACACTTTTCATTTTGTAAACACACTACTGCTTTCCTGGAGTTTTTCTTGTAACAAAAGCAAATACACGCTGCCAGAAATACTAAGTAAAAATGGTCCTCCAGGAGCTGGCAAATTCCATCACAAACCTCAAATGAATGTGCTGCTGAATGGTAATAAACACTCCAGAGTTTGCAGTCCCTCTTCCAGGCACTAGCATAGGAGTAACAACATGCATAACATCCTGGCTGTGCAACAGGAACAGCACATGCATCCAAAGGAACAGCTACGTATCCGACACAGTGATTATCAAGAGCAAAATTTCAATCATAATGGGAAGCAAGCGAGAGAAGTCAGAGCATCAGATGTCTAAAATACAGCGTTAAATAGACAGCTATGGCCAGAACATCAGAACAGGTTTTGGACAAGCGGCTCAAACCCATTTTTCCCCTTCCTCCCACCAAGAATATAGGTAACCTTGGGAATCTGGATTCTTGCATCTCAAGCATAGTATCTTTGTTTCTTCTCCTCTCTTCTGAATATTTTTAGTTTCAACATGATGAAGGTGGCAGAAACAAAGAGTAATTTGAACAAGCTGAATGTTCATTATCTTGTCATAATGCACAAGACTCACATGTTCTTAAAGGCTTCTATTCTTTCCTTTAAATATTTTTATTCAAATAACCTCAAACGCTAGAGAACCTGAAGTTAGACTACAATACCCAGAGGGGAACCCATATGTTCTCTTTTCCACTCCTAAGAAGAAAATAGGTATTTATATATCTGGATGCCACAGAAATACAGCCTACTATATGCCTTTCTGTGACACTGTTGTCGTAACTGAGCTATTGCTGGTGTAAACCAGCCAACAGTATCTGGTGGCAACACCAGATCTGAGAGTGCAGCTAAGTGCCCTGCTCGGGTTAGTGGCCTACAGCAAGTGAACTTTTAATACTACAGCAGTTGTATTTAAAAAAAAAAAAGCCTTCTATCTCAGTTTTTAACAACTGTCAATTAGTGATTTTCCAAGTTGCAGGGGATTTAATAGGCTGTAACCATCCTCCTTTAGGTCACTCCAAACATGTGACCACTCTGCAACGAGTTTTAGAATATTCCTGCTGTCAGATTCAAAGCCCCTTTTTGAGAACCCTGCTGGCAGTATAGGAGTCATGAAACCACAAGAAAACGTGAAATTACAAGAAATCTTAAATAACATTTTCTTCTTACCCCCTTTTCCATATTCCTCTCAACTGCACAGAACCTATTGCTCAGTGACCGGTCAAGCTGAGGTTCTAGCCAGGAGTTTTGAAACGTTAAGAGCTTTCTGTGAGGGACCTTCTCCTTGCAACCTTCCTGGAAAGCTGCACCTGCTGTGCCAGCCAGCTTGCCTACACCCACATACTTGCAGGCTCCTTCAAACAGCTCTCCTCTCCGAAAACTAATATTGACTCTTCTCCATGTTTTCATTAAGTCTATTCTTTATTACAGTTTCTATCAATATGCCCTGTACATCTACTGTCTGCAACTCACATGCAATACTCAACCAAGCTCTGAAGGAAAAAAAGAAAGAAGAGGAAAACCAAACCAAACAAAAAGATGGAAAAAAAAAAGGAAAAAAAAAATCCTGGTATCACATTTGTAATCTTCTATTCTTCGGCATCAAGGCTGACTTCAGTAATAGGTTACACACCAGAGTCAGCAGCTCATCAAGTTCACATTCAAATGCTTTTAGAAATCTTGATTTAATACCATCTGGTCCTGATGATTTGTTACAGTTCCTTTCACCCATTAATTATAAATCCTATTCCACTGACACTTCAATTTGAGACAGTTCCTCAGAAAAGTCTTCTGGAAGAAAAAGGCTCCAACATGCACAACACCATACATTCCTTTCACACGCAAAGAAATAGTTCAGTTTCTACATTTGCATTCCTATCTTCCTTGAATGCTCCTTTTACACCTGGAAGCCAATCTATTTGGAAACGTTTTTATTAGTGGCTTTTACTCACAGTCATTAATAAGCTGATCTTCAATCTCAGAAGCAGACTTTCCTATTTTGTTCTGATATTCAACTTACCAGAATTCATGCCCTTTCCTAGTTTCTTTGTTTTATGATGGCTTCCTCTTTCTGAGATGTGTCTTTTTACTTCTAGTAATCTTCTCTGAATTCGCCATATTGGCTTTTCCCCTCCCCCAAAAAACCTTTTTTTATTGGTGGCATAAGTCCACTCTTCACCCACTGTCTTCAAGCAGTCACTGTGCATCCTGTGGCAACTTTAAACTTCCAGCTGTTTCTTTCACAAAGGAAAGAACAGAGAAGGAATCCTTATCTTCATAATTTTCATGTCATCCTCATTACAAAAGTTGAATATGACACTGTTGGGGGTTTTATTGCTCTAAAATCGAGTAGAAGACAGCCGCTGTCACAGTGGCTTTACTTCCACCTCAAACTGACTGCGCCAAGATGTGATTCTCTTCTCAGGGACTCTCCACTGAGCTGCTCCACAAAACAGTCATTTACAACATTTCATGCATAGCCCCTGCAGAAAACTTGCCTTGACATGAAGGCAGCCCCACAAGGGTAACAGAGGCTGAGGGTTTTTTCTTATTGGTAATATTTTAGCTGCATATATTAACTGCTATTGATGCAACAAAGCAGTTGCAGTCATCAACTGAAAACGACCACTATACAGAACCTCAGCAAAAAATAAAAACAAAAAACCCCCCACTATCAGTTTCCATCCACTACACCTGGAAAGGTCAGATGACCCTACAAATATTATGCAAATATCTTATGTTGATTAACCCTAATACCACCTTTGATTTCATCAAGAACACCTTCCCAGAGGAAGGCTGAACAATTGGTCCAGAGTGTTGAGATTATTAGTACAGAAACATCACCAAAACCTCCAGCTGAGATCAGGGCCCACAATAAAAAAAGATAACTTCACAAACAGACAAGAATATTACCCAATCCATACATTTCAGTTGTAAAAAGCCTACAAATAATACTGAGATTTGTAGTTGCATTGTCCCAGAGACAGGCTGCATGAGAATTACATGATCGACACTCTATTCTTTCACTTATTTTTGCCTAAGAGCAAACTATAAAGCTATAGTAATAAAAAATGAAAAATTACTACTTCCAGCAAATGATTTTTTTTTGGTGACTTTACTTGAATTTTCTTGACAGTGCTAGAAAATTAAAAAAATCCCAGAAGTTACAGGCAGAAAAACCCCATAAAGTTACCATGCCCTCAGACTGCTCCCACCATGTAGAATCATGAAATGGTTAGAGAATGGTTAGAGTTGGAAGGGACCTTAAAGATCATCAAGTTCCAAACACCCAGCCATGGGCAGGGACACCTCCCACTAGACAAGGTTGCTCAAAGCCCCATCCAGCCTGGCCTTGAACACTTCCAGGGATGGAGCCTCCACACCTTCCCTGGGCAACCTGCTCCAGTGCCTCACCACCCTCACTGGAAAGAATTCCCCTCTAGTATCTAATGTAAATCTCCTCTCTTTCAGTTTAAAACCATTACCCCTCGTCCTATTGCTACACTCCCTGATAAAGAGTCTCTCCGCATGTCCCCTGTAGACCCCCTGTATTTCCTAATAGCCTGTCCAATACAACTACTTACTGCCAAGTTACAAAGCGCTGTACAAAATTTATACTACAAATAATATGAGCCCACTTTCTGTAAAATGCTTCCTCAACTTTTTAGAAATCTTTGCAAGTTTTAACAGGGAGGAAAAAACAAACCTGTCAGTAATTTCAGTGAAATATCATGAGGAAATTAATGAATTTATCATAAGGCTACCTCACCAGGGAGAGCAGGAACATATGAGATAAAACAAACTTCCACTGTGGGCTGGAATATGATTACGAAATCAGAAAGCAAAGCTGGATCGTTTCCAGTAATAGTTTAATTCTTGGAAGGCTGTTATTGAAAAGCAAAATTCATCAATACGCCTTGCTATAAAATCATGGAAAAGGAGGCAAGAAGTGAGCTAGTAAAGTAACTAACGTGATTTGTATGGTCAGTAGAGATTGCTTTAAATATCACACTGTGTTAGTGGAAGCCATTTTTCAAATCTACTTCTGAAAAAACGGCTTTTGAACATGGCTAATACTCACTGGAAAATCACGGTGGTTTTTTTTTTCTCCCCAGATTACTCAGGCAGAGAAAACACATCTCTATTCTAGAAGCATACTGAAAGCCGAATAATTAAGGAACACAATTCTGCACGGATGTCAGGTGAGACAACAGCAACAGTAGAAGAATCCATTTGAATGACTCGACATCCAGAGGTCTGAACTAGTCGTTAAGTTTGATCATGATGCACCAGACACAGAAAGCAAGATAGAGCTCTTCAGAGAAAGCAGATTCTCTCACTTGGGAAGTCTAGAGAGTGTGGGGGCTCAAGGGCTTTTCTTCACTACAAGAGATGAGAAAATAAAAGTCTGAGCACTTAAAAAAAAAAAANAATTAAGCAAGAAAGTTAATAGTCTAGTACTAGAGATGGGTGCCAGGATTCTGGGTCCCCATGCTGCCCTGAGCACACCTTGCTAAGAATTACAGGTGACTGGCACCACAGAAGCTAACTCTTTTGCATGTCAACCATAACTACTCTACTTCAAAGTAATTCACCCACGTTTGCCTCAACAGCATGACTCCACTTTTACCTGGATTCAGCTTACAGCACTCTTTCCAGTACCCAACACGTGGTGGTGACCTGAAGGCAGCACAGCAGTCACACCACCACCCCACAGTCACGCTTCTCAAACCAGCACAAGCTTAGGGATGGTCTCCACCACCGCCCAGTATGTGCTGCACCCCAGGCTTTGCACTGACAGAGCCATCGTTCTTGCACATCAGTCTCCTGTAAGCAGTAGGAGCAAGGTGGGTCAGAAGAGAAGGAAAAGACATTTGCCAGGTGGGACCTTTGAAGGAGGCATCTGTGCATCACAGGAATACATAAGAAAGCTGAAGATGGTGATTCCAAACCTCCCAGAGAAAAAGCACCTGTATCACAGTGCTTGACCGTAAAGAAGTTTTCAGGAGACAAAGACCCTATCAAGAGAAGAAGCAAGAGATGCAAATACCTATCTCACCCAGAGCAGAGTGGATTTGTCACACCAGGACTTGAGGAACAGCGGCGAAGCAACACTTCAAACTGCCCTTACCTGTCCAAGCAGCAACCTGAGAGAAGTCTAGCAGGAACCCTTCCCAGTTTCTGTGTAGTAAATTTCCTGAGATGTTTTGAAAATACTAGAGACAATTACTTACAGCACCATTGATATGGTAGCCAACTGCTTGTACACTTCCATTGACAGTCTTTCAGCAGAGACATCGCAAACTGTCCAGAGTTGCTGCTACAAGTACAATATATCAAAATTAATCTGGCACCTGTGTAAAATTTGGCAGTCATACCCAATAAACCGTTTCGACCATGATGTAGCAGTGACTGACAACTCGAACAGAGCGAGCTGGGGACAAAGCTCCTCTCCACGCCTCATTACAGCACCGTACCAGTCAATATACACAGCGCTACCCGTTATTGCTAGTACAGCCGTTACTCATTACAGTAGTCTACAGAGGAACCTAATACCCTCTGGCATCTCAAAGAGCACAATTTGCCTGTAAAACACTAGCAGAAAATGTCAAGTTACTAGGACAATCCCTAGAAGAAAGCAGCAGCAGGACCATAAGTGTCATCAGTAGGCTGTAGCTTACACAGGAAATGGGGAGGAAACTTATCAGGGAGAGGAACTTGGACAATTTAAACTCAGAGAACAAGCACGTTCTTAACCAAAGTACCACCATGAAATATCACACAGACATTTCATCACTGTTTTATCTTCTTGACATTGTTGTGTTTCTCAATGCATTGCCTTGCCAGCAATGACTACCAAAATCCTGAGCGTCAGCAGAGAACGAGCCCTGCGCCTTCTGCCCCTCCGTGGGCATCCTGCGCTCACAGAAATGTGTCCTGTCTGGAGAACACATTTGTTCTTCATTTGTATTGCACAGCATTTAACAAGGTTGTGCATAATCATTTGAAGGCATGCAAATCATTTTTATTTTGTGTATTACCTAGGAAATTAAGTGCTGCCTTCTCCTTTATCTTGTTAGCACCAGTCATTACATCTTTTTCCTATGCCAAGATAAATTTAACGCATATTCATTGGTTTCTAAGGAAAAAGAAACTGTAGGCATCAAATTATACCTAAAATGCATTTAATTCCTTCTGCTCTTTTAATTGTACATAAAGAGCATGATTCTACCCTGCAACAAACTTCAGCTTCCCAAAGCTTACTACTAAAATGTTATTTTTCCTGTCAATATCACCCGCTTCCTATTTTTATTTTTTGAAAAAGCTAACTACCTTTAAAAGATGCCACCTTTTTTACTGACACACTATTTTCAAATTATAGCTCTATCTCTGTTAGTAAAACCTTACGCGACCGCTGAATACCAAATGGGTTTCCTGGCCCAGACCACCTTTTCCTTTCTGATGTACCGAGGTCTCTCCTGCTGCAATTTTAATGAAGCTCTTGCGTTCATACGTTGTGGGCACACGTCCATCATCACTCCCCACAGGGAGGGTAGGCAAAGCGTTAATCCTTGCCTCTGAGCCAGCAGAGGGAGCACAGAACATATTTAGACCAAGATTGATAATTGATTCTTAAAAAAGTTGGTCAGAGTCATTAAAATTGCTTGGATTTTAAGCAATATCTTCAATCTGACTGTGGAAGAGTGGGGAGTTAAATATGGGTGTAAAGCCCAATAACAATAGCTCTTCTAGCACCATAAAGTACCAACGAAACCTTACATAATAACGTATTTTCAATTATTAAATGAGCGAAATATGTTTTTGTTTTGGAGCCGCGCTGAACAGCCACAAGGGTATTCTCTTTAAGCACTCAGCAGAGTAATGAATTGATCAGCTGCGAACGCTGGCAGAGGAACAGCGGCTGCCTGCAAGCACCACCTCTTCCAAGAGGCTCCGTATCTGTCAAGGTCTTGACTTCTGCTAAGGGTCCAGCGGACATCCGCCCCAAAAATAGATCCTGGCAAACCTGTCTAAAAGAGGCTACCCGAGCCTCCACCAGAATAGGAAGAGAAATCACATCTTGCTTTGAGTTTTATTTAAGGAACACAGGGTGTAAGGAGGAGGAAAGCAGGCTCCAATTTTACATTTCCAATAAAAGCTAAAAAATTAGTAAAAGGAGGAGGCAATTAATTTTTGCACCAAGGTCTGTGTACTCATTAGTGCATATAACTGATACGTTTTGTGATGACCGTTTTAGTACCCAGCTTACCTAATTTACTTTGTCTTTCAATAATACAGTATTTCCCTTCAGAAAAAAATGAACATAATGAGGAAAAAAACACACACAAAACATGCAAATTAAGAAATTTAGAGATGTAACAGTATGCCAAGGTGGGTTGGTACAAAGAAGAAAGCCTCAATTTACTTGACTTAGTCTAGAACATTTGAATATTTTTCCTATTAACTCCACCATCAACATTTTCCTAATGAGCATGCCCAGACAGAGTAACATTTGCTGTTCAAGTGCATGTCAGAGCAGTGAGTACGATCTAAGAGGAAAAGGAAAGAAAAAGACTCAGCACTATAAGATGACCAGGAATATTTTGTTATAGGAGCTTGATACCCCAATTATGAAAACGAAGGTTAAGACCCTCCCAGAGGATGCCTTTACTAACGGCCATTGGGCCACAGGGCCTTCAGGGAGCATCAGAGCCGATGCAAATGAGCCGGCAATTAAGGTTCACAAGGTCACTTTCACTCCGAGTGCCTTTCCCCTGTGTTCATTATTAAGACCTCATACTGCTGGAGCGAAGGGCAGACTCTGACACGGGCAACCAGCCCAACGCATCCCTTCCTCCCAATTCCCATCACAGGGGCAGCCGCTGCCCAAGACCCGGAGCTGCACTGACTCAGCTGCCACTGCTGGGCATCCAAGCATAGGCTCCTCCGCCCTGCACTGCTCCCAAAACATTTTTGCAGATGTCTCCCATACTTCTCCACCTGCCCCTTTTTGGTTTTCTTTTTGTTTCCCTCTTTAATGAATTCATCAGATGCAGTGGTGGCCAAGAAGAGTAGGCCCTCTGGGGCAGGGGTCTCTTGTTCCAGCCTAAGGATCATGGAGGGTAGAGAGTGGATTTCTCTTTTTTTCATCTCCTTGCAGATATAATGATTTAAGAGCTTTTCCTCTCTTTGCTGAAGACTAGATAACTGCAGTTTTTCAGGAGAAAAGTCCTCATTCTTTTGGTTCCCTGCTATATCTGGAAGGAACAAGGGGTCACCCCCAGCTTGCCCAGAGCTCCTCAGCAGTGCCAGGATGGGGGTTCAGCCACAGTCCTGCTGTCATTAAGCATTTCCAAAGCAGCTGAACTGCTGCTGCCTGCCCCAGCAGCCAGGGAGGTGGCTTCACCTGCAGCTGCCCAGGGTCCCACTGGGACGCCTGGACACATCACCGGGCACACACTGTGGCCCTGCACACCACTTGGGTTTTATTCTGGATTGTTTGGGTTTTTTTTCCTTCAGTAACTAACAACTGCCAGAACTAACAAATATTGGTGACTCTGCAGCCCCATGCACATCTCAGCCACCTCTCCCAGTGTGGCACCAGTGGCATTCTCTCTCAAAACAGAGCAACAGCATCAATGTCACTATGCTCAAAACCATCACTCCTTCACAGCTATCCCAAGGCATTTTCCTTTTGCATTCACCTGAAATAACAAACAGCAGCAACTTTTCTCCTTAAATAGCTCATTCTATTGGCACAGTGTTCAGACACATCTGCTAACACCAGCTAAACGTCCATGTTTTCTGTATCCATCAATAGTTCTCCAGAGCACCGGCATAGTAAGGTGTTTTGTATAATCCATTCCCCACAGTTATGCCTTTTAGTGATGCGTTTTTCCTAATGGCTATTGCCAGAGGCTTTAAAGCACCAGGAAGCAGTGGAGAGCTTTGCCTGGGATCTCTGAACAGCGTGAAAGTTGTGCTTGTATGTGAATTACAGATTTCAGATGTCACTGCTTTAAAAAGAACGATGCCTCTAATCAAATTAGGTCTGATTCTGGACACCCCAGAGACCCAGAACAAGAAGTACTACTTCACCTCCACGTCTAAAGCTTTTGCAGCATCTATCAACACAAGAGTAAACAATGAAATAAATCTGTGATGTTCCACACCTAAAATGTGCCTTTGCATTTCTGACTTTTGCAAACACATTTAGATTAGATGTGCCTGTCTCTCAGAGCAGACCTTAAATTCCAAAACGAATAAAACAGGTAAGTTATTTTTCACACAATGCTACGTCTGTATCGTCTTGAAACACAGCAGAAACAAGGCAATCGTAAAATCGGGGATTTTTCCCCCCTCTGCCTGCACGCACACCGTGTACATGTTACAAGCACTTGAAGGTGTCATTCCTTCATGCACTTAACAGCTCCTGTGATCTGCTTTGCTGTGAAAAATTCTAAGCCACGTTCAAGTCTCTTTCATACTACAGGCAACTGCTATATACAGTTTCCACCACAGGGCACCTGATGATTTTCCACATCTCTACAGTGCTCGAACACATAGAGAAAAAGTAAAATGGTTAGACATACGGAAAATAAATTTAAGGATACCAAAAGACAGACTCTGCTGCAGCCTTCCAGCTTGCTACATGACCTCCACCACACTTGTCAGCCAGCCTGAACATCCTGAAGCTGCAAAACCTGAAGATGCTAAATCTCACTCCCTCCTACACGCACCAGTGCTTCTTACCATCATTCTAAGTTTGTGGAAATTTCAAATGGAAATAACTTTACATCAGAAATATGAATAATTTTTCTGATAAATACTTTGATGTTTCTTCACTTTTCTGCCTTAAGTTGAAATCAAAAGCCTCCATGCAACCACCCAGTAAGAGGCAGGTTCATAGCAACACTAATGAGTGGCTCACTGACAAAAACACAAACCTCCCAAAATGTAGCTTCATGGACAGCCCAGCGTGCTATCAGACCTCAGTGGTGAAGGCAAGTGAAGTTAAATACACTCAAAAGACTTTTTTCTCCAGTGAGGTAAGACATCATATGTTAAAAATTTTCTAAATCTGCTAGTGGAGTCATCATCACAGACAGAGATATCTGGATTAATATAAAAGCTGCATAATTAATTTCCTCTATCAATTTTGTTCTGCCATGATCTCACATCAAATGATGTAAGCACTATCTTTTTTGACTGATGGTCTATGAGCTGATGATGCATTGTCACCCACTGTCCTACTATTTGGCCACACAGTACATGTGTTTCATGCTAAATGGAAAAGAGTCTCCTGTTAATGGCAAGAGGTTTGAACTCAGAAACTGGCCAGTGTAACCAAAATTACCCATAAATCCATACCACCCATTAACCTCAGACCCCCTCTGTGTACCACCCCTTCACAGGCAGGCTCTGCTATGCACGTCTCTGCAAATACGGGCCAATACAAGAAACCACCTCCGCAGGGCTCTGCTCTCATACAGAAAAGAAGTCTGGTTGTGCCCAAAATCTGTGACCATTAGAGCCCTGCTCAGGGGGCCAGCTCTCCCTCTCCAGCACTGGAAACTTTTTCACTTCCTAGTATCTCTGTGTAATTAAATCCCTAAAGAATTTCATGCATGAGCCTCGTCCAGCTCCAAGCTGCACCCAAACACAGCCTTAGCTCCTTTCTCTCCCCACACAGATGTTCCCAGTCAAAGCCAAACAGGCAGCATCGAAAGGGTTGGCCAAGAGTCCTGCCAACCATTTGCCATTAGGAAAAACATAACATTGTTTCCTGTAATTATGGAGAAAATAACTTACAGAGGGACCAGGTCATGACATTGGGCAGCGAAGCGGTACGCAGCAAGGCTGATGGGCATATGGGAAGAGCTGACTTTGCAAGAGATGGATGCATCATTAAGATTCATATGTTGTGATATCTCCTTATTATGGAGGGGGACAGAGCTCACTTTCAGAGAGTGCTCTTCCCCACAGGGAAAGGCTATGGCAAAACCACCCTCTCCCGAGGCTGTGACATGAGCCAAGCCAAACACCAGATGCCAGGGCTGCCCAGCTGTGCTTCTCTCCCCAGCCCACAAGGCATGTCACACCAGAAAGGCGTTTCCTTCTGGATAAGAAACTACAGATCCTCAAATTATTGATTTGACTTTTAGGGCCGATAGCAAATGCAGGCTTAGAGCTGAACATACTAAGTTTTACAAGACTTAATGTCACAGCATGCAGCAAATTAACTGGGGGGTTGGGTCAGCTTGAGGAGGACTGAAGAGAAATTCCACTTCTATAAAAAGTGTTTCATTAAAGCTTACAGAAGTCAAAAGGTGCATGAGGATAAGCAAGTGGTATTTGAGATGTAAAACTGGCAGCGCAGTTTCAGAGACCAGAGCAGGTCCCTCCCCACACAGGCACACAGGAATTCCAGCTCAAATCTAGCCCAAGACAATGAAATCTGGCACACGCTCTACAACACCAGTCTCTTTCCCTCCCAACCATAAGCCTCAAAAACCATCCCCAGCACCATCCTGTTTTATGTAACATACACCTGGTCTTCCAAGCAAATGGAGGATTACCTTCACTATCTCAACTCTGCACTGAATTTTATTGAGTAACGTTTTTAAAAGTTCCTGCTAGAGGGCTGATGTTCATTCAAACAGTGTAAACTGCATCTGACATGTTGGCGTTGGTGTGCAAAGCAACTCGAGCGAAAATCCACCACTGCCCAGAGCTGTATTACACGGAAGCTGGGGTCCCATACATCTTCATAACAATACAGGTGACAACAGGATAGCACAATTTGCCAGGCAACAGGGAGGTAAGCTGGAGACACTATCAGCTGAGGATAATTCCCCCAGTTTCCTCATGCACAAAGCTCCAGGAAAGGAAAAAAAAGAAAAAAACGTGAAAACAGATTTCTAGCAAGGAAACAGATTATTTTGCATTGTGGAAACAGCAGCCCATTGCATGTCCTTTAGCAGCAGCAGCACTAGTACTTCAGCAGAAGCAGCTCCTTCTATTATCAATAACCATCCATCCAAAATTGCCATTAAAACTGTGCCTGTGTAAACTTCATTATTGCACTCCATGCCAGAGGTTCCTTCTTAGATGCATATTAAAATCTTATAAATAAGCTTTTTTGACTGAACTGTTTACCCACTGTTTTCCTTACTATCAGTCAACACCTACATACATACAAAATAAAGGTACGGAAGAGTGCAGACAAATATTTGATGTGAACAGATTGGCCCCACTTTGCTCAGCTCACAGTATACCTAGCAAATAGCTACAACATACAGAACTCAAAAGAATAATTAGTCCCCAAATACCAGATTAACAGCACACTTCCCTCAGATCATCACCTTTTTTTTAGCACTTGGCTAGTTTATAACTAAATTTAACTCCTTCTCACATCAAATTCTTTGTAGATACCACATAGAACGTTACCTAAAGCAACAGAGTACTGCTTGGACAACCTCAAAAGACCAGTGCCATGAGCCGCATTTTCTTGGTTTCACCTACAGAGAATAATTGGGGCATGCAAAGTCACATCAGTGGTTCTTGAAACACCTGCATGTTCCCTGATTAAAAAGTTTTAAAGTACGTACTGTATCATTAAAGCAAGGCCTAGTTGAAAAAGTTGCAAATGTTTTTTGCTCTACCCTGCAGTAGAGGGAAGCATGGGTCAGTTGTACGTCGACGCCACAAAGATGATTCAGGGAGTGGAGCATCTCCAATATGAGGAAAGGCTGAGGGAACTGGGTCTCTTTAGCTTAGAGAAGAGGAGACTGAGGGGTGACCTCATTAATGTTTATAAATACATAAAGGGTGAGTGTCAGGAGGATGGAGCCAGGCTCTTCTCAGTGACAGGCAGTGATAGAACAAGGGGCAATGGGTACAAGTTGGAACACAAGAGGTTCCACTTAAATATGAGGAAAAACTTTTTCACAGTGAGGGTAACAGAACACTGGAATGGGCTGCCCAGAGAGGTTGTGGAGTCTCCTTCTCTGGAGACATTCAAAACCCGTCTGGATGCGTTCCTGTGTGACCTGATATAGGTGTTCCTGCTCTGGCAGGGGGATTGGACTAGATGATCTTTCAAGGTCCCTTCCAATCCCTGATATTCTGTGATTCTGTCCTATTGTACCTCACCATCCCTGGAGGGATGGCCTATCTGCACAGCTTCACCACGGATGAGGGGTTATAGAAGTCGGATGAGGTAAGGTAAGCTATAGGCTTAGCCAACATATACACACAATCAATATCTGAACTTACAAGCAAGGTTCCAACTACATTGCACACACTAGCAAAGACTTTTACCTCCAAATCCGCAAGTTCCACTATTTGTGAGCAACTGTAAGCTAGACATCCAGGTACCTATTTTCCCCAAACAGTTATTTGGAAACTACTGAAGGATAAAATCCAAAATATCACAGCAAAGGGGGAGTTTCTTGCATAGCAGCTGCCACAGTAAGTTGCAGAGTAAATCCCCTCTCTTGAGGATTTTCAGCAGAAATGCAACATTCTGCCAGGACAATGGAAGATGCTCTTGATAAACATTGCAAACTCTCATCTTAATTTCAGTACAGGAGATTTACAGTAAAAGGGCAGTACAGGTCGGCCAGCAATCCAGTTGTTTTAACTACAGAAACAAATGAAATTAAGGCTTTGAGTAGAACTGCATTAAGACGACAAAATAACTAGCTTCACAACAACCTTTTACACAGTGGTATTTTGAATTAAGAAAGGTCCTTCAAATGTACTTAAAAGAACACAAATTTCTTCATATGGAAGTAGATGAACACATCCCGTACACTGTGCCTTTATCAAAATGTCACCATTACAAATCTCAGCAATGACTAACAATCAAGCATAATTCAAGAAACAATAACTACTGAATTTGCATTTACACATAAGCTCCATGCAAGCGAGACAGATAATGGCTAGCAAAAGACGCTGGTGAGAGGTCTTTTTCCTACTCCTTTTTTCCATCTGTGGGAAGTCCTTGTGCAATATAAGGCATAAATCATCCGTGTGTACCAAGGAAGGACAGAGAAGGAAACACACACCTTCAGCTGAGTAACAGTAAAATAGCAGAACAGATGTCTGAGATCTCTAGCAAAATATCACAATAAAAATCCTTTCTCAGGGTGGATTTTTCGTTTAGACAAAGGACACGCTCTCTGCACACTGCTGCTAAGCTCAGTCTTTCTAAATGACTGTACAAACAGCTCCACTTCTGAAATAAGGAGTATCAAATGCTTTTTCTTCAATCAGGTAATTTAGTCTGCTAAGACATTTTCAGGACCAGCTTCCTTTAAATGAAACAGTGGCCTTCTCAGAAATCAGACTACCATAAACTGCTTGCTAGAAAACATACCATCTTAAATTTATCTTACCTATTATTTAATACACTATTTTTGAAGGAAAAGAGCTTCAAGTCATAAGCACTGTGCTTACCTGATTCACTAAAAGTTGACAAATTCTAGTACCTGCATATTATTTCTCAAACGTAGTATTAACACCATGTCTTGATTAAAGGGCAGAGCAAGGAAGACATCTTCCACAAACACTCTAGGATTATTTTAACATTAATATCTAATCAGAAAGTTTATACCCATAAATAAACATATATGTATACAGCACATTATCTAATACATGTGTTTTGAAATACACCAAGGCTAAACCATTGCTCAAGATAATGATGCAAAGTGTTGACTTAAAGCGTGCATTATTTACAAGAACAAGCACCAGCTTCAGAATTTCAGGCTCAATTTTTGCTAGACACAATCTAAACTGCATTAAAAGCACATATATTGTGCTAACAAATAAAACAATTCCTCAGGAACATTCTTTTTAACCTGCTTTTTTATGTATCTGTAAAATACATTCATGTAAAAAGAGTATATTCTACTGATGAGATAGTAAAAATAAATAAATCCAGACTGCATTTGAATGAATTTTCAATATGAAGTACATAAAATTATGCTGCCTCTATAGCTTAGAGGAAGAAGGAAAAAAAAGTAACCCCACTGAATTTGGTATTGCATAGAATTTATTTTTTCCTAAACAGAAATGGATTTCACAATAAACCACTCTTTTCTGTATTCTGCAGTGCTGTCTGGCAACTCTAATCTGGTGTGAAGTTTACAAAAAAAGGTCTGATTTTTCTTCTAAAAAGAACCTTACAGGGGAAGGAATCCTGCTAACCCACCAGTCATCCTTCCAGCATATGATACATTATTAACCACTGAAGTACAAATAGCAACATAAGGTTCCAACTTCCAGATCACACGAACTCATCATCCCTTCACCCACTTTGTATCAAACCGTAATCCAAACTAATTAAAAACTAAACCCAGGGCTGAGAAGAGAGCTTGTGTTTTGAGGAGAGCTGAAGAGCTTCGTTAACCTCTTCTCTTCTATCAACGTTTCACAACACAGAACTACTCAAACCCAAAGCCCCCTGCACTCACTTACAGTTGGGCACTGCAGCCTGAACAACAAAGTGATTTTCTCGCAATGAAAGGTTGCCGGTACTCGGTACATCATTACCCGCAGAAGTCATGGACCGATGGATGCCCCAGCTGTGATCTCAAACTCCGGCCACTTGTGCTTCCCAATGAAAAGCAGAAATACGTGGTCCAGACATTTTTGTCTCTTGCAGGAACTATTCCACATGCACCAGCTTCACGGGAGGACCGGCCATACCCGGAGCATCACTGTACCCCAAGCTGCAGAAGATGCTTTACGTCGTCAGGCTGGAGCTCCTGGCAGCACCAGGCTCACCTACCACTGACGGGCTGTTTGGGAGGAGCAATAATGCAACTGCCCCAGCCATGGATTCGGAATGAGCCTCCACTCCCACATGCCCACTTTGCATCCAGTTCCCCTCCTACCTCTTACCAGCATGTCCCATCAACCTCATGCTCATGTAAATCATACCAATTCGAGGACAGATTTAGTAAAATCAGCACAGTCCTCTTCTTACGGGCACTCAAAAAAATCGCTTTACATACAGCTAAAATGAATTTAGAATAATTCCTATTACACCACAGCACAACAGTATGTGTTGGGCTTCTCAGCTCCAAGAAAGAGCAAAAATAAAAATCTGACTTTTATGAAAACATTCCTAAGCTCAAGGTACTTGTACAATCAGAAGTTCACTCTCCTGAACAATATTTACACAGACGCAAAAAGCCATCTCAAGCACAGGGCATGAATCCTATAGCATAGATCTGTATTCTGCTCTCATGAGGCGACTAAATAAAAATTCAAACAGCTATGTTAGCAACAGCATATGAAAATGAACTACTTTCTAGGTATCTGTTGTATTTTGCAATCTGAATGTCAATAAAGAGTTTGGATTCGTTCAGAGCCAACAAACCATTCAGACTGGTTGGGCCCAAGTTTTTCCTCCTGTGGTGAGTTAAGTTTGGGTTTCTTTTTTTCCTTCCTGGAAAAAGCCAGAAAACTATGGGTTAGAATTTGAAATATTAGATAATTCTCAGTTACTGGAAGCCTAAAGGGTTTTACTTTGAGATCAGAATTAAGTAACTTTGTGAACTCTTGCAACGCTCAGATTTATTTCAGCCAAGTAAGAATTACCCTTCTCCACCAGCCACTGCTATCATGGCTCAACGGTCAGTTCCAAGCTGCTATTAAACTATTTATTTGGAGAGATTAATGCTAATGGAATAAAATTTAGTATCTTAATATATACAAGGCCCACTTCCAAAAAAGTGACAGCACCAAGTTGCCAGGGCAGAATCTCACTAGCTCAGCAAGCCCAGGTAGGCACAGCGAGACCTACAGCAACAGCTCTCTGCACCCCCTGCTCAGCTCCTTACACTCCCTTGCACTGCGGGATCAGCCAGTCCCAGCATCCAGTGAAATAGGAGCTTAACCAACACACCACAAACCCCTTCACGTTTAACTGAAAGAGCCACGTTGCAAGTTTCTTCGCATTTAGCAACACCTTGAAAATTAGTCCTTTGTGCCAAAAGGACAATTGGTGGAGAAATGACCAGCAGGATTCCTAAAGTTTGTGGATTTAGGGTTATGAAATTCCTAGTTTCTTCAAGAAAGAGCTCATAAAACAAAGAGCAGGTCTGCAAGCTAAAATAAACCCAAACACTAAACTCTCTCCTCTTCAGCAACACCTTGCCTGAAAAAAAACAGTTAAGAGTAAGATATCACAAGAATGTAATCCTGCAGCTCCCCCATCGCATGCTGTGTAGGAGTCTCAGGAGTTGCCCACCCTCTCCCACCTCCCTAAGATGACTAACTCCGCAAACATTTCACCAGGATATCTGGAAAGCAGAATGCATTACAACTGTCTTAAATTCATCCATTTCACAGAATCTGCTGAAAACACAGGATTAATCTGCCAGCTGGGAGGCAGGACCGCCTGGATCGGTTCTTCAGCCGGCGACCTCCCTGCCTCTGCGTCTGCAGGTGGCTCTGGAAATCAGGGTGCACCTCGCACGACAGCTGAACTAACCCCATGCATCACTGCCATGAAAGCACGTCGACCCATTTCTCACTTCTGATTGCACTGGCCCCTCTCTTATTCCAGCACCAACAACACTCTCGTTGAGCTGGTGCAAAGAGCTAAAAACTCCTCTAAATTTCTGATGCTACCCCTAACTTGGTAGAGCTGCTAATTCAACATGGGGGGTGACTCCCCACCACCCCAGCAAGCACACAACTGGTACCAGCACAAGAGAAGCAGGGGCTGGCATCAAGAGCAAGACTTCCCCCAGCACCAGCATCTACAGCCTTTACCTTGCCCTGGCTACATCATTGAAAACAAACGGACCAAAGCAACAAGGTGGGACAGTGATGGGTTGAATCAGAGACACCACTGGAATCACAGGATGGCAAGGGTTGGAAGAGACCAACCCCTAGAGATCATCTAGTCCAGCCCCCCTGACAAAGCAGGTTCACCTACATCACGACGGACAGGAACACATCCAGGAGGGTTCTGAATATCTCCCAAGAAGGATATAGGGAAAAGGGGGGAATCCTTTTATAATCCTGTTATAAATTGGTGAGTACAACTTTTAAGGTTAAGGTGAAAAGCTGCTAAAACCGTCACATCTTTTATCTGCCAAGTGCCTTTAAAAACTGCATCCACCGCTAATTACCTCCTGTAAACATGTTTTCTATGTTGTCCCTGCAAATTGTCTTACTTCAACTATCAATTTTGGCTTTTCCTGTAGCTTTCTTCTTTCCTTTTTTTTTCCTAAATTGCTATCTTTCTCTTATTTAAGTATTTCTAAGCAACAGCAATGCCACCCTTTCACCTTCTCTTCAATAAACAGTTTGAGCTTTAAATCACTCACTGAAGTGTCTCCCGAACTTGAATCGCTCTTGAAGATTTTATTGAAAACACTCAAAATACTGAACGTTTTTAGAAACATGAACATCAAACCAGGATACAAATATTCCTCCAGCAACCACATCACTACCAAAGGACAAGACAGCATCACCTTAGTATGTTCAGACAGTATTTTCCCCAACTATAAAACTCAGGAACTTTTTAGGTCTTTTAGACACAGAATCAGTGACAAATGCCTTAATGTAACTCAATGATAGTCGTGCCCTCTTAGACTAATACTAGATACAATTCAAAGTGGGGTAGGAATGGCAGACAAGATGTAAAACAACATGAAAAACTTTGGATTTGTGTGTCTAAGGGATAAATCCCCATTCAACAGAGATCTTCAAGAAAAATTTCAATCTCTCCAACTTTTGCTTTTTTCACCCTTGCACTCTCTAATCAGACTTTCTGCTCCTCCCTATACCCAAAATAAACCAAAAGAAAAGTGAAGTTATAACATAAAATAAAATGTATGAGGGGCTTTTTTGCTGCCTCCACAACAAGTAAACACCAGAGATGCCATTTATGAAAGTATAAAGCAACCCAAGGATGGTAAAGGAAAAATATAAAATATGCATTTACGCATAAATATTTTACATGGGTGAGATAAGGCCTTTATAGTCAAACTGGGGGCGTTCTCAGGCACAATTTATTACATTTCATGCAACTTGCAGAAGGTTTTCTATTTCATATAAATCCCTGAAGTACCATCTTCATGAATGCAAGCAAAACACGTCCTTTTGTGCCCATTTTATTTGCCTTAAATTCTGGTTTTGGACACTTGCAAGTCAAAAATCAATGTAACAGTTAATATACTCTACAAAAACAAACAGATCTTTCTTCATGACTGCTAATAGTAACTTTTATAAACTTTAAAATACAGTGCTTGGTTTAATGAAGTCCTAGTGATTGATTTTCGTAATTGAAACTGACACAGCTCGAGGATGACTCCACTGCTGGGGGTTTCATCAAGAGATCCCCACCCTTCTGCTGAGCAGGAGTAGGGCAGTACAAGCCTTCTCCACAAATTACACAAAATGGAAATAACCGTGTTTCTTAAAAGCTCTTCCTCTGAGAGGACCATCGCTGCAGCACCAGCCATTATTTCCTCCTTGACGGTGTTCTGAGAGATTTGTAGAAACCTTCTCTTTAGAACCTCGGGTTCACAGTGAATCATTGACTAAGTAGAATTAAGCCAACAACCTGGCTTTTCCACCACTGTAAAACCTTTCCTTTCCTCTCCTTGTTCTTCTTGATTTGGCTTCTTTGATAGAAGCTGAGCAGTCCATCCTCCTGCCAGCAGGCTTTCAGCACACAATTCCTGCTGGTAACAACAGAACAGGGGTGACAGGCATCTGTCCTGTCCTGGTGGCAACAAACATCCTTCCAGCAGCAAAGAAGAGCGTGCTCTGCATTGCAAATTTGTACTACGAACATTTACAACTCCACCAGAGAAATGGGATACTGGGTCACAACATGGGTCACCTGAAAACTCAGCGTTATGCAAAATATGAGCAGCATGCCTTCAGAAGTCATCCAAATTACTTGACTTTTACACAGGAGGAATTCTCCTGGGGAAGGAAAAAAAAGTTGATCTCCTTGTTAAAATAACAGAGGCTATTTTAAAATGGTTTAATCTGGTTTAGGTTCACTAAAGTAAGCTACATTCTTCCTCTTAATACAACACATCTGTGGACCACAAGCACCACAGTGCAGGAAAATCTTTGTTTAATTTACAGCTTCCAAAGAACAAATATCCGACTCTGACATACTGAGCATCCCACCTGGGAGTTTCAGGTGTTTTTGGAACCTACATGTGTTTTGGTAGCTTTGTTTCACAGGACAGGATGAGCCAAGAAGGGATGACCAAGCTGCAAGCAGCACTGGCAGGCTTCGTATCTGGCTGCAGACACGAGGAGTATCTGCAGTTACTGGCACCGTAGGCAGGACTCACAGAGGTGCTTGAGCCGAGACAGGCAACACCAAGAGGAGAACGCTCAAATTCTGTCGACACGTTCATTCACACCATGGCAAGCACCATGCGCAGCAGTAAGGAGGACATGGATGCTCCTGCAATGTGCCCACCAACAGAGTTGGCAGGAGCCAGGCGCTGCCATCCTCCCCTCCAGCAGTGTCCAGACACGCATCCCAATCCCAAAGCTGGCACCAGCACCGCCTGATGGCATGGTGTGGAGTTGGTTTGTTTAACAGAGGACTGTTTGTCTTCCTTTTCTTGCTAAAGCCTCCATCATCCATCTCCGTGCAGATCAAGGTTAATGATGGTCCTTTCCAAAATGTTTGTGCCAGGCACAAAGCAGGAAAACACCAGCAAGCAGGAAAACATCCCTTAGCTATATCAGCAGCAGGATCTTACCAAAAAACTCTTCCCCAGGTTCCCAAATGCCAAGACCTGCAGCTGTGGGAGGGCTTTAGTAGAACTCCACTGCATTCTTCTGAGGACAGCGGGAGCGGGAAGCACAGAGGAATTCAGGACCTCCTTTAATCCTCCCTACCCCACTACACAGGCCATGATAGACCTGCGATGGGCACGCTCCTTCAACAGCCCAGCTGGGCATAGAGTCCAACAATGCAGACTCCTCTGGAGGACAGACTGGAAAGCTGCTTTGAATGACTTCTGACAACACTGACATACTACCTTACACATTTTAGAATACCTAAAGCATGAACAAAAAAAGTATCTTGCCTTCAATTCCAGCATTCTTTAGTAGAACCATTGCACACTGGTTGAGAATCACAGAGTGATACGGAGTTGGAAGGGACCTCTGGAGATCATTTAGTCCAACCCCCCTGCCAGAGCAGGTGCTCCTAGAGCAGGTTGCACAGGAACTTGTCTAGGCATGATGTCTCCGGAGACTCCACCACCCTTCTGGGCAGTCTGTTCCAGGGCTCTGCCACCCTCACAGCGAAGAAGTTCCTCCTCATGTTTAGATGGAGCTTCTTATGTACAAGTTTGTGCCCATTAACTCTTGTCCTGTCACTGGGCACCACTGAAAAATAAGACTGGCCTTTTCCCCTGACACCCACCCTTTCAGCATTTATAGATAGTGACCAACTCTTGTTGATCAAGTGCTCTTGCCCTGTCACAAAGACCAGTATCTCCTAGTATTTGCATCACCTAATGTTCATACAGTGTTTTTCAATTGCGATTCATTACATAAAGTTAACTACTCATTTGTCAGCAGTGCCGCTATTTTAAGATATTGACAACAAAGGCTTCCTTTGCAAACAAAGAAGTTTTATTTTAGCGAGTATCAATACTGTTTCAAGCTCTTCTGTGCTAAGTCAAAACTGACCCCAAAAATGTGCATCCTAAGCCAGCTCCCTCAACTCAGTGGAACATGCCGAAATCCACAGCCGTTTATAGCTGCAGCATTATGCATCTGACAGTTTTATTTGTGTAACAGTTTATGCTTTCATTATGTTCTGTCACTTGCTACATGGAATTTGTGTTTAAGAGGATTCCACTGTATCATATCTAAGAGGTTTACAACAAAATCCAAATAGCTGAACTCACGGATACACCACGTCACTAGATTTATGGGTTCACAGTAACTTCCTGTAGCCATATTACAACATTAGCCACTTTTCTGTGAGTAGATTCATCCACAAACAATACACAACGCTACAGAAAAATTACCTTCAGGATTGATTAAATGAAAAATCAATACATAGTGTTATTACACCTGCCTTCCCATCATTCCATCATATATAAAAGCCGTAAGAAACAACCAGTTTCCATAAGTTTATTCTCAACTCTTAAAAAAAAGAGCACAGGAGCATGTTTCCTTCCAAGCCTAACAGGTAACTACCTGTGCCAAGAGCTGAACAAGTGGCAGAACCACAGATCCCAGTAAAAGGATGTAAACAACTAGTGACTTAGATACCAAGAAGCAATTGGAGTAAATACGAATCAAAATACAGACAGGCTCTCCCACAGACTATGGGTTTTATTAAAAAACAAACAAACAAAAAAAAAGGTGGGGGGGGCACATCAGTGGTAAAGAGAAAGTAGGCTAAACACGGAACATGTCAAGGGCAGTAAGGCCAACAGGCTGTAGCAAAGCCTCTCTGTGTTTAGCAAGCCTACATTTGCCTCCCTATGGCCAGGGAATCCTTTTTACCATTGTGAATAGATCCTCTTCGTGAGACTTCTACCCCCAACCCAGCAGCTGGGACGAACCACCATCTTCAGTGGTACAGAGAGTGGTTACATTCAACCACCTTTGCTCAGTCGTCCTGTCTGCAAACATCCCTTCCTTAGGTAAGGGTATTTATGGCCCCCAACTTATTTTAATTTTTGCTCCAACTGACCTTATCATTCATTCTGCTGCTAAATTTAATCACTCGCCACCAGAAATTCCCCACTCATGCAGGCACTTGCAAGCTGGTGGTAATTAAAGTAATCTCTGAACCTTTCTGGAAATAAGCCACCAACAGCAAGTACAGGAGCTCAGGCAAGGCAGGCTTACAGACTTCATGTCATACTGGATCTTTTTTTCAAGACCCTTTCAGATTTTTAACGCATTTTCTAAGAATAAGTATCAGGAATGTACAGCATTGAAAGAATGCACTCTTACATCAGCTCCCTTCCACATAACACTGTCACCTCTCTCTGCCTGCAGCATCACTCCATCTTACAGTGCACAGGGGAGACAGGAAATCACGGCCATCGAGTTGGAGATGCAGGCTCAGCCGCCGGCTCACCAGACGTCCTGATCCAGCAGAGTAACTGCTCGCTCTGCCTTACACCGTTCCCCAGGCTGCAATCATGCTCTGCTCTCTGCAAATCCACTTGACAGAAAGCTTCTCTTAACTACAGATGATTTCATTAATGAGTTATTTCAGCCCATGTAAGTGTGGGCTGTGGTGAAAAAGTCAAGCCAAACTATGTCACAGCTTGTGTTAATTTCCACTAATGAGAATTCCAACAGTTGAAATAAATGGATCCATTCACAAAATGAGAAATTAAATATTTGGAATTACTTCCACAAAAACAATCTTCAAACCATCAAGGAAAGAAAGTCTGCAATCCACAAAGCAAAGACTGTTCTCCAAAGACTATTCTCCAGCAGAGACAGGTTTCACCCAAGAAGAAACAGGTCAACAACACAACTGGCCTCAAAGTGTTAGAGAAGTAGTGGAGGTTGAAGTTTTTTAAAAAGATTCACCTTGTGCATTGCAGAGACACCTGGAGAGACAAGGAAAGTTTTTCTATTTAACTAGGAAGGACCAGTCAGTCTCTACCATAAAGCATAAAATACATGCTAGATATCACGTTCTGGGCTTAACAAGAGTGAACTCTCCCAAGGATCTACCTAAGGGAAGGAGAAGTCACAACTCATGTATCCAGCTGCTATGCCTTTTATTTCACTTTTACCTATGCAGCTCTTCACTGGCTTCAGCAGGACACGTGGTGCTGGCACATGTTTCCCAGCTGCTTGGAGGGCAGTGTGGCTGCTAGCAAGTTTGGTGTGAAAGCCAGAGTTCTAGATCACAACAAGCTGCATGAATGTCACCTCGGCAGAAGCACTTACTTTTCACCTCTTCACTTCCTCCGCTTTCTCATCCACCATCTCACCTTGCAGGAGGACCAGCTGAATAACCCTACGCCTAGAAGTCTCAGCAGATGATGAAATGTGACAGCAGTCTCTGCTCCAGCTGCAAGGTGCAACACTGCTAGGACTGAGGATGCTAACGAGAACCTGGAGGAACCAAAGCTCACCCAAGGTTTGTTGCCTGCTCAAGTGTGACCCGCAAAACAAAACCCTCACACATCAGAAGGCTGACCTTATTGTGTGGCGTGTTGGACTAAATGGGTATGACGTTCAAGGTAATGGATGTAAAACCCACGATGCAAAAGTGGGGGATTTAAGCTAAATACAGCCTACAGAGAAAGCGCTGAGCTTTTTTATTGCATCTCTGTCCAAGGAGTAAATAGTTTCAGTTTGCTAGCTAGCACTCGTGATCCTCACTAGTGAACTTTTATCTGCTTTACCTGATGGAATTTGTATTACAAAGCAAAATAGTCCTAGAAAAAGGTGTGGATCTATAAAAGTCAACCACTTAAGTGCTATTAAGCATTCATAAGGCAAGATGCAGTGGATGAGACTGTTCACGTACTCCAAATGTGCGATGGGTATGGTAATTGGGATTTGGCGCACTAAAAATAAGGTTCCAAGCAAATTTTTGCACTTGTGAAGATTCCTTCCTTGTTACTTCCACAGAAACTGCGCATATTAAAGTCTTAAGATGCAGAAAGAGCAATAAAGCCCTTGGCAGCTAGCAACTGAATTTGCAGAGCAGTAATATCCAATCTAACCCCAATGTCAAAGGCTCAAGCTCTCCAAAGCACATTCTATTCAGACTGAAGCTTTTGAGTATTACTTTTGTTTCTTTAATTTGCTCTATTTCATTAAATTTAAACAAGGTTAGGTTTGGGGAAAAAAGCTGAGGGTAAAGACTGAAAAAATCTTTCACAATTTTGTCCTGTTTCTTTCCTCACGTGTGGGTAGAAATCTCGATGACAAGCTTATCTGCATTACCGATGCTTGATTTAGCTGTCAGAAGCATGGTATTTCTTCCTCCTGCACACTTTTTTGTAGCATAATCATCTAAAGATCCTCTTAAATATTCACCTATTGATCTGCTCCACTTACTTCATCAACAACATACTATCACTTTTTCGCTTTTCCAAGTAAATAGACATCTGGCATTTTAAAACACCAGCCCCACATTTCCTGGAGAAGGCAGCCTAATTCAGGAGTTTTGCTGAGCCCTTTTAAAGGGTTTCTTTTGCATTTAACAATTGTAGGTTCCTTATATCAATCGCGAAACTGGGTCATCTAAAAGCACTTAGGAAGCATTTAGCAAGCACCAGCAAGCAGAATTACATCCAACCCATGCTGTTTCATGAGTAATTGAAACAGCCAGGTAGCTTAAACATATAACATTTCATCAGATGGTTGTTGTAAAGACGTTAATACTAATTTTTCCCTCAGTAGCCATGCCATTTCTTCCCCTTTACTTCATCTTAATAAATCCACTAGAGTCTAAATGCAGAAGAGTGGATTTAATCAGCCAGCAATGCACAATTAACTTACTTTTCTCTGTGTCATTTCATGATTTAGTGACATGATGCTGTGAGTGGCAGAAGTGGAAAAGAGAAAGAAGGAGGAAGCTTGTGGGAGGTGGGGGGCAGAGAGGGGAAGAAAAAAAAAAAAAGATTTATTTTGCCTTAAATAAAGACAAAAAATTTTTCTTGCTTCAGCAATAAAGAGCCCCTGAAGTTCCGGCTTCTAAAACTGCTTTCACAACCGTTCTTTCTACAATACAAATTACTACCAAGGTGCTGCAGACTCGTTTATGACACTTTCAAAGGCTGATACAAATGAACATGAGAAATGCATTCCAAAACCCCTTCTATCAGGATTACGCTGTGGAACAGCTGATCTCTTCATGCTCCTCACTGAAATGTTCCCTGTCATTAGACATCATTCCAAGCTGGGCATCTCCTCCAGCAATGCCAAGAGTCCTCCAGCTTCTGCTCCTCCTCCATACGCTACTACTTGGTTTCAAAGTTTTTATACAAAATTTAGATTTGGATATATAGAGCCTCAATTAAAAAAGCACAAAGCATACACTTGAAAGATTTAGGAAAGGTGACATTTGCCTCTTGCAAAATTCTGGTTAATACAACACGATGACTGCTACTGCCATCAACAGAAATCTGGGAGTTAACACGCACCTCTTCTTGACATTTGAGAGTCACCTGGTGGCTGACGATAAAATGCTGATTTATGATACGTAGACTCTTATTTATTGGAGGGCAAAACTCCCCTTAGGCAGATATTGAGACAGCATAACATACTTGTAATTTTCTGTAGTCTCTTGAGAAAGCAGTTTCTAGAAGTTGCAAAGACAAATCTGCATATGGTTGGCACTCCCATACACAATTTTCATTCAAATTAAGATTCTAAAAGAGAATAAAATGCCATTTTAAAAGCTTGATGTTTTCTCTAACAAAATGGAAGTCACTTTATTACAGAAACTACAACTTCTCTATAGTTTGAAGAAAACTAAGCACAAATGCCTGTTGATTCTCCCATCACTTCTGGTGCCCTACTGAGAAAACTGAGTTATTGATAAAACAGGATTTAGGGCAAGAGTTGCACCACTGCAAAATTTTACTATGCTTCTGAGCAAACAATTGCTTTCTCATTGTAATAAAAAGCTGTCAGGTGTGAATGTTTAAAAGAATGCTATGAAACAAGTTGTGTAATTGTTAAGTATTTCCAGAAAAAAAAAATTAAAAAAACACTTAAAAATATTAAATCCTCTCTTTGGAAACTGTGCATACTATCTGAGTGAAATTCTCCATGGTATTGATCTTGCAATACAGTAATAAGGAGCATCTAAATCTATAGAAATATTCTTTTCTTCTGGAAGAAAAATAGTCTGCTAGTTGTAAAAGTTACTGATTCGATGCAGCCTACCTAAACTACACAAGTAAAATGCCTCTTAAATTGAGATAAAAGAATCCAAGTGGCCTTTGTCAACTTTAAGCCAACTTACTTGAATTCTTCAGCACTGCCATTTCTTAGGTCAGTGCTGTGACCAGCCTGAGCTCCGCTTTCCATGCCATGTCAGAGCTTATTATCATTAAATGCCAGTTATTGCTTAATAAGTAACAGCTACATTGTAACATTAAAGCTCCAACAGAATCATGTAAATAGCTAATTGTTGATTCCCTTATTTTAATAAGCCTGTTCCTATGTTGTCTGCATGCTGACTTACAGCTAAGGTCCAGGTTGAGATCGTTTAAGTTTTTCCCTCTCAAAATGTCTTCTCTAATACCCACCGTAACACAACCAGCACATCTGTAGAGGCTTCAAGAAGCACAAAATCCAGAGCATGCACTAGCTCAGCCCTTGCTGGAGGGTGACACAACAGCCGCAGAAGACCCTCGCCACATCCTATATGCCCATTACTCCATTTCTCCCACTGATACATCTGCCTAACTGCACACTTATCTAGATAACAAACCAAACTGCCCTGTGACCTAGTAGATCCCTTCCCCATTTCTTCCCCCACCCCTCAGAAACCCCAGTGGACACCAGGAATGAAGATACTTCCCTCCCTGTTACTTCTGTCCCCCAGGTCTCCAGCTTCAGATAGACCCAGGAGCAGGGCAGAGAAGGTGGTGGCAACCTGAGCTGAACACAGGTGGGAGGGCAGACACAGATACATCACAAGAACAGGAGAGGAGATGGGGGTAACAGCAGGAATTGAAAAATGCAGTGAAGGCCAAGCAAATGAAAACCCTAAGAACAAATTCATGACTGGTAAATCTCAATACCCTCAGCCACTCAGCAAACAGCTGAGGAACCACACTGGCCAGAGTGGGACATGATTTACTGTCACCTGATAGTCTGATTAGAAAGTTAACATTATGAATCACCAGAACATGTTATTCAGCTTACAAACTCGCTAAGAGGCCTTAAAAAGCAGCTGTAGTAAACTGGGGAAAACCAGGAAAAGCATGTTTCTGATTAGCAAAAATTCAGCAAAAGCGACTCAGTTACAATACTCAAGCAGCAAGAGGTATGTGTGAGTGGACCACACGGAGTAGAAAACTTTAAGCAGAAACCACAACTAGATAATGAAGCTAGTCCAGATGAAAATGAAAAAACAAGGTTTGCCTTTCTAATGTGCTCAGTGGTAGATTACCTAATAGAACAAGACTTTCCTCCTGTCTACACCTTCACCTTCAGCTAGATGTCTTTTAGGAAATTGTGTATTAACAAAATCAGAGTTAACGTCTTAGACTAGATGAAAGATACCAGCTTGCAATATACCGAAAAATCAGAAGAGGCATCTAACAACAGCACCCACCTTAAAGCACACGGATAAAGGATAGGAATCTACTACTGCTATTAGTTACTCTTGGTTTGCCATGAACTGCTTTGATTCAACCCTGACAACAATCTGCATAGGATTTAATATACTTACTTGTAGTGGAACTGTCACTTTTCCTCCAAACTTAAATTCTCTGTAAATCAAGAGCTACAGAGCATTATTGCTTATATTACATGCAAAGACTATTCAAACCAAGAAAAACTCAAAGGCACACATAAAAAAAAAAAAAAAAAAGAGTAAATTCCAAAATTAGAATGGTTCTGATATATTTCCTGACCTAAATGCACTTCTAGGTACCATTTCTTTCATGGAATCACGTCACAGTCAGTCAATAACACAGATGATACTCATGCTTAAATTCTCAGTGCTTGAACTGAATGCTTGAATTTTCAACCCTGATGTGCTTGTAACATCAGTAGTTTACAAAATTTGCAGCATGGTGCTACATCCTCTGGGGAAGAAGAAAGGCAAAGCAAATTAAGATACAATTCTCTAAGCTAACTAAGAGCCTGCAATCAATAATAAATCCGTTACTTGACAACGATGATTAAATGATGCTCTGCAAATTACTAGCAGCATTCCTCTCCCAAACCCAGTGTGGCGATAGCAGTATGATATGACAACACTGAGGGATGTCAAATGCTTTATGTTAAAAAAATCACAGGTATTCACATTGTGGATACTTCAAAGCTTATTAAGATAGCTCACTTTTAACTGATAGCAGAAAAGGTACACTTCTGTTGGTCTCCTTTCATAATAAGCTTTTTTGAAGGAGGATAAGACAAGCATAGGTAGAACTTTTTTTTTTTAAAAGCACAAATAAACACACATAATTTATACCTGAAAGGTTGCTTTTCAAAGAATTATTTGTAGAAAAATACTAAAAAGCCTTGTCTATGAAATAAAAGTAGTATGCAGTCTCATATTAGATTCTAGTTTTGTATCTAAAAATTATGGTTGGGACAGACTGTTTCATGAGCCCAGCATATCTAAAACAACGTGTCTCATCACATCATATCTCTTCTCTGCATCAAAACCAGTCAAATTGCACACCATCATCTACATCACACACAAAGGAAAATACAGCTCCTTGCTAGCACCTGGTAACTCAAGGTATTTCACCAAATACGGTGAAATCCTCACTGCATTTCCCTGTAATTTTAAGTTCCACTAAGTTCTTTCCTAGACAGAGGACTAAAAACCAACCACCATTCAAAGCATAAGACACACACTGCAGACTAAGACAACAATCAGGCATTCTTTCTCTTTTCTATTCATCTCATAGTAATTTGTATAATTTTTTTTTTTTGGATCGCTGCTGACCACACCAGTGATCAGTGGACTATTGTGCAAAGACGCTGAAGGCTTATCACTTTCATCATATAAAACTGGGTCTGCTAAACAGAGAAGAATGCACTTGAGAAAATATTTTAAAAGGAGTCCTTGATGAAAACAGTCTTGCTCTCAATAGATACAATCTTGGTGAGATAATTATGTCTAAATTACACTTTAAAAACAGCTTAAACTCTGATGGACAAAAGTTCTTGGCCGACTGAGTTGAGAGCAATGCAAAAACATTTTTAAAGCTAGTTGGTGCTACTAAATCAAACATAAAAGTGGAATGCTGCGAGGTAAATGCTTTGAGTCACTGCAATGAGCAGCCTCCTCCTCGTTGGGCTTTGAGGATGGAGCAGTGGTAAATGCCGCCTAGGCGAGGGCAGTTCTCCTTGATCAACGGAGATAAAGTTCTGCCCAGACTAGTAATACCAGATGCAGAACACAGGACGAGAAGAAGACTGTGTCCATATATTGAAAATTTACTTTGGAAAAAAGCTAGTGTCAACACTTTGACACATACCTTCAAATTTCTGCAGTCTGAGAGCATGTTGAGTCCTCCCCCCCTAAAGTACAATTCTCAGCTTTCTTACATTTACAAAAAATATAATGAAGTCTTGCTTACAAATGTATTTCATCTTTTTCCACACATGAATGATTTTGGAAAGAAAAGTTCCAAGGAGACTAAGGCATCCTCCAGCACTGAGCTCAGTGAAGCAGCTGCGATGCTATTACTCACTGTCCTGCCTCTGGTGAAAACAATGCCACAGCTATGCCTCGGTGGGCAACAAAGGAGTTCATTCTTCAAGGGTTATTCAGTTCTTTGTGTCCTGGCTGAGTCTGCAAACTCAGAGAGCAAGAGACGAGTTAATGTTCACCAGGACAGCTGAAACGGAACGTCGTTAGGTGCCCTGTTGAAGAACTGGACCAAGGGCTTCTCAAATTCCATCTCTCAATCTACAGCACGGTCATTTAAAGAGAGAAGAAAACAGGAGAGCAGAGTATGAGCTGAACAGAGAGAGTTGCTTCTCCAAGTGTCAGCAATTTCTGACTCATGGATCACTCCACAGAAATCTAAGGATTTTTCTCCCCTAGTCATCCTGTCATCATAAACCATTTTTTTTTCATTAAAAAATATGCCAGTTTCAGACATTTTGCTGCTCCAATTCAAAACCTTTAGCCACTAAGGTTCCCAGTTCCTAATCTCTTCTCCCCTCCCTGCTCTTCTTTTTATTGCCCACCCATCACCGGATTTCTTAGAAACTGTAGACTCCCTGTTTAATGTCTCCTTTGCAATGACAAATGAAGAAATAATTTATTCCCACTCCCTATTTATAAGCCACCCAGAAGGAAGATCAAAGCAGCTCCCCAGACACCTGCGCACGCTGAACATGGTACATCAGCAGCAATGCTGCCTAATAAAACCACAGTGCTGGTCTTCCAAAGTTCCCTAACTCCAGTCACCCCATCCTCAGGAAGACAGGAGAGGTCTCAAAATGGTTCTCACTTACTAGCACAGCAACATTTACATACACAGATTTAATATGACATTCTGCAAAACACAAACTCTCTAGTTTGGAAAGAAGAAAGGAAAAAATCAAGACAACAAACACAAGATGGAAAGCTCTTTGACATCTCCTTGCCTAGGGAAGTGGAGAGTGGCTGCCACGTACCCATGGAACGCCCAGCCCTACCAAACCACTTGACCCGGTGGATGAGAGATCATCATTGAGGTATAGAGGGTGGTGAACGAAAACTAGTTAGTTGTCTGACCGAAAAGCCACAACTGATACCCAAGCTCAATTCTTTCTTAAATTATGAAGTAGCAACGGGGCAATTAATTTTACATGAGTCTAAAAACGAGTCCATGTAGGGTCCACTCCAGCTTTTCTCATGCTCTTATGCTGTACAGATAAACCTACATAATCCCCTCCCTCTTGGCAGCTATGTTTTCTTTTGTAGGCCAAAACACAACTAACTAACCCCCGCAGTTCCTCTCATTTCTTCTCGAGAGGTCACAATTCAATTAGCTCTCCCATTTAAGAGGGCATCTTCCATAGTATCTGCGAGTTCCTGTCTTGCCTGTAAATCAGGACAGGACGGGAGAGGGAAGAGAGGGACTCTTCTGAATTTCATCCCTTCCTGATAGTTGAAGCAGAGGAAAGTGCTCCTCTCAGCTGCACAGGAACTGGCACGTCCCAGGCACTTGTCCATCCTGACCAAAGGTGTGTGGGCTTTTGATACCAGTGCGAATGCCACAGCTATGTACCAGGTGACGCAGCAACACAACCAAATTACTTTTGGGTTCAAGACACCTAATTCTCTTATCTTCCCTCATTCAGACACTAAGGGCTACTGCTTCCTCCCATCTGTTCTCTACTTTCGGCAAAGGCTGAAGGACAGCAAAAGCTGTATGTCGAGGAAGACGATATAAAAAGGCTAAGCTCATCGCTAATCACTGGTAAAGAAGAACTGAGACACAGGAGCCTAGACTTGTTATACTGTCATTTCTCTTTACAGTCTACTTAGTAGGTACGTCCTAATTTATCAGCAGTCTGTTTAGACTGTCTTATGCTCTCCAGTCTTCATCTAATAAGTAGCCACCCAAGCCACATTCTGCCAAGTCTCACAATTTGCTTATGTCGCCCACTCTTCTTGCATAGGCAGCTGCTAAATCCTCAGTGTCGACTCAACTGAAAATTACAATCTCCTTCTGGATAGCACTGCAGGTCACTAATAATTATTCTTTGACTGTAAGAGCAGTCTTAAAAAGAGGGAATTGAAAATAATTCAATGTTTTGTCATTCAAGTTTATTCTCGCATTTCTGTGGTAACCCTTCCTCAATTTACTTAAAGTATACGGTAATTTTTAACTACAGGTTTGGACAACAGAAAAGCAGGATGAATCATTCTGGATATTTAAAGCCTACAATCAGACAGCTTGAGTCTTCTTGTATTTTGCTACAGTTCTCACGCCAGAGTTTTATTTTCTACTTATCAGCAGGAACACTTTTACAGGGAGCACTAATTCATTTAAACATGCAAAACACTTGAAGATTTGGGAATTTCTTACACTCTACAAAGCTTTAAAGGTCCTTGTTCTTCCCTCTGCATTGATTCTTGCTTTCTTTGTAACTGCATACCCAGAATTAGAGGGCATTAGAGCTAAACTGAGAAGATAGCACGTGTGTATAAATATATCATGTAAAAATAAAACTGGGCAGATGCATAGGAAACACCCTGCAGCACGCATTACCCTTGTTTTCCTCATCACTGCATGGGCAACACATGTCTACTGGTACAGTACTTCAGAAGCCAGGACCGCTCTCAGGGATAAACACAGGCCATACTGTTGGAGAAAAGATGCTCTGGGCAAGTTAGCCCTTTCTCTTTAGCTGCTCTCCAGTAAGTCGCCAGCTGAGTTGTATGTTGAAGTAACTCCGAAAGTAATTTTTAATTTCTACTGCCTATAACTCAAGATGACACAGCTACAAAATATTCAGCTTGTATAAACAGCCTTAGATCAAGCAAAGCACGCTGGAGAGTTGTCTTAGGCTGATAAATCCATGATAGCAATCCATGTTTCCTGCTGTTTGTTGTTGGTTTGGTATTTGTTTTTTTTTTTTTAAAGCATAGCTTTGAAATTTATTATAGCAGCAGCAATATAGTAGCACTCCAGACTTCTGTTAACACTTAAGTTGTTGCTTTATTATGCTCCACAAAATGAGCTTCTCAAGGAATTCAAGAAATTACCGACACACAGAAGCAGCAGCAAGCAGGTGAGAATCACATTAAGAGCAGAATTACAGCCATGTCATACAGTGGTCCAGTCTACAGCTACATACCTGAAAAAAAAAAGTGCAAAACTCCCACAGCCTGCCAGAACAATTCATGTTGATATAACAACACTGTCGTATGTCAACACACTGGCTTTTTAGATAGCAATGACTAACAGCCTGCATCGATTCAAGTGATAAAACATCAAACTGCACATCTCCAGCTTGTGAGTTCTACATCAAAATCTATTTCAAATATGAAATCCCAAATGTAGGGATTAATGATACATCCCAAAGGATTCCCAAAGTGCTGTTCCTGACCTTCTCAACCATGTTAGTGGATTCTCCTTTATTCCTCCCTTACAGGACAGCTGAAATTCCTCTTGTTCTCCTTTTCTGCAGCCAGAGCAGAAGAACTGGTGATAATCCCCTCTGAACGCAGTATTTAACACCTACCTGGTAGGTGACAGGTGCTACAACGCAAGATGATTAGCACAGTGAGATCCTTTTATAGAGAAGCAAAGCCACCAACAGCAATGGTTGTACATTGCTGCAACAGCAATGACTCTGCCTAGGCTTATCAAACCACTTACTACCCACGTGTGCACCTGCACCTCTCCCAACTGCATGAACATAAGGGTCTGTGGGGGGAACATCTGTCTTCCCAAAACGGCAATAGGACATATGCTTGGGCAAACATTGCCATGGGATGGCCCACCTCTTGGGCAGCCTGACATTCTCAGGGTAAGGACACGAATTCTCAACAGCAGCATGACATGAACCTTTTCAAGTCCCGCTGCTTTCACACCAGCAAAGGCATGCCTGACAAGGCAGTTAAAGAGTCTTTTGTGGGAACTAAGGACATATAAAAACCCAATCTGAGATGGCAAGTCATGAAGTGGGAAGTAAGAGCCAAAATTAGACAAAGCATCAACCAAACAGCTGGTTTCTGCAAGGACAAGACCAGCAAGAGTCAACCAGGCGACTACAGACAGAAATACCTGAACTTCAATCTAACCCAGAATAATTCTTACCCTGGAGTTACTTACCACCTCACCGCAGACAGACTCATGGCCCCAAAGAGTCTGTAAAGGTTCTGCAGAAGAAAGAGGGGTGCAAAGGAGCAATGGGGAGGAACAGGATCTTTCTCTCCCATTTCAACTTTTTGAACACATAAGAAGTAAAAGTCAGATAAGCCTGCTCGTTACTCAGTTTAGCAGTCATTATCTGATTCTCTTTTATCACTCACAACACTATGAGACTATACCTACCTTTCTTGCCACACTCAAGATGTCTTCTCAAATCTCATATGCCAGCAAACATAACCCCTGTGATATACCCTCTCAGTTGAGCAAGTATTTCCTCTGAAAGAGTCAGACAGGATGAAAGACAAGAAGAGGCTGTGCTTGCTTTCACTAAGACTTGGCAAAGCTGCTGTGTGAAGCTCACTACAGCTCTGACCTTACCGATTTCTACACTAGCAAAGTATCTGTTGAAGCACAGACACTCATTTAACATGGGAAAAAAAAAAAAAAACCAACCTGGAGATCATGACTTTAACCTTTCCAATCCAGACTGCTTTTCCCTATAGCTCTGGATGGGCAGCTTCATTTCTGCATCAGAAGACCTCAGAGCTCATGTTGTTTTACTCTTTAATGGTCATGTGTTCCCCTGACTATGTCCTACTGGCCAAATAAAACCAAAATACCTGCACTGTGACAAGCACTGCTACTAAGGCACCTTTAGGCATCTCATCTCTCCAGGATTAGTTCTTTACAATTTGTCTCTTGTATACCTGAGGCCTTCCATGAATACAAAATTACAGCATGAGATGCATAACCACTTGCTTGGACTTTCAGTTTCTCCTAAGTATCAAACTGGCTTCACTGCACTACCTAAAATGTAACGTCAGCATAAAAAACCATTACACAGGAGCAGCTGTACTCTATTATGTTGGAAACTTTTGCTTTCAATTATGCTACCTACCACAGTGAAAACATGTAATTAGTAATACATCCTATAGATATTGTTAAGCAATGCGTGGCAGCAAAACGAGAATTCAATTACAGAGGGTAGACCACAGCAATGAAGGCTACAGGAAAAAACTGCACCTCCACCTCAGTAACCTATAAGGTCACTGGACAGGCTTTTGCTGCAAGAAACGTGGTGGAAAACAACTGGGACTGCTCCTCCAGAGGACACGCTATTCCACAGCAAGAGTTGGTTTTACTGGCTCCACTTTGCAAGTACACTAATTATCCCACTACAGGGATGGTTACCACGAGGAGCTGTGCCAGAACACTTCCTGGTCACCACAGACAAGTCTTAACCCAGCTTCAGCCTCAAAACCAAAACGGAAACCTAGGAACTCTAACTTGCCTGGGGATCAGAGGTAGCTTCTCTCTTACACAGAAAGTGCCAGGCTACTTAAAAAAAAAAACACACCAAAAAAAAACCAATATAAAAGCCCCACCCGTGTTTGGGAATCACACAAAAAACATCATGGAAAGCTCTCAAAAAATAATTCTAATTCCACACTTGAGACTGTAAACCTCCCAGATTTACCAGAGACACCAGCATCACGCCAAGCACTGCCCAAGAGATGCGGCGCCTTCCAAGCGGAACGTCAGCGAAGCAAAAGCCATTTCCACTCACACATAAGCTGCCACTGATCCTGATGTGTAGACACCCTTGGAAATATTTTTACAGGATTTTGTAAGGACAAAGAGCTGTGTAGTATACTCTGGTCATAATATTTTATATTATACAAGGGCTCCTCAAAACGGCCTTTTCTCCTGTATTATAAGGGTGCTCTCATGAGCTGTTAAGTGATCAAACAAGCACTGAAGACTGCAAGTAAACAGACCACAGCATGAACAAGCAATGCCCACTTCAGAACAGAGACACAAGACATTCACTTATCCCTGATGAATTATGAATTACCTTACACTTACAGAATCCTTCTTTAAAACTTTTAGCATTAAAAAACAATACATCAGTTTTATTGTCCCCATTATACAGACAGTTGGAGATTCAAGTAAGACATTTCAGTTCAATTGCTGTGGCAGCTGACATCACCAAAAAATCTACGACCAGTGTGTCCAACCCATGGCCACTGACACATAGAGCTGCTCATGAGACAGGCAGCGGGGCTGCTTTTGCCTGCAAGAAGCACCATGCTGGCACACGGCATTCCAAAATGCCAAAGCAGCCAAACCCACAGCAGCAGCATGGGGCAGCAAGCCAGCAGGGGCCACACTGTTGACCTCCTTGCTTTGCTCTAGGAAACATCAGACACTTGACCAGAAGACTGGTGGGACCCTGTGGAACCACTCATCTTGCATTTCTTTCCCCGAGTTCCAGAAGTCTTATAGCTCTTTTGCAAGAGAGGGATTTGAGCTGTCACTCACAAGGTCCAAGAAACCAAGGACTTACTGCTAATTGATAAGGTACTAAACTGTAAGGTTTTTTTATGTGCCTACCGTTGGACATCCAAATACCTCATTGCACTCCCTTTCTTATTTCCATTTTCTTCCTGATGCCACAGTGATGGTCTCAGGCTGCATCCCAACAGCAGTTGTGTCAAGGATGATGTTACCCCTCCTCTGCAGCACACCCCAAGACACCACCGCAGGGGGTGCTGCTTTAATCCATGTGTCAGTGGAGGTTCATATGAGTATCTGCCAGGTCAGTTCAGATTGACACAACGCTCAAATTATCAGATCTGCCAGCAAAACTGAAAACAAGAGAAAACTAGTGAAAGAAGGGGAAGAAGTTTTGGGTTGTGCTGGTTTTGTTTGTGATTTGTTGGTGTTTTTTTTAAACAGACATTTAATACACCTGATAAACCAACCAGGCAGAGAGGAGGTTCTTCTGCTCCATGTAGTCGCTGTGGGCGCATTTTAAGAGCTACGTAATGCTTATTCAACCCAACCTAATTCTGTGCAGCTCAACCACACCCCACATTTTAAATCAAATCTCTTTCCAAATAAGGCAAAATAAATACAAAAATGGATGTATCAACACCAGCAAATTGTATCAGGTTAATTAGCTAGAAAGAAACAAACATACCTAGTAACAGGCAGAGATTTAAGAGACCTTGTCTTTATTCTCACCTCAGCTGAAAACTCAAGTTATTTAACCCACCAGACACCCTGTTTCCATGTATAAGTGGGGCTTTTACTGTCCTACTTGCACAGGAATTTACTAAGGATAAAAATCTATCAATAACGGCATGTCTTTTCAAACAGCCTGTATTGCTGCTGTATCTAAGTACCTGGGGGAACACCTGGACAGATAAGGACTTGTGCAACATCTCCACATGAAAGCAACGAGTGCACATCTTTTAAGGCAGTCACAGAAGGGTCTGTTTCAGGGCCACGAAATTCCACCCAGAAACAAGAAATGCATTTTGGCTACATTAAACAGCCAGTCAGAAAGACAAGGAAAATAAACTCCCTAACAAACAACAACATTAGCTCAAGTTTTGGGAGTCCTCACTAGTCCACCAGAGTACTGAAGGGCAGAGAAACAGCTGGGAAAGCCTCCTCGATTTTCAGAAAGAGATTAAAGCATGGAGTTGCAAGATGGTTTCACGACAGCAACTACAAAACACAAACTTTTCTCCTTTGCAGTATTTGATGTCATCCAATGCAAAATGGAGTCCTTTAGTTTTTGTTAAGGGTTTGCTCAGGTAACAACTGAGAACGACCAAAGGGACACCCCACCTCCCAGGCTCAGGACGTGCTGTCTGCCAAACACCGGTAAGAACTTGCTTGCGGTCCCTGATCCCCCAAGACCATCTGACCACTTCTTGGACCAACCGGTCCAGCAGAGAGGACAATGGATCAAGAGCAAGAAACCCACATTCTCTTTGCCCAGCTTGAGCAATAAGGACCTTCCCGCTCACACAATAGCTCTTTATTAAAGCCACGAGTGGGCAGTTTTCTGTAATGAGTGCCATTTCAAAGAGGATATGCTAACCAGAAACAAGACACTCTTGTTCCAGAGAAAGAATTTCTGCACATTTAATTATTCAGAAACAACTACTATGCTTACACCCTACCTTAATCTGCATTCACTTCAAGCATAAACAAGACCCAGCTTTCCAAATTAGCACAGGCAAACATGGCAAGCATCTCTGGACATCAGTTTCTTGAAAATACTTGCCCAGCTCGCCACAGGGATGTTATGAGTCTAAACTAGTCTGTAATATGCACCTAGATCTTTTGATAAAAGCTCCTTCAGAAGTTATATTAAAAATATTAACCAGCAACTTTAATAACCATCCAGACCAACTCAAATCTTCCTGAAGGATCTTTCTTTCCATTGTGAATTTTAACTACATACATTTCTTACTTATTCTTTTATTTGGTAATTTTCAAAGCTAAAGAAATTAGAGACTACCGTGATGTCCTTAGTTTTTACACATACAGCACCACACACAGCACGTACCATAGCAAGCTCAAATGCATTAACAACATCAAAACCTGACAACCCATCAGTAATAAATAGCCAAGACCATAAGTTCTGAAATAGCAAGGTGTACCAACAACAGGATTTACAGCAATCAGGACTACAGTTTTTTTCAGTATATAATTCAAATGACTTTGATCTATATACACACTTATGTTAGTTTTATAAAAAAAAAATCAAAGAAAAAAGAAATCAAAGAAAATAATATTGTATTCGTACAAGACCTCTCTCTATTTCCTTGCCAATATAATTTCTATTGCTATCAGCTGTCAAGTGAATTAACAGTTACTATATACTGACTTTTCTTACCATTGCTGAGAACCATGCCTATTGTAAATAATCACCAGCCAGAGCCCTTGTATTTTATCTTTAATCATGCATATTACCCTTTTTATAAAATATTATTTCCTTAAACACTGAAGTATTTCAAGTTTGTTCCCTTTTGTGAGAAAGCAAATTAAGTGAAATCTTGGCGGGGAAAGGGACCTTTAATAAACATCTGATTTGCTGCTGGATGGTGTTTCAGATTATATTTAAAATACATGATGTTTTGCTGACACCTCCCTGAACAGTTGCTGGTATAAAGCCCAGTGAGAGTGTGACTATGGCAACAGCAACAAGATATTTGTATGTCTATGTATGTGTGTGCTCACATATATACACATAGACACTCAAACACACACACACACACACACCAACCTGAACTGGTTAAGATGACCCTCAAGATTTTCTTTGCTCTCATTTTCCACAGGAGCAGGTGTCCCTTTCTAAGCAAAAGGGCTTGAGGTGGCAGCAGCAAGTTTTACATGATGGAAATCTTCCAAGCGAGAAGCTTAGAAACCTACCAACGTTTACAGAGTGTACACAAACACATGTTCACTTCAGAATGCTTTTGCTATAATCAAAAAGAAACCCAGAGTCTGCAGGTACAGATTCAGTGACACACCATCAGATTAAGAGGCCCTTTTTTTTTGGTTTTTTGTTTTTTTTTTTTTTTTTTTTTAATTTA
>VXBJ01005041.1:361621-389981 GCA_013400055.1 Nycticryphes semicollaris
TCCCTTTTTAAAAAAAAAAAAAAAAAAAACAATGTGCCTCTTCAAAAACAAAATAGGCAAAAGTTCCTTTAGTCTGAAAATTAAATAGTTGCATGCTGAGCTCAAATTGTTATTTCTAGTATTAATTTCTCTCTCCTGACAGATCCCGATAGGTGATGCAGGAAATTCAAGGTAACAAAGGCTTCTGTTTGCAGCAATAAAGGACTCCCAGACAGGGGGATGCAAAAAAAGGGATCAGAATAAAAGGCTAATATACGAAGCCTACATACACTACAGAATATCTGTGTTGAGTCCAGCAAGCAAAATGTCTAGCAGATTCAAAGCTGTATTAAGAAGTGTTAATCCTTTTACCTCTGAGCTATTCATGAGCAATATGCAAAGCTGTTCTTATGGCGTCGCGTTTGCAATGCTCCAGTTATGCTTGCATCAGCATTTCCATTGTGAACCCTGCTTTCAGAGATTTTTTTACTTTGCCAAGTTTTAGTCTGGAACAATTTTACTACAAGCCTGTGAGATTTTAGTCCAGGATTAGGATTTAAGTCCGGTGAAGAAACATTTGGACAAAATCTGCTTGGCTGTTTTATTTATTACAGTGCAAAGTTAATCCTTCCAAGTTACTGGACTGGAAAATACTCAAAAACATACATTTTTTTCCAGCTTAGCACAAGAAAACATAAGATTTACTCTCCCCAAGAATTCCTTGTCCCCAAACCTCGAGAGTCACAGAGCAGATGAAGGTTATAGACTGCAAAACTAAGGTACAATTGAAACATGCCTGCCTTTTTCAAGCATTTTCTTTCTTTTGCAGACACAAGGTGGAGGCCAGGAAGGGGAGGAGGCAAGGAAGCGTTTCACTGTGGGTTGCAGGTAAAAGTTGGACACTTCAACAACCAGCTGCGCATTAACAAGTGCAAGACAAACCCACAGCATTTCAAGCTCCAGAAATGGTGTAAATCACAAATGTAAAATATCGCTACATAACTTATCAGGTATAAGATGTTCACTCACAGCGTTGGTGGGCACATGTTCTAACTGGCTATGCCACAAAAATTCATATAAAAATCAACACAGCAAGTATTTTAAAAGAGAAGAGCTCTCGAGACCAGACAGAAAATGTTTGCTGTGTACGTACCATTTTCCTAAAGCCACCTGCGTTGCCCCTAAGTTCTCACACCCTGGGATTTGCTGACCTGGTTGCAGGTCCTCAGAGCCACTCAGCTTCCAAGCCTCATGTTCCATAACACGCGTGTTAGCGACATGTCAGTGCACACATCAGCTGCATGTCTAACAGCCAGTAACACACAACCGCTGCGAGCTTTGCAGGCACCCAGCAGCCTGCCGGTCCGGGGCCAGAGGGGATGTTGCCCATAGCGTTGGGTTCTTCTCAGCACTCCTGCATCTGCTCCACAATCACTCATGCACAACCCAGCAAACTGAAGCTTAGGTTTCCGCACAACTTAATATGGGCTGATGACTGCAAGAAAGCCCTCCTCAATGCAGCTAAACAACAGCTGTAGCTCAGGGAAAAGCTCTGGTTAATTAAAACCAAGGCAAAAATTCCAAATAACGTCTTTTTGTGAGCTTTCCGGGTAGCATCCGCCGCACAACCCTCCTCCCCCCAGTAAAGATAAGGGGATCAATGTTTGGAGCTTCTCTCTGAAACACCTATATGGCGTGGTCCTGCATACATTATATGCATCTACATCCAAGCAGAGAGCTAGATGTTTGCAGGTAATATAAAGTTTTCTTCCATACTGAAATCTCCCTTACCAGCAAGGCTTCATAAAGTTTTCTGTCATGCCTAAGTTACCCCTCCTACTTGGGCTTTGTATCAGTGGTGATAAGCCACAAAACATCATCCGAATTTTGGGTATCACACCAGATCCATTCTTCACCTTTTGACCAGGCTTTCCATACCCAACACCTACAACACAAAAAAAAAATTAAAGCTCGGTACATTACACCATTTACTGCAAATATATATATAAAAGTGGGTTTTTAAAAAGGTGAGAAATTGAATCAATTTCCCTCCCATCACTTAAATAACTACTTTTCATTTGTGTCTGCTTTTGCGCTTTCTAGCTTTTTCTAAAGAACTTTTTATTGCTTGCTTGATACCAGCGAGCAATAATTTGCTTCTAAACCTACACTTCACACTTTAACTATAGAACTATTTTTCTTAAAGTAGCCACATAAATTATATTACCTGTTCACATGCATGAACATGCATGTACATGTAGACGGACACATACTTTTCATTTTTAGTTTTACATCTTGCACCAAGCATTAATTTCTCTTTCTCATTTACTAACTACTTTTTTTTTTTCTTTTTACTTATTCCAGTTGAATTTGGATGGAAACCGAGCTCAAAAGTATGCAACAGCAACTCCTAAAAGATTTAAGTCTTTCAAAGCCTTCACATGGAAAAGGTTTATCTGAACATATTTTTCGATTTTAAATCTATCCAGTTTAAGCTCAGAATCTATCTACCATACGTCCAGTCTCATCATCTTTCACGAAAGTTTTATTCATATACAGTAGAAAATGAACTTTCCATCTTGTACCAGAAAAACAAATCTTTCTGTTGCTGAACAGTGCATGAATGAGGCCACGAATGGAATTCACTAAGTAAACCGGGGCAATACTGTTTTGTCTGCAGATACAGACTGAGCTACAGCTGATTTAACATTGCTACTAACTCTAAATCCAGCTGGTAAAAAAAACACCTTCCCATGCTCAGCAATTTCATTACTTTGTTAAGTACTGGAAGCAAAAATACAATGCTTAAAAAACACAATGCTTAAAAACAAACATTAAGTTTTCAGGCCTTAATTGCAAGGTGTGATTTTCTGAGGAGCTAAAGTCAGTTTGAAGTCCATTTCATTTAAGTGTAAGTAAAAACTTAAACTTCCTCCTCCTTTTTCCTAATTGAACAATAACATACCAATTTGCACTTACTCTCCAAAGAGCAAAGTTCAGCTTCCAAGCTTCCCTGGGGCAAAGCAGGTCGGTGCCACTGCAACTTGCGCATCCTCAACGGGAGAGAACACATAGCCTTCTCCCTATTGTCACATCCTGCATCCTCAATGGGAGAGGGAGAGGACACGTAGCCTTCTCCTATTGTCACATCCCTTTCTTTCGTCACCTCTATGGTTCCATGACTGGGTGGTGGTTGTTCTTCAAACAAAAGAAAACCAATCGCCAGAAGAGGGTAACAACTACAGACAGCACAATGTTCATTGTCATTTTTAGCGTGCGAGGTCAGCCAGAAAGCGCCTGGGAGCCGTACATCAGGACAAAGAAACCACCAAAACTTCTTAACTTTCAGCTACAGAGCTCTGCAATTCAAACTTCACACACCAAAAAAAAAAAAAAAACCCTCCAAAAAACCCCACACAGCAAGAAATTTTTGAACGCATATATTCATTTTTATGTAGAAGTGGAGACCACCACCTGAAGTACCCCTAGCCTCAAAACAGGTAGGGGACAAAGACAGTGTGAAAAGCTCCTCCTGAAAACACAGCTCCAAAGAAGCATGACTCTAACTACCAAGCCCATGATGCGGTTTGAAGAATGGCTGAAGGACTAAAATAGTTAGGTATGCTACATGCCGACAAATACGTTCAGTGCATTGCCACAGGGATCAGAATTTTGTCTGGCTATATTAAGTATCTTATTTAATATAAAGACGGGAATAAACCTTGCAATTACATTTTCTGAGAGAGTCTACAAAACGGAAAGCTACCATCAGAGACTATGAGATTATATATTATGGCAGGAAAGAAAGAAAGAAAAAAAAAAAAGTATGTTTCAACCTGGAAAAACAGAAGCAGAAAAAAGTAATCCGAAACGTATCCAATAAGAAATACTACCCCAGGATGCAAAACAACCAAGAGAGATAATACACATGAGAATTAAAATGAAATATATTATGAGTAACAGGGGCTATAGCACTTAATTATCATACAAAATCTGAGCTAGAACACACAAAGGCTAAGGCAGTTTTAGCTAACTACAGAGGAATAAAAATTGTATAGTCAGAAGAAATTTAGTATGTTTAAGGAAAGAATTCAAGACAGAAACTGGGTGGGCACGAATGATAGGGAGAGGAGACGAGGGAGATTACTGATGTTGACCACAAACCATCACGACTAAGGCAATGGAGATGACATTCTGGGACCAAACTACAGCACCCTCAGCACAGACACCACCCTCATAAGGGCTTTACTTAGATTGGCTTCTTGTCGATTAACATGCACACGCAAAAAATTAGACAGCAATAGCCCACAAAGCATGGCACTCAATAGACCTATTAAGAGAGATCTCCCAGGAACAGAAACTGCCCTGAGTCAGCTGCCAACCAACAAGAACAAGTTACTGGTGATGCAAGTAAATAAAAGTTTTGGTGACAAACAATTATATGGATTTGGCACAAAAGTGACCTGGAAACTACCATTCAAGGTGTCCATCAGAGTCCTGGTGTTTCATTTCAGGAAGAAAAACCATGTGGCATTAAAAGCTGAATAATATCAGGTGGTAGAAAGAATTAAGAGTATGGAACAACCTTGTGAGATGTACAGAATAACCCAGAAGTTTAGAATATCCAGGCCTTCTCAAAGGCAAGGATGCAAGAACCAGGATGTGATCAACGTGGGCTCCAGGGAGACTACACCAAGATTTGTGTCTCAATAAGCCTCTGTACTGGAGAAGAGGAGGAGGAGGACACCCTAACAAGAATTATACAGCTAGTTACAGCCTGCAGGGAAAGATAAGCACAGCGTAAAAGCCAAATGAGCTAATGCTTTGTGGCCATTACAAGGATAGGCTGGACCATTAATAAATGATGAAGTAGGAGGAATTAAAAACTCAAGTAGCTTGCTACAGTGACCACCTTCTAAAACATAAAAGGGAAAATAAAGGAAAGGCTGAACAATTAGAATGCAATTATGAACTTATAAAACATTTCTTTTAACATATATACACATACACAGAGATATACCCACACACAGATACTTAGCTGCGACAAGTAGGAGCAGCACCACAAAGAAACTCAAAATTTCAGACACCTACAGTGAGAAACGTATGCGCTCAGACACAGAGAAATCAAAATTATGACGGACAGCTATTCTCAGCAAGCCCTCCTGGCTACTGCAGTTCTGCGCTTTTATCTGTATTACCTCAGTAAAGTACCAATTGATAGCCATTACAAATAGGCATTAATAATTACAAGTAAAAGCCTTAGGAAATGTAGACATACACATCAGGACCACTCTATAATATAATTTATTCCAAGGAATTGAGCCAAGAAAGACAAATTAGCAAACAAGCGTAGCAGATGTAGCCACTAATTCTTTTACAATGTGGAATATCTATAGATTAAAGATGTATTAAAACCTCAAATTCACCAAATAAAAACATAAGGAAATTTTTATAAGCAATCAAATTTTACCTGTCTTAAAAGCACCATTTTGTTAAGATAGGAGAAGCCAGCACCCATGACTCCTGACCAATGGTTAACTTCTTTCAACCAAAATGAGAAATGGGGTTGTCCTGATTTCGGCTGGGACAGAGTTAATTTTCTTCCCAGTAGCTGATATAGTGCTGTGTTTTGGCTTTAGAATAACGTCGATAACACACTGGTGTTTTAGTTGTTGCTGAGCAATGCTTACACTAAGTCAAGGACTTTTCAGCTCCTCACACCACCTTGCCAGGCAACAGGCTGGGGGTACACAAGAAACTGGGAGGGGGCACATCCAGAATAGCTGACCCCACCTGGCCAAAGGGACATTCTGTGCTGTATGACATCCTGCTGAACAATAAAACTGGGGGGAGTTGGTCAGGGTCTGGTGGCCACTGCTTAGGGACTGGCTGGGGATCGGTCAGCGGGTGGCAAGTAACTGCTCTGTGTATAATACACTTGTTCTGTATAATTTTTTTTATCATTATTTGCCCTTCCTTCTTCTTCTGTCCTATTAAACTGTCTTTCTCTCAACCCACCCCACAAGTTTCACCTTTTTGTTTCACCGATTCTCTCTCCCCCATCCCACTGGGGGGAGTGAGCGAACGGCTGCGTGGTGATGAGCTGCCTGCCGGGTGAAACCACAACAGGGTTTTATAAAGTATGTGCAAAATCTGACACAGCCCGTCACTTCTTTAGGGAATTGTAGTTTGTTGATAGCAAGCACACAGTAGATAAAATCCACTTGGATGTCAGTAAACCATTTGACTGGATACTGTTTCAAAATAATTTAAGAAACCAGTTTTGATGTGGAGTGAACACTGAAAAAAATATGCACAAAAGAAAAAGAAAATAATATACTGAAACTTTGAAAGTATCTCTCAAGGATGCAGGAAATTTTCTTACATATTCTTTTACTTAAAAATCCTAGTTAATGATGCAGAACAGGAGTAAAACGTGTGTTCTTGAAATCTGTGGATGATACTAAATTTAGGAGTTGCAAGCCCCAGCGAGGACAGAGAAAGTTGAGAAGCAGGCAATTAAAAATAAGGTTCTCCTTGGGAAAGTGCAGCGAAGACATCCAACAGGAAAATAATCTGAAAGAAATATTCAGTGGGAGTGACAAACCGAGGAGCCAAGAAATTCTTACAAGGTTTGCAGTACGATCTGGTAGCAAGAAAGATTAATGAAACCTTGGCTGCACATGCAAAAAAAAAAATAAATATAAAAAGCCACATCAAGCAAGAGAGAAGCAACAGCTAAACATGCCCACTTTGGGTAGCAAGCGATACGGAAAAAATAATCACAGAAGTCTGCGGCATTAAAATGGATGCAAATATCACTGGGATGAGCCAGGTCTTACTCAGACTAGTATGGGGTAGTAGGTGGACACATTTGAAAAGAAAGGAAAATAGGGATAAGAGTCCAAAAGCTTCCTTGTAACCTTTCTCAAGCCCCACATTACAACCAGACCCACAAGAGGGTCTTAAATGACCGTTTAAGATGAGTTCACTTCCACAAACGAGATTATTAGCAGAAAGCTGAAGACGTGCTGAAGGCTCTCCCGTGGGAAATACCAAGGGCTTGTTCTGCAAACACCTCTGCATGGACCTGGCGATGCAGGAACATAGAAACAGTGCAACTCTACACCGGGTCCAAACAACAAGCCTGGGTAGCTCAAGTTGGCTGAAGGTCACAGATCTCTCCGCAAATGATTAGGTAAATATTTTCTTCCAAGCACAATTTTCTAACAGAAATGTATGGAGGAAGAGGAAGGCAAACCTCCACTTGTTTGCAGAACACACGAGCGGTAAACAAAGAAAAGAAATACCATATATGCAGCGTTAAAATGTGTGAATTTTTTTCAAGTTTTTCCTTTTTTTTTTTTTTTAATTAACAGTTGTATCTTAAAAGAAAGGTAGAAATAAACTCTGCATTAACAAAAGCCAAGCAAAGAAGCAAAAACTGAGTGGTACCACACCTGCCGGCTGGTGCCTGGCTTTGAAGTTCACTCATCACTGTGATGGAGACTGAAAAACCAAGTATGCTGTTGGAGGAGGTTTTGTGCCTGCTTGGTTATGCCTCCTCCTCCAACAGCATCAAGGATCTGTCCTCTCCACACAAAATCCACAGGTTTTTCCCTGCACATCTCAAACACTGACACATACCAACAAACACAAATGCCAAAGAACTGCTCAAAACAGACTACTACTACCCAGGCATTTACCATCAGGCAGGTCACAGGACTTTGTCTACCCAGGTGTTAACTTTATAGGGTAAGAGCTCTGGTGTTCTTTTGTTGCTGTAGCAAAGCAAGTTCAGCTTTTTTTTTTCTTTTTTTTTTGAAAGGGAAAAACATGTAGAGTGTAACTGAAAGCCAGCCCGTCTGAACTGCTGTGTCTGCTTTGTTTTCCCCATTCCTTTCCACAGCGCTTGACTGCCCAGCCTGTGTTCTGCCAGCCCGTCTCCCTCCCCGCGGTACGGATCACTTCACCGGCACACATTACTCACAGAACAACACTGCAAGCGTATTTAGACACTGAGATTTCAGAACTCTCCAATACCAGAACTTCTAAATTAGTTTGCCAAGCGAAGTTTATTGAACGCGCCTATTGCGACACAACGGAGGTTGTGCCATCGGTCTGGCACAAACGGTGCCCCAACCCAGTGATCTCGTGGCTGGTGATTTTCCTCAAATACAAGATGGTTTTCAGGTTACTTCCGCGCAACAGCAAGGAGAGGGACGAACCTAAGGGTGTCAACTCTGCCAGATATACTCCATTTTCCTCTAAGAATTAGTTTAGACACCAATTCTATATGTATTATTTTGAACTGTTTATTAGACCAAAGATTTTAAAGAAATACACATATTTCCCTAGAAATGTACCCATTTTGAGACCAATCTGCTGTCCTGCAATCACAAAAATTATTATATTTTCATCCAAGCTTCCTATTAATACCTACAGGTAAGGTTAATGTGTACGACACCATTTTGTCATTTGTGGACCAAGGGCACTAATTATCTGACACACGGGGTTTTCAAGATGGACACAAAGATGTATAAACAACACACACTTCAAGTCCTCCGTTTTCTCCTCTCCCTTCTGTTCAATCATCACTTGCTTTGACAGTTTTTGTCAGGGTGACTGCAACCTCAGTTCTGCCTGGCACATTGAGTTTTCACCATCACATTTTCCAAGGTTAAACCTCAAGGTTTAAAAACAGTTTTTCCCTCCAAGATGACCTTCAGCAGTCGCCCCAGTTCTGAGAAATGAATGAAGTGTTCCCAAAACAAAGCAAATTTTAGTAGTAAGTTCTAGCTAAAAAGAACCTACGTGACCTGCTTTAGAGACAGAGGCTGCTAAAAATACTGCTGGCTGGGCAAGACTTTTGGGCAGGCTTCTGGGATCATGGTAATTGGGTAATTCCTCATGGATTAACAATGTACAAGATTTTTGCTTACCATTTAAAATATTTCCCTTCAATGGTATAAAGCTATCAAGTAGGGGTAGATAGATCTTTTAATACAGTGATTAAGACAGGATATAGGATTGATTTTAATGGACCTGACCTAATGTCCACAGCAGTCAACAGGTATCTCTGCACCGACACAAGAGATACCACACCAGAAACCAGTATTAGCCTAAATATTAGAATCCATTACAGTTATACCTGCAGAAAAAAAGCTTATCAAATAGTTAGCACAAACTGCCAGCTTCCCACAGGAAGGCTATGTCCTCTAATTTTTACTTGCGTAGTAGTCAATGAAGTGCACTTGGCTGATCTCAGAGGTGCAAAAGATGTCCAGGCTCAGAAGATGCTACAAGCATGGCAGGATCAGCCTCGAAGCTCACCCAACCACCACCAACAACCTATTACAGAGGCAGTGAGGAGCTGGGGAAGAAGATACAGAAGCTCCAACAGAGGTTTCAACTACCTATTTTGGTTTAAGTTTCATCCTAGTCTTTTAACAGTTAGGAGCTGGTCAAAAAGACTGAAATATGGCATTCTGTTTCTTTAAAATGTTTTCACAAATCCCAATACAAATATCTCCAATATCCATATAAATATCTAACCCTCTCCTGAACTTTAAAAACTGACCTCACATCCAAACACCTGCTACGGTCTTTCCGCGTGTACCATAAAAAGGATTTTCATTTCAGTCATCTTGAGCTGACCAATTTTGAAGTGTTTCACATCACAAGAACAGTCTCCTGACCTAGATTCCCTAAATAGTTTATTACATTCTAGACTTTTTATGATCCTTCTGATTTGCTTTTTTTTTTTTTTTTTGATGCAAAACAGTTCAGCTTCTTTTCTTATGAAATTTTCCCAGCCACAGATCATCACTGTCCACCTCTCCTGGCACCTCTCTTAGTTCCTTTTGTAAAGCTCCTAAAAAAATTGAAATAGCATTTTACTATTTACTGACAGAGTATTGCTGGAGTTTGAGATTTAAAAAACTTTTTTTGTCAGAAAAAGTATTTTGGCCAATTTGGAGGTATATCAAATGATATTTTTACTACTTTAAAAAATTAGTAACATTGACTGAATTACCCCGAGTCAGTCTTCTATACTGATAAGATCAAAAGTTACCCAGGGAGCAGTTTCAGATAGATTAAACTGTTCCACGTGGCTTAAGACATTGCTTATATTGTCACTTGAAATATGTATTTGCAAGCATTTCAAGTACTATAAATATTTTGCATCATGCTGTGAATGAGTCAAATGCTGTTTTCCAGACTAAAATAAAGAAATATACAATCGGGCAATGTTTCACCTCCTGCAGCAGTCTTTCCAGCAAATCATTAGCAGTTACAAATAGTTCCTGGAATGACCAATGCAAGTGGAAAGAAAGGGGCAGCCGTGAAACCCCGTGTGCTAAACACTGCGGCTGCAACTCTACGAGCTCTGGAAATGAGCACGCCTGACGGAGAACCGCTGAACGAGAACTACCAACCCAAGGTACCAGATGTGTGGTCGATAATCACACTCACAAGCTGGGCAACCACAAAACACTCCAGAGGAGATATCTCTTTAGATTTACCAACACTGATTCTGCACACACACACATGCACGAAAGCACGGTGTGCGGGATTGGGACTGGAGTACACCTTACAGCCCTGGTCCCCCCTAACAAGCCCAGGAGAACAAACAAACGCGAACCTCAAGGACTCAACTCACAAGCAAGTAACCTCTGTTCCCATCTTTAAGCAGAAGTCAAAATGCTCATTTGAACAGTGGGTGTCTGCAAGCAGTGCGACACACAGACACAACTTAAGAACCCCAGAAGTCAGATTTCACAGGAATAAAGATTCAGCACGGCCCTGTTGAGCATAGCCTTGTGCTAAGGTGCTCTGCCAATGGCTCTGTGCCCACAAAGGGGCAAGTGGAGCTCACAACGGCTGCTCATCATGAGAGAAACACCCTTGCAGAAAGCACAGGGGGAAAATGTCCTCCCAATCACATCACTTGGTTTGCTGTTTCCCAACACAGCCCCTAGCACATGCTGATGTCTGTTCCGAGAGCTGCTGAGTATCATGGCCTAGGGCTCTACACCACCAGGACGACCAACCTTGAGGTTCACCCACATGGTCTGGGGGTTGCCCAGCCAAGCAAAGCCCTCCTGATGGTTGGGAACACCAGGCGGCTTCTGCTCTCAAGCACAAGGTGCACGAAGGAAAAAATGTCCATCAGTGTTCCAAAAAAACAACTCAGTCCTGACTTGAGGAGAGGGTCTCCTAATCTGGAGGGGAAAAAAATTACTCTCCACTAGGCACAAACCGCTCGCAGGCACACAGATGAGAACCGTGCTGCCAGAAGCCATGGTCTTCACGGGGAAACCCTGAGCACACCATTTCAGAGAGACGTAGCGTGACCAAAGTCAAAGCATGACCAGTGAAAATGGGGGAACACCTTTAACCACGTGCAGTGGGAACTAAGGACAACAAGGCGAGCAGAGACCCACACAGAGAGTCCTGGCAGGCTGATAACTGCTGCCAGGCAAACTGTCACCAAGCTGAACAAAAAAAGGCAGTTTCTTCCATGCACACCAGGAGAAAAAGGGACCAAAGACTATTAAACACATTTGGAAAATATCCAGAACAGTACAATGAACCTGAAAGAACAAAGATACCATCAGAAATCCATTCAAATCTGCCCTCAGCAAAACGCAGGTGAAGGTTTGGATTTAATTGTTATTTCTGGCAGTTTATCAAGAAATAAAATAACGAAGGTTATCAGGCAACACAGAAAAAATAACTGTATTGCAAATGGCTCATCACGAGCCAGTTCCCCGGGTGACAAAACGAGCCACGTCAAATCCCAGGTAAAAATCAAGTTGAGGACCCATGACTGATACCTGGGCACACCGTGACTTCAAGCCGTGTCCCCTGCAAAAAGTAACTCCTGATAGGGTGGCTGGGAGAGAAGTTTAGAGAGCAATTTCTCCTCAGAAGTCACAGTATAACCCACTCCTTTCACTGAATAGTTTCAATTTCGGAAAGCTTTTGTGACTGCAACCAAAATATTTTTTTTTTAAAAATGTGCATTACGATGTTTTTGTTTTTCACCACTCTAAATGTATTTCCATTAACGTAGCCTGCTTTGCCTTCCTTAATATCCACAATCCTAACACGTACATTCCAAAAGCTACACAAAACATGCTACTTTTCTACAGTCATCTTTTATCACCAGTCCTGCCTATATTCATACTGACATTTTCAAAATCCATCATAAAAGTTTACGTATGTTTCTCCCATAATAGAACATTTTCCTCCGTAAACTACACACTAATGGAGTTAATCTTTAAAGAAGAAATAAGATTAGGATTTCAAACAACATTTTAGTAAAGATTTTAAGAGCTAGGCCACCAGAAAAAGAAGTCAAAGGAAATAAGTGAATTATTTAACAGCATCACTCCAGAAGTAGCTTTGCTGCATAACTGTACTGAATGGAGATGCTATTAATGATCTTCAGCTAGTTAGCCACACTGAATTAGCACTGATTTAAAAATGAATCATAAAGCTTGGGGAAAAAAAAATAATCTAAGTTTGTGAGAATCTAAAACACTACAGAAGTGTTGAGAAGTAGGCCGCAGATATGCCTATTTACACAGCCTTGCAAAAGCAGGGAAATTTTCTAGTCCTGTATAAAGTACTGCTGACCTGACCATACTAAAATGATAATGGAAAAAACTCCACATGACATTTTGCTGGCCTTTCCATGAAAGAAAAATTATTTTGACATGTAGCACTAGATAGAAGCAGTAGAGCAAATCCCTCCTGAAATAGGTAAGGTAGAAAGATCTACCTAGAAAGATGAAGATATTTGCAGAATATTTGGAAGTCATTAATATTGTATTATATTTTTTATAAGTAAATGCATTTTTTCCATCATTAGTTCTCTTGGAAGAATTCAAACACAAATCTCTGTCCTCCACCGTTATTGCTCATAGGTGTCTATGACATTCACAATGTAACTGCCTTCAACAAAAAGCAGATCTCTTTTTCATTTTGTATAGTGGCCGCCTTTTGCTGCTTATCCAATAAAAATTAAAAGGCCCGAGGATCACAGCTTCTCACAGCCTTGCGAGGGCTCTGATCTCCAAAGGAGGAGACATAAGCACAATCCGCCCTTTTTTTTAAAACAACTGGGGACATTTGCAAACATTGCTCTTTTGCACACACTAAGAACGTGTTAAGACCTGGACCAGCATTTTATACACAAGAGCTCAGATTCTAACAGAAAAGAATCCACTTTCACAGAAGCAGAACTCATTTTTTTTTGCTATTCCCTGGGCAAGAAACATCTCCACGCTGTCACCCACAGACACTCAGAAAGAAACCCTGCTCCACATCCAATTCCCATCACCTTCCCTTCTACTTTCTCAAGTTGCTTTTGGAAAACACTTCCCAATCCTTCCCCTCAACACAAGAAGTAACTTCTGCCCACCTGCACATTTTGGTGCCCTCTTCACTCCAGAGCACCCCAGGGCTACCAGAGCAGGTAATGATGCCGCTTCGGCATTTCGGATGGTGAGGAGAGTCCCAGTCTCCGCCACAACGTGAGAGGCAGCTCCACAGCTACACCAGCAACAGTCTGGTTCTGCAAGGGAGGTTACCACCGCTGCAAAAAGGACTGCTCGTGCCTGTTTGGGCACTGCTGCCACTTACCCAGTGCTGGCATGGAGCCCAACTGGAGCACCATTTGTGATCTAAGTGTGCTAAAAACTGAAAAAAATGTAAAAAACCACAAACTATCCAAATTTGATATTTTTCTTTTGTATTACTGAGCTGCACCCTTCCACAAGTTGCTTTAACAGTCACTGAAGTCAGCGTAAGTAAGTGTAGACCATGCAGCTGGGAGATGGGTGGGCCGTACCCAGAGACACCTGAGTTATCTCCCGGCTTGCCGGTGGTAAAAAGGAGGATGCCTCGCTGCTTTCTCTCGGGCCGTGCAGTCCCATTCCCTTGGGCACTTGCTGTACCTATGAACTGTTTTAATCCACTAACCAGCAGCAAGCTCTTCAGCTCTCCTTATCCCCACCCTTGAAGTTATTTTTCTGCTGCTTCAGTGAAATAGCCCAACACCAAAATAGGATAATGTAAGCCACGGCAACTGGGAATGGGAAGGGGAAAGAGCAACTCCCACTTCCTGCTTTCAGCTTTTGCCAGCTGCAGCTTACCTATTCATTGCTCTTGCTCAAGAAAATGAGTTCCACAGAAAAGGCTTTACTGCAGAGGGCTTGCCCTATGTTAAGCAAAGCAGGGAGACAAAGTTCATGGAGTTCATGGAAAAGCACATGACACAAACATAAAATGGATGTGCTGGGTGACACCACAGGTCCTGCCCAATACTCTGTCTCCAACAAAGCCTGTAAGCAGAAGGCTAGAGGAGAGCAAGAACAGGATGAGCACATCTGTACTTCCCCCAGGCACCCTTGTAGTCTTCAATACTTTCACTGGTAGGGACTTCCTTAGACTGGCATGATTTGACCACTGAGTAGTTCCCAGAAGATTTTTTCCAGGAGCTCTGCTAGCTTCTTGCCCCTGCCCAAAGAACCACTTCCTCCTGCCAGGGTCTGAACCTGGCTCCTACAAAGTTTATTTAACTTTCCCTTGTTCTTGCACTGGGAGATGAAATGACCAAACCCTCGTGATTTCACAAACCTCCGTGACATCCTTCTTCAGCCACCCCTTTTCCCAGTCATTTGTCACGTGGAAGCCATGTGACAACGACTCGTGCTGCATTTCTCCACACTTCTTCCAGCTGCTCTATATTCTTCCTGAGATGAAAGGAAGGGGAGATGAAACAGTATTTAGCACATGGACAAACCATGGATTTAGATGTGGCATAATAATGCTCTGTATCTTATTCTTGACTCTTTTCATAGCATTTAATAAAATTTGATATGCTTTCTTTGATCACTACTAAGCACAGAGTTGATGATTTGATGGAACTACTGTTGGTCTCAAGATCCCACCCCGAGCAGTGACAGTCAACCTGAAGCCCATCACTTCACACAAGAAGTTCAGATGGTTTCCTTCTTCCAATGCAGATCATCTCATCTTTATCTACACTGAATGCAGATATCACTTAAGTAGTATCAAGGACCTAGAAAACACATCACAGATTGAGTTAAAATCTGCAAGTTACGTGGATCACTGGAAATGAGACAGCAATAATAAGAAATCCTGTACTTGGGACAAAAAGCTGCTGAAGCTCTCAATTGCATAGAGTTGAGCAGGACAGAACACGAATGGGCTACACACATAACAAGGAGTTCCTTCAGGCTTTGATCTTTCAGCTATTTGAAACCACACAAAAGCTGAATGAAAAAGGTACAAGATCCCAAAGGAGTCAGATTCCCCACTTCTCTCCATGGCAAACTTCTAAAGTTCCCTTTTTATGACCACCTTCACCAAAATAAATAAATCACTTCTAAGTTTAAAGAAAAAAAATGTAAACCAATGCATTTCCACTCAATTCCTTTCATGTCTTTCCACAGCCTTGTCTAGAGTCACAAGCTCAGTCCTGACCTTTCCAGATTCTCCTCTCTGCCTCACCACACTTATTCAGACTATCAAATTCATTTAGTGAAACCATCCTATCCTTTCACACTTGACTCTTTTCACAGGCAAGCAGTTCATTTTCATGCAGACCCACTTTTAACTTCAAAAGGTTGCTTTGTATCTCAGCTTCTGATGTCCCCTGCTTAAAACACTTTCAAATAAGGATCTGAAAAGCACTGTAGCTGGGAACTCTCGCGTCTTCATCCTTCCTCGAAAAAGAAAAAAAAAAAAGAAAATAAACAAAAATCCACTATTAAACAAATCAAGAGGCCACGCATCCACCCAGGATTTCTGTAGATCAGTAGCTCTGGTAACTCTACGGTGTAGAGCCAAGGTCATGGCCAGAGCTCGTCAAACTGAGCCCACAGCTGCCGGGCTGGCCTGGTCTCCTGAGCTACCTTCACATTGGCATCTGCCTTTGCCTTAAATCTCCTCTGAAGTCATTCATTTCCACTTACCCACACTGCAGCGTGGTTGTAACAAGACAACCCTTCTGAGACGGGACAGCCTGATGAACAGCCAACACTGACAGCACAACTGACACTGAACCATGAGCCCTTTGGCCCATGAAAAGCACTTTTTATCTATTCAGAGATGCTTTAGTGACCACGCAAAAACAACATTGTATGCAAACTCATAAAGCAATTAGGTGAAAAGATGCAGCAGAAAGTCCACCAAACTTACACCTTTGAAACACACCTAGAAACTACATCTGTGTCACAGCAGGCTACCATAAAAACTGATGTAGTGGTTCTATTAACCAAAACATTTTTCACTTTGAGGCCACAAATGCAGGAGAATACTTGTTTGCAGCTCATTTCAGAATCAAAGTTTAAGAACCATTTTCAATTTAAAATATTTATAACGCAGTAATTTCAGGTGAGAAAAGCATACCAACTAGTACATTACACTAAATTTCTCATTAATTTTCCTGTGAAATATGAGTCTCCAAAACTTGACTTTTAAGTTAATTATGCACAATTTGAACACTCCAAAGTCAGGAATTCGGGGCTCAATCCTGTCTGGTTACTCACAAAACCTCTATGATGAAAACACACTATAATCATCCTCTTTTCTCGCCAGAATAGCCAAAAAGGTACTATCAGCATTTTTAAAACCACATTGGAATCCCAAGAGAGGGGATTTTTAGTATTAGCTCTTTCTCCCATAAAGCTTAGTAGCCATGTTTTTACCAGAACAGCTTCAGCAATGCATTCAGAAATGCACTAAGTTAGAACAGCAGCAGTGATTTCCTCCTTATTTTTAGGGGGTTTTGGGAAAGGCAGGAGTTTTACCTAGTTGTAATACAGAGAGTTACCACAGATCTTCAGAAAAAGGACAACTCAGAGAGCTTTAGTGTAAACAGCTGTTCCCTTTCCCTCAAATCTAAATGGAAATACAACAATTGAAAGCATCGCTGGTTTTACATAAATTTTACTTTCTTATGGTAGACACCACATCAAAACCACAGCAGTTAAAAAGTCAAACAATTTTCCAGCTGGCTGCAACACCCATTGAAAAACAAGACTGGTTCAAGATAAAACCGTGTCTTTTGTATTAAAATACTGGTCAAGCTGCCGACAAGGAGACAAATGAGTTTTTAAGCCATTAGTGTACGCTCGCATAAAATTAAAAACGATTCTATAGAAAGAAATTTGGATAACCACGATATGCCTCTTCCAGCACAATACTTCATTTTGGTTTTCTGAAAAGTTATTAAAATTGGACCATCTCAGCTTGCTAGAATTTAATTTATTCATTATTGCAGTGTACAGTTAATGCAGGAGATTAGATTTGGTTTTGACAAGTCTTTTACGCTTCTCAGAGCAACACTACTATTTCTGCTTAGGTTAACTTTATCTACCAGCTAACCTTTACCGTATTGACAATCGCAATTAACAGCTTTCTCCCTGATCCGCATCCCCAGATGCTCCCAGCAGCTTGCTTCAGCCATCCCGCCCCCTCCCTGCCCCGAAAAGGACCCGCTGTGTGTGGCGTTGTCCCCCCAGCCCAGCTCCCTTTCCAGATCACACAAGACTTGGCAAAAGCAGCAAAACAGAGTAAACTCCAAATGAAGGCGGCCATCACCTAATGAACACAACTAATGGGACTGCTGACTGTCCAAATATTTAACTGCTCTCGAATGCTGTGGGTCAGGTGGGTTAATCAAATAAACTTGCATATCCGAAGGGATTGCCCATTATTTGGGTTTTCTTTAAGTCCTTACCTGAGTTTAGGCTCTGAAAAAAATCTACTGAGCTCAGAGCAACTGTGAATATTTCCATAGAGAAAAAACAACAAAGCAGACATCTCAGTTCTCCATGAGCTGAAAACATAGGAGAGGTCTTCCAAAAGAAATTATTTTTGCTGAATAACATGACAACTCTCTTCAGCACACAAAGGCAGCACTCGCTGATGGGAATTGACAACACCTACACCAGGTACCTGGAAATACAACCCATCTCGCAGCACGTAACCAAGTTCTAAGTAGGAATCTAATACACACTGCCTCTCTCAGACTTAATCATTAAAAATTACCACATCTAGAAAATACCCATACAGATGGACAAAGTAGATGCAAAGTGTTTTCAATGTACAACAATGGAGATGAATATAAATCTAGGATTAAAATATAGCTTAGTTTCACTGATTTCTAATAGCATTTGTCTCCATTCAACAGGAATTTATGCACCATTTCAACCTGATAAGAATTTAATTCTAGGTAATAAAGCTTTACAAATTGAATTCAAAGAAAAAAAAAAAAACACCACCAAACCACCAGCATTTCCCAATTATTTCCAGAGCTCCACAACTACAGATTTCAACTGAAGGAACAAGGAAAGCTGCCACTACAAAAGCAGAGCTGACATACGACCCCTGGATACAGTGGCACCAGCAGACAGCTATAATAAAAATCAATATTAATTCCGCACACTTCTGTTTTGAAAATAAAGCAATGAAATTCCCTCATGCCCACCTGCCAAAGGGACACAACTCAGACCAACTTCGTCAGAGAGGATTTTTAAAGTCTTTCTGCTGGCATGTAATGGATTCCAAGACTGAACGTGCGCTGAATGTTCAGTGAACCAAATAATTTTTAATAGATTCCTCAGGGGAGTTTATTTTATATTTTTAAATCACTCTGAGACCTTGGAATGACAACCTGATTCAGAGGAAAAGAAAGGCTAGTGTTCATGGGGTGGGGTATTGTGTTTCCTCATGGGTTTTTCTGAAAGAGGAACAGTTGTGTCCACTATAATTTCTAGCTGTGTATTTCAGAAACGTCTTCATTTCTACAAACCTCGAACTTCTAAAATCACTTTTGAAAACAGACATTGAGCAATATTAAAGTTCATCCTTGCAGACATACTACATCAGCAATTACAGAAAGTTGATCTAAGAAAAATTTGGGAATGATTAAAAAAATCAGACCGAGGCATCTCACCTCCTTCAGTCATGGGTGCAAAAGGGTAGGCGCAGGCAGCCTTAACTACACCATCAGGCCCGGATTCAAAAACCCAAAGTAGCGTAAATTAGATCAGTGGGCAGATTTCAGACTAGCCTCCCTTCTCCTTCACCAAACCAATGCCCACCTTATTAGCAAGGCCCCAACGAGGTGACAGCAGATTCGGCAGGAGAAGCAACCACCCCTTCGAAGAGGAAATTTTTCCAGCTGTATGATTAAGCACGCAGGAAAACAAGACAAGGAGCCTCCAGCGCTGCCGCCGTTAGCGTGATTTCAGCAGGATTAGGCAGAGCACGATGGAGGAAAAGCCTCAGACAATGAGTCCTTTCATACATCAGAAACAAAACCTACCGTTAATCACACCAGTGATTCAGTTTCTTCCGCTAATTCCTAATCAGACATCAACAAATAAAGCGAAACACTTATTCTTGTTTTAATTTTATGAAATAAACACAAGTGAATGGAAGTGCTCAGCCTACGCTGCAAAAATGCCATCCCCCCCTCCATCTCCTGAAGAAGAGGGAGCTGCGAGATGCACGGAGGGTTGGGAAAGGAACTATTCCATAAAACTCATCCACAGAGCAGTCCGGAGCAGAAGATTTAGAAGAGTGCTGCATTAACAAGCGAGAGAAACTTCAAAGCCAAGAGGCGAACTCAGACGAAACCCTCCTCCGTACAAAAGAGACCTTGAACCACCGTCATTAGAAAAAACATCTGGTGCACTGCTTTGATTTCCAACATTAGTCGTTGGACAGAAACAAAACATCTTTTCTTTTTTTTTCCTCCCCAAAGCAGCAAATAATTGCAAATCCACTTCTACATATAACCTATCATTTATCACCTCATCAGTGACTGCTTGAGTCTGATGGAATTAAACACTCAAGTCAGGCAGTTTTTGTTAAAAGCAATAATTACATTGTTACTAGAATATACAATTAGGTAATAAAAAACAAAAACAAATCTGCCTAGCAATATTTTTTACGCACTCTCACAGAAATATTACGAGACTGGAAACAGGCAACGTTATAATAATAAAACAAAAATCCACTTCCACCGAAGTATAGCTACTTCTAATTTAAAACTTCACCCACAGGCAAAAATACATAAATGATTAGCATTATAGTGTTTATTTTAATTACATTGTGCATCAAGAATCCAAGAGGCTGCTAACTCACTTCAGATACGAAGCAAGCCAATGTCTTAGAGCTCAGCCTCCATTTGTAACCTACACAGTTGCGTCAGCCTATCACCTAAACCAGAACGTCTGCATTTCTCATAATATCCAAAAGCAACCTACAATAGAGGTATGAGCTCAAAAAGAAAAAAAAAAAAAGAAAAGAAAATCAGGAGGTCAGGAGATCCCCCACCTGCTCCTTGTAGATAATGTTTAAGAGTATCAAAAATTCTTCTTCGTCTTTAAAGCACAACTCTTCAAAGTTTAATAATGAAAAGTAAAAAATACATCTCTTTAATTCAAACTTACATTTACAAATGCTTTCCAACAACATAAGTACTGTACCATGTGTAATTCATGGGGCCTGCCCTGAACACCTAATGATCTAAGCAAACAAAATAAAATTCACAATTTCTAGTATATTAAAGACACATTTCATCACAGTCAAGTTGCTGATCCCAGTAATTCCATGCAAGTAATTTTAAGACAAACATTTGGCCATCTATCTAGGTGGGTCTGGCCAATGAAGAAGCCTTTGATCACTCTAGTAAAACACCATTCTTAAAAGACACCCAGTTTTCTGACACTGGGGTGGGGGATCACTGTAAGAGTATGACAGCCTGCTGCCACATAACCCTTCAGAACTTCTTACCATTAATTATGCTCCTTATTCCTTCCAAGGACATAAGCAAGAGACTGGCACGGGGGTATTGCAGCAGCACACACTTCATTGGGTGGTTGTTTACAAAGGACAAACTTTGGGTAAGAAACATAATAGGAGCTGAGCTTAATTCTCAGAAGTAGCAGCATGTTCCTGTAGAGCTGTAGGAGTCTTCTCATCAAGGCAAACATGTGTTGCACTCAAGTGCATTTCCCCCACGGGCAGGTGAGAAAGAGATGTCCCTTGCCATCACAGCCTCAGCTGCGGACCCAGCCAGCCAGAGCAGTCAGCAGCGAAGAAAGAAAAACCAAGTGCGATGCTCGCTGTGGGGAGATAGGACACGTCCGTGCAAAGGAAGGTACCTGGCCACTCAAATGTGGGGCCAGCGAGAGCCCACACTTGCTTCCATCTCATCTGAAATCCAGCTACGAGTAACAGAAAGCTATGACTTTGCATCAACACGCAGAAAGCGGCTAAAAATCAAGGCCATGCTACAGGCTTCCACAAGCTCTCCCTGTCTTGACCTGTCTGGGTGAAGATGTAGGACCTGGCACCTACAAACCTGTGCTAAAGTGAAACCCCTGCGACAGGGCCAACTTCAGGAAATTAGTCTAATGGAAGGACTACTCTAAAATGCTCTTGAGCCAGAAGACTCCAAACAGGTACTCTACCCTATCACTACACCCAAAGCATAAAGCATCATTTTAACAGGCTCCAAAGATGTAAAGAAAATTCAAACCAACAAGAGCAGCAACCCTGTCAGCAACAAACTTCGATCTCACAAGTGTACTGAGGGTGACAAACTTTTCCTTCAGAAGCTTATAATTCTCCCATCACATCAAGAAGCGGAATTAAAGCAGTACCTCTACAACCTGCTGAAATACTTGTCTCCCTAGGTGTAATTCTTCAGGCCTGCAGTTACTAATCGGAACCTACCCATGAACAAGGCTATAGAGGAGACAGTCAATATCTAATAGGCATGTTCAAAAATGCTCACTGCCTCCTCATGTTAAATACAAGTTTATGAGTACTTTTTTTTTTTTAACAGCATAATAACACAGAGATGAGAATACATAAGTCTGTAAAGGAATTCTGGTGGTGCCCAAGAACAGTCTCAACAAACCCAAGGAGAATATATATTACAAAATTATTTCCACGCCTTCTAGTTCATGGGTTTAGGAGGCTAATTTTCCTTGTTTATGGTAATTATGTTTCATATTTCACTGAACTTTGACATGGAAAACGTATTATTGGATTTTGCATGCATCTTCTAGTCAATTTGTGTAATCTTGCAAATTCTGCATTACAAGTAGTTAAAATACAATGGACAGTACATTCCTACATTACAGGTTTTTCCTTAAGAGAAGAGAATTATTATTGATTCTGCAATAACTAAACCTTTGATCAAATTTTGTGAAACCAATGTTACTTAATAAAATAGAAATAAACACAACTCCTTGGTATTTGAAGAAAACTGTAGTTTACAAAAAGGCAACAACACCATCAAAAAACAAAAGGTCACTTTTTTCTCTGTTCTCTCCATCTCATGTCTTCCAAGTACATAATACCTCAGCACCTTCTTAATGCATCGTGTCCAAAAGGATCATTTTTACTAGTTCTATGGTTCTCCTTCAAGATAAAAGATCAAAAGCACAATATCTGTCAGATAAAAATATTTTTAAATATATACCTTAAAATCCAAGCACTAGACCAGCCTTTTTCATACTTATCAGGTCTAATTTACCTTCCCAATTAATGATCCTATCAAAATACATAGAATCATTTAGGTTGGAAAAGACCTTTAGTATCATGAAGTCCAACCATAAACGTAACACTGAAGTCCACCACTAAATCACATCCCTAAGCACCACCTCTACACGTCTTTTAAATACCTCCAGGGATAGTGGCTCAACCACTTCCCTGGGCAGCCTGTTCCAATGTTCGACAACGCTTTCAGTGAAGAGATTTTACCTAACATCTAAACTTTCCCTGGTGTAACTTGAGGCTGTTTCCTCTCATCCTATCACTTGATACTTTAGAGAGAAGACCAGCCCCCACCTTGCCACCGTAAAGTCTCCTGTCTCTACCCTGGGGAAAAGGATAAGGGGGAACAACCCCAGTTCCTTCAGCCATTCCTCCTAAGACTTGTGCTCGAGACCCTTCATCAGCTTCATTGCCCTTCTCTGGTGCAGAAAATCTAACCTGTTGAGACAATTACCAAAACTCCTCCGGAAAAAGAGCCAGACAATCATCCCTCTTCCGTCCCTACTCACAAAACCCTCTAGAAAAAAAATGGGTTTTCCAAAACACTGTAATACCAAATTTTGTGAGGAAATCTAACTGAAGAATCAAGTACCACCCCATGAATAACTTCCCGCTCCTGAATAGAGAAGAGGTATTACAAAGCTGAAGTGCCCGGCTGCCTTCAGCAGTGAGGATGACACACGAGAGAAGAATCCATACACTGGAGGGATAAAAAAAGCAAGTGCGTTTTGTGGATCTCATAAAATAGAACAGATGCGATCTTTTGTATACACACATGCAGTTCAGTGTCCCTACACTTGCGGGGGGGGAATAAATAAGGAGGAGATGCCTATGAAGTCAACAGATAATTCCTCACCATGGTCAAGCACATACATGTTTTGTTTAGTTTCAAGCGATGGTGGGATTTCCAGCACTGCATTTCAAAGAGAGATGCCACATGCCCAGCCTTCTCATTTTTCCTCTGTTCAATTTCATCTGACAACTCTGAACTATAAACTTCTTGTGCCAACCTAAATAATTCCTCTCTTTCTCAGTAAGACTGGAAGAAAGCACTTACCCATTTGCCAGCTGCAGCTGAAATTTCTTGCCAAGAAATAAATGTCTTTTGGGCAGGTTGTAAACTGGAAGCTTCTACGCCTGCCGAAGGGCAAGAATAAGAGTGGGACCACCCTACCCCTTCCCAGATTAATGGTATTGCTGTATTTCAGCTACACAGTGGATTGCACTTAATGAAAGCATCCAAACAGAGCTACTTCTTCCGAGTACTGAGCCCGGGTATTAGGAGATGTTTTTTTCAATTTTGCTCCCAACCAGGCTTTTTATATACACTGCTTCCATACTCTGCTCCAAAAATCTGAACTTAACTCTGTATTTTTGATCTTTAGAAAAGTTCTCAGATAACAAAGTCCTTGAAGGAGCAAGACCTGTTTCATGCTTTTTTTCTTTCCTCCCCCTATAAACCATGTGCCCACTGACATTAAATAGCAAGTACTCCAGCTCCCCTTCCTTAGCCTCTTTTCACAGCCTGAGGAGACTTTGACCTTCCTACAGAGAGTAAAAACACTTGCAGGCACTGCTCACTACAGCTGTCATGAACAACAAAAGGCAATGACCATGGAGGTGCACAACGTCTTCCCCACAGCTCAGAAAGACGACAATTAACACAGAGCAAAGGGGACAGGTTTTGCAGAAGAAAGGATTATGGCAAAATTAGAAATTAAAATAAGAGGTTGGGAAGGGTTTGAAGACTCACACCTAGAGTTGAGTGGACAGTGGGTTCCTTAACTTTGTGGGCTAGGTAGGCTTCCCCATGGGTGTTTCACCAGACACCCTGGCATCCACAGACACATCCACATAGGTGAAACACACAGCGTAACAGCACAAGACCCTGATACCCCCGCTACATCGTCTCCCCTGTCCTCCCAGCTCACACAGGCTTCCCAGCTACAGGATGTTACTGCCTGTTTCCACATCTTAGGGGTTTTTTGGGAGGCCTTCCACAGCTCTATGAAGCTTCTCCTAATAAATCACACTCACAAAGCCAAAGGCATGGAAAAAAACGGTGTTGTTGCAATGGAAAGCAGTCTTTCCCTCTTTAACCTACAATCATTGGCCCCTTTCCCATGCTGAATATCATCCCGTTTTCATTTTGGCAGTGACCTGAATTTTATATTCACAAAAATATTGCCAAAACTCTGAAATGCCAGTTAGAAACTCAACTAATACAAATACGTAAAGATGAATACATATACTGCTAAAAGCCCAAGTTCCTTCTCCTACAGAAAAAGAACAAATGCTAGTAAATGTACATGAACAAATCATGATGAGGTATATTAAAAGAAACAAATGTCTCAAGACACGCATCAGTACTATGAACTTGGTTTTTAATATACAGAGTAGTTACATCTCTATCATCTTCACAAATAGAGCCGAGCAGCGCTTCTTCCCTTTGCTCATTAAAGCTCTACAACTGGTGCCTCCTGTATGCCCACATATACCATTTCATTAAGCTCACTTGACATTAGATGAAGAAAGAGTACAAGAAAATTGCATATTCCTTGCCTAAAGTAAACTTGTCATTTAAACCTTGCGTATAGATAGAGTTTGATATAGCGCTGGCACAGTGAGTCATTCGTCAGTTTTAGAGTTTGTACGACAGTATTCTTACATATGTTTTGCAATACTTTCCAGTTAGCTACCACCCCATGTAATTATAAGTTTTTACTGGAAAGGAAGCATACATTTTGGATTTGATCACTGCACTAAGATCCGTAGAAACAAAGCTTACAAGTAAGGTCAGATTTCCAGCAAAAGTACATCTACGCAAGGAGCCCTCACAAGCTGTATGAAAGGTGAAAGTCAGGGCATTGCTTTTAAGGGAGAGTAAGCAATGATGGTGAGCATCACAAATATTTCTCAATGAATTCTTCCAAACATAAACATAAGCAACTCACGTGTCAGAGATTTCTTCCCAAGCTGTTTCTTAGCTACATAAGTTAAAACTGCATTCATTCACAACACTGCATAAAACATGCAGGAGCTATTATGAGTGCTTTACTTGAGAATAATAGGTGATTTTACATCCCTCTGTACTGGGGTGAGAAAACACATTAAAAATTGTCCCTGCTATCTTACTTTCACCTTTTATTTTGAAGTTGCGTAACAGACCCGAGTAATTTAACTCTCAACCCTGCCTTCTAAGAGGCACTGAAAAAAAGAAACAAAAACCACTGAAGGAGACAGGTTTGTCCTCATTAATAGTACTAACAAGATCAGCTCAGACTCTCACTTCATGGCGTCCAGCTCACTCCAGTGCTTCATAGGGAAGTTTGCAGTTCTTCAAAAGGCACAACTCCCATCCTTAACTTGCACACAGTCACACGTTGACTGCCTGGGCAGACCTCTTCAGCCAGCTTTTTTAAGCTGGTTGTTATCATTATTCCTTCCGCCTATCTAAATTCAAATCAAATGCATCTACTGAATTGTGGGTCTCCTGCTGACTGATAAAAAAAAATGGAGGAAAAAAAGTACCCTTTGCACAATTAAAGTTTGCCGGGTAAGATTCAAGAACAGGCAGCAGCAACTGTGTATTTTTTTCCTCCAAATTGCATATAGTATGACCTACAAGAAACATTTTCTGCTTAAAAGTAATACCTAAATGGAGATCTATGGCTGAACGTTATCACAAGGATTGCACTTACTTGACAGTCTGCTATTAGCCAACTCCATTATCGCTATTTGCAGTTTTTAAATGTACAGATTCAGAAGTAACTGTACAAAGCCTCCATTACAAGTGGATTTATGGAAAGCCACAGCAATAATCATCCTCATTAAGCATATCTTCCCACAGCCCTGCATTATGTGGACACAAAGAGGAAAACATTTCTTCTCCGTTACCCACAAGCTTAGATCTTTCTCCTTATAATCACAAGCTTTGGCTGTCATCTCTGCTTTTGCCAATGACAGTTATCTCACGTTACCAAAAGCAGGACTAAGTTTAAATAAATAAATAAAAATACCTGCATACCTCTCAACCCACAACCAAATGCAGACACAATGTAGGGTGGCTTCTGCTTTGATTTTGCAGAAACGGACATTTTCACTGACAATGTGTATGAGAATAAAGTCTTGTCTGTGGCTTCAGCTACTTTGCTAATGGCCCCAACCAGTATTTGTCCAAGACACATTCATCAACGCGCGCACACACAAAGAAAAGGGCAGATGGCAATATTTGTAACTAAGCTGAATTATAAAAATCTCTTGAGCTGAAGTGCTGCATTAACTCTTTGGCCATAAGCTGTTTTAACCCCTTCACATGTATGGTCATGCTGCATCTTGTTTCAACGACCAGGACGCATGCCAGTGACGTAGGCTAAGAAACTCGCACGTTAAGATGGTCGGTTAAAGGCAGAAATTGAGAACTTAAATAACCCACCCACCCAGAGCACAAACTGGCCGTTTTGCCACACAGATTTTACTTCTCGCTTTTAAAGTTCAGACTGCTGATCGTGCACTTCAAGGTACAGATATCTATTGCTCCTACGTCCTCAGCCCCACAGCGAACCACCACGGCAGAAATAATAAAATCAGGATTAAAGTACACTTGCTGCCTCCATAAAACCATTCTCGTGAGCCACACATTTCCTGCATTAATGCAAGGAGCACAATGAACTTTATTTAAAAAGCTGTTTTCAAAGCCGCACTGGCAGGCTTCGAACAATCACCCAGTAACCAGACACGGAGGTAAGTCATTTGCAGCGCAGGACCTTAGTAATCTCAAATTAAATTTGTCATTTCTCTAACATTTACCTTGAAAAAACGAACAAAGGTGGTTATACAAGCAGCTTAAGGAAACTCTATTTGCTCGCCGTCCCTGCTCAAGTTAGGTGCCTTCAGAGATCTCTAAACCAGCAAATATTCAACATTAACTTACACTTGAAGCTTTGATTATCCAGTTATCTTCAGACTAAATCACTTTTTATAGCTCAATTCTACACTTGACAAGAGAACATTTTATTTGATACTGACAATACGGCTTCATTTGGTTACATCTGAAATAAACACAAAACTACAACAAAACGCTTTAAAAGCAGCTGCCCCAGTCAGTCTCCTGGAAACAGAGCACATCTTTCCCACACACAAGAGGTCTGCGGGAACAGATCTGTGTTTAACAGCGGGGAAATACTTTCTTACATTAAATTTAATTTACGCCAGGTATTGGAACTGCTCGCAGTTGGGTCTTAAAAGCTGTTTCTGGGTGCCGAAAAGGTAATCACACCCGTTTCCAGCGTTCTCCTTCAGCCTCGACTCCCGCTGGCCGCAGGCTGCCTGAGCCACCCAGCGCCGCCCCACGCCAGCCCGGCACCCCCGGGTGTCCCACGGGGGATGGGGGGAAAACTGTACGCCCTCCTCCCCCCCTCCCCGCCCCCGAGGAACCCCAGGGGCTTCCCGATCAGGCAGGCAGCCCAACAGGTTGCGGGGGCAGATGCTGGCCGCGGGGAGGCTGCAGCCGGGCTGCCCCGGGAGGCCGGGCGTGGGAGAAGTGGGTGAACCCCCCCCAGCATCATCCCCCGCGCCGGTTTTGGGAGGGGACACCCCGGGCGCAGTGGCGGAGCTCCTTGCCCGCTCCCGCCGGGGGCCCTTTGTTCTCGCCACCCAAGACGCCGCCGCCCGGCAGCCCCGCGCTCTCCCAGGCGGCGGCTCGCCCCACCGGGGCGGGGGTGAAGGCGAGATCTGCCGCCCACCCCCCCACACCTCCTCCCGG
>VXBJ01005041.1:390778-435760 GCA_013400055.1 Nycticryphes semicollaris
GCTCCGGCGGCGGCGCCGGAAGAAGCCGGCCTGGCAGCCCGGGGGCCCCGCGTCGCCTCGGGGCCCGCGGGAGGGGGTCGGAGCTTCGCTGCGCCTCGGAGGAGCGCCCGCTCGTACGCCCGGGTCGCCGTGCCGTCGTGCCGGTTGGGTGTCGGTCAGGCCGGCGGGAGGTGAAAGGGGTGGGGGCGAGTGAGGTGGACCGGAGCCATCCCGGGGCTCCCCGGCTCTGGCAGCGGCGGGTGAGCGCCGCGCCGAGACCTGTTGCGGTTCGTGATGGGTTTTTGCCCGTGTTGCGGCTGCTGGGAGTTGTTTCAGCCCATGCGGGCAGCGAGCGCCGCTGCTTTCGCTGCTTCGTTGTCTCCAGCCCCTTCCTTCTTCCCCGTCCAGGGCCCTGAACTACAGCGGTGAAACTGAAGGGAGATTTTCCGCCACCTTTTTTAGATGGTTGGAGGGGTGAAGTAAGTCAACTGCACTGATTGTGTTGGTGCTCTTTGGCTCGCTGCCCAGCCCTTCCTAGGAGCTGGGGTTGCGTCAGCGCGGGCAAGGCCACCGCGCTCGGCAGGTTCGCCCAGCTGCTCGTCTCCTCCCCGCACTGGGCTGGGGTCACTCCTGCGTTCCCACCACTGCTTCATTTATTTTTTTCTTCTCTGCGGTCTCCGGGGTTTCTCCTTGCACGTTGGTAACTGTGTTGCTTCGAGGATCTTTTGCCACCCTCCTGTCATCTCCTCTCAGCCAGGGTGGTGGTAGGTAAGGGCCAAATAGTTTGCAGAGGTTCTTCCTCTGTCCCAGCGTGATTGCCTCACATGGTCAGAGGAGCACTGGGCTTCACATTCCTGAATGCAACGCCCAGTCCCTCTGTCCTAAACTGAACATGTGAAGCCAGCCTTACACCTCTGCTGCACGGTGGGAAGCTCTGGCACTGAAAGCCTTTGGATCTGGGGATATTTTCCTTCCTACTCAGTATCAAAATGTTGCTGCGAAACAGCCCTTCTGTGTGATACGCGGCAAGGCCACGGTGCTTAGAGTAAGTGGTGTTGGCCAAGTGCCACGCAGCACTGCCAAAGTGCCCATGGGCTCCGCTCTCCGTGTTAGAATTTGGATCTGCTTCAGGATGCTCCGGAGCATGAGACCACGGGGAAGCCAGGAGATCCCTGCTCCAGAGCAAGGGTTCACGGAGCCACCGGGGCTGTTCCGTGGCCTGCACAGGAGCCGTGTTGGCATGTTTAAGGGTAGGTCATGTAAACCTGACCTCTGTTCATTTTATGTGAAAGTGACAGGTTTTTGAAATTTGCTTGGAAAATGGAAGGTTTGTGACTTAATGCTCCTTTTCTAATCTTGTCAGATGCTTTTTTGAGTTTTAGAGACGCTGAAATGTTGGGGCAATCTACAGGACAGATTTTTAATATATTTTTTTTACACCTAAAAAACAGGTTCCTAAACACCTTCACAAATCTGGATTCATGTGACTGACACTGAGCTGCCTCATAAACTTTTGCTGCCCTGAAGCTTCTAGCCAAGACTTGCAGGTAAATTACTGTCCCATGGGCGTAAGCCATTAATCATCTGGATCACAAAACAAGGAGTTTTCACATACAGCAACCATCCAAAACTCCATATGATTCCCCTGTGCACTCCATGCCTTCATGACACAAAAACTTGGAAGGCTCTGAATAGCATGAGCCCAGTAAGAAGAGGTGCTTGTGCTTTGCTGAATGCGGGGCGGCCAGTTCATCACCCCAGTACCTGCCTGAGGACTCTGCAGTCACGGGGCACTGTTCCTCAAAGCAAAGTCATCGGCTTCAGCAGATTGCTTAGTACAGGGTACACTGTCATGTTGTCACCAGAGCTGTATTCTCGAAGGAGGTGTACTAGAGTCCTAAAGCCCTGAGTTTGTTCCACCAGTTTATATATTGTACCCCATCGTATCATCTTGGTAGCTCTCATGGCTCCAGCTGTTTCATGGGAAGCTTTTCAGAAGGCAAAGTCTCCATGTGTATTTGCAGCTCCTGGCTTTGGAGGTCACTGCTCCTGGTTGCTATTCCTTGCCTTTGATCCAGCTCTTCAGAGCAAACATAACACACCCATATCCTTGTCACGTGTGTCACTTGATAGCCAGCAAGTGTATAGATATCTGTGGGGTGGGTTTTGCTTGCTTTGACATAATAAATTGGTATAAAATGAAGAGACTGGGATTCTGAATTTTTAAGACTTGTCAGAACAACTTCCCTTCTCATTTCAGGTGTTGCTAAATTTGCTAAGCACTCTGTATTGCATACATAAGCTGCAGAGCCTGTTGGAAGCTAGTCCTTTCTCCAACTCTTTTCTTTGAGGGAGTATTCTTGCTGATGACTTTTTCTCACCTGACTTTTTAGTAATTGTCAATTGTATTGTCAGATCTCCTGGTCTGATTCACAAGCGCCTAGTGCAATGCTCAACTTGGTGCTCATGTAAGATAATACGTCTCCATCTGTAGATCTGCTTGACAGCACAGCTTGAGGACCAGATGGCCATGACTCTGACTGCCCACCATTTTTTCAGTATTACCCCCAAGACTCTTTCATTTCCTTTGGAACATAGGGTTATTAGAATACTCTGTTTTTGCTCTATTTTATTATTTGTAATAATAAAAACCCAGTCTGGGTTGCCCATTTCTGTTCTTCTCCAACTGAAGGAACTGCAGCCTTGGAGAGACAGCCCTGATGCTTTTTTGTCTGCAGCATTAGGGGATCTGGACTGGGAAATCCTTGAGCTGAGGATAACAACTTACCCTTAATTTTGCTGCACTACAGCAAAATTAAGGGTAATTGAGGAAACCGAAGTCAGTGTTGTAATAAAAGCGCAATCACAATGCTGAAGTGATATTTGCTTCTGTTTCCTGGATGAGGCCTGTAAATTTTCTGCTCCTTTGACACCTTTCTGTAAAACAGGGGCAAGGCAAGTGTCTTTCCCTTTCTGCATCCTTCATTTCAGCTGCCTGACCAGATCTGGTCAGGATACGTGCTCTTTCTTACTGTGGCTTTGCATCACACTTCACATGGTGAAGCTGTCCTCTTGATTGATGCCTTGGAGATCCTACAAAGATGTAAATATAAGTAATAATTTCTCGTAGTTCATTTATCTCCTTCTCCCCACAGTAAACTAGAAGGGTAAGTTCATTGAGGGGAAAAAAATAATGAAACAAACAAACAAAAAAGCACCACCTGACAATTCATTCCTGGTATGTAAATATATTTCAGGCACTATTAAGTGAGAAAAGTTTTCTTCTCCTGACTGAATAAAATGTGATAGAGGAAGGCCCTGGGATTGCTGGTCACTGAGACTGATACTGAAATTACCTCCTGCTTCTGCCGAGGGCCAAAATCTGGAGTCCTAATGGCAACTGTCCCATGGAAGACTTCCCAAAATGCAATCGCTTGTCCGGGAAAGTGGACTTGGAGATGAGTAATTTATCCTGTGCAGCACGATCTCCATGTGTTCAATCTGCAGAGACACAAGCTTACTATCTTTTTCTAACCCCTAAATGAATAGTAATGGAAAGCCTAAATACATCACGTACCTGTAAGTTAAAGAAGACAATATACAAAACCCAGTGAGGTTGCAGCTGGAGTGGTCTCTGCTCCCCTCTGTGTCTTCTGCCAGGGTTTGTCTCCCCTACATTTCTTTCCATTCTTGTCAGGTCCTGGAGAAACTGTGTTTTTCTGGCTTTCATCGCAATGACATCTGTGCTCAGCCAGTCTAAGAGTTGCTCTGGTGGTCTTCAGCTCCAATCCTTTACGCTTTGGCAGACCACAGACTTCCAGGCTGCAAAATACAGGCTGTCAAAGAGATGGAGAGGAGCACTAATCACACCAGTATTTGAGCACTTCCTAAGCTAATATATTTATCCTCACAGGATTTCTGTGAGGTAGGAAATTACTGCTGTCCCCCTTTCAGAGATGAAAACCAGATGCACCCAGAAGCTAATTGACTTAGTTAATGTCGCACAGGAGCCGGTGGCAGAGCAGTGAAATGAGATCAGCCGCCGGCCCCAGCCCCATGTGCCGGAGAACAGGTCGGCTCAAACAGTTTTGAAAGCTCGGCCGGTGCCCACGGCCTTTTATAACCCTGTGGAAATGCAAAGCACGAGCTTTCAGAGCACAGCAACCCAGCGTGGAAAATTCAAAGCACAAGCTTTCAGATCACAGCAACCTAGGGAGGAAGGGAGGGATTTGCACTCAGATCTGCATCAGGCGGCAGCGGCAGCACCAGCCTGGCCCAGGTTTGCAGAGTGATGGGGCTTTTGGACTTGCTCTGGGGAAGAAGCATTTTATGTTTGTTTTGTTTGAGGTTTTTTCCCACAATTGTTGAGAAGTGATTCCTGATATTGGATCAAGGCTCTCGGCTCATTTCAGCCTTGTCAGAAAATCCGTCTGGGGGCTGAGAGCGCCTCTCCTCACTTTCACACCAGTGAAACTAGGAGCTTCTGGAAAGAAAATTTCAGCCCAATCCCTCTCTCTTTTCTTTCTTTTTTTTTTTTTCATTTTATTTTTTTAATACTGTTTCCTTTTATATTCAGTTTTCAGAACATGTTCAAAGCATTTTGAAAGAAGCCATGAAGCAATTAATAAAATACCAGAGACTATGTTCAGAGACCTTAAAAACAATTTTCTTTTAAAACTTCAGGTGGGCTTGTAAGTAAAAGACAAGGAATGACACTAACACAGCTTGTGTGTACAAGAGTGGGGTTTGATTAAATGCTTGTCCTTATAAGCATTGAGACGGGAAAGGGAGTGGCATTGCTTTATCTTTGCTGCAAATTTATAGACCTGGTTAGCAAGGTTAAACTTTTGTGCTGACTAAACTTTTCCACACCTCCTTTCTGCAATAAAAATCCACCTCAAAATCTTCAGCTCACAACCAAGTAGCAGAAGAAGTAATGCGGAATATTTGACATTAAAGCAAGGCAACTCTCCTGAAATACTCTTCCCCAGCACCAAAAATTATTCTGTGCAAACGGCTGCTCCTCCTTCCAAATACTCCGCCTCCTACCAGCTTTTAATATTTTGTGGGATTGCAAAGCTGGTGCTTTCCTTTGACGGTCTCACTGACTTCAGGTCTGATTGCAGGACGGATTCCGCCCTCGGTTCTGCGTGCAGCAGCACCCTCTGACAACAGCCACCTACGATAAAAAAGGTATTTCAGAGGGCAGAGACAGTAAGTGTAACTGGGAGAAGGATCACCCTGACTGTGACTGCTGCAACAGATGACAGGCAAACAGGACAAATATACCAGATTGACGTTTATATCCCCAAAGGAGCTGACATGATTGCTGTTTGCAAAATTTTAACTTAGAAGATCAGATCTGAAATTTTCAAGGTGCGATAAATGGGGAGTCCCGTATTCTTACCTCAGTGTTTGAGAGCCCTAGTCCTGAAAAAGTGATGGGAATAAAGTATTGCCCCCACAACAGATAATCTCAGCCTTTTGTGTGAGAATGGGAAGAGTGTCCATGGCAGGGTGGCAGGAGCCCTCGGGCACAGCATGGTTACCATAGCTCCGCTCTGCAGATGAGGTCTGCAAAGAAAACAAGCAGGAGAATTTGGCCACCCCAGCCTCCTACAGCAGTGGCACAGAGGAGGGGTTTGGGGGCTGCCTGGCTATGTATGTGAAAGCTGGGATTTCTTGGTTGAAGTACTCCAGGGACTGGAGCTGGCCTGGAGTGTGACCAGCAGCCATCAACTTGGCAGACGTGGAATTTCATGGCTGAACTGTACTTATTCCTCTTACATCCAACAGTGAATTTTCTCAGCGTGAAGCTCGGCATCCAAGCTCTGTGCAGCCGCAGCCGGTCCCGTGAACGGTACTCGGGAACGGCACGGTGCTGGGGAAGACTGCGGTAATGTAAAGTGTGATGAACACCAGTGGTGGTGGGTATAAGCCTGGAGCGGTGATCCTCCTCCAGTCTATGGGGCTAATCCTCGCAGCACTTACAGGACAGTATTTGCACCCAGAAGAAGCCAGAATGAGGGATATATGATGTTTAATCTCAAAAGCTTGAACAGGTTGCTTCCCAGAATTTTCCTACCCTATTTTGGGACTTGCGCATACTATAGAATTAAAGTGAAATGATCCCCTAATGATTTTTTTTTCCTTTAATTCATTCCTTCCACCCCCTCAAAAAAAACCCCCAGAACCCAGCAGGAACCAGCTGTCATGACAGGTCATTTACAAAAAACTGCTTTTGTAAAAAAGGATTTGTATTTTATAGCTTAATATTTTAGAGGCTGGTGACTGCTTCAACTTCTTTCAGCACCAGCACCTCTTGCTTTGGGCTTCAGCCTTCAAATAAGTCACCAGTTGTCATGATTTACAATGTATACTATGGGACAAGTGCAAGATTTTGACAAGAAAAGATATTTGGGTGTTATTTGAGGAGACATGGGGAAAGTCATTTAACTCGGTGTTTGTATAGAATGGCTTTCTTGTTTCAGAGGTCACCTCTGCTGGAATAACAGGTGCAGGCTTCAGACATCAGTTGCGAGGACTGTTTAGTGCATCAGGGAGGTTATAGCTTTTCCTCTTAAAGATGGTCAGAATTTCAGGGAATAAATTTAGTTTAGATTTAACTAACCTTTCCATCACGATTCTAGCACAAAGGTGCAGCCTGTCAGCATAACAATTGCTTTTGTAGTGATAATACCAGTGTCTTTTCTAAATGCTGTTCCCATTAAGGTGTTCAGAGCAATGGATGTGGAAACCTGTTCCTGAAAAATGTGTCCCAGCTTTGGAGATGGCTGTCTGCAAGTCTAAGTAAGAGCAATAAAGTGAGTGAGGAACAAGCTACAAACATGGTACAGACTTTGTTAAAATTTGAGAATAAAGGATTTCTGCAGTGTTGTTTAAAGTATGAGAGAGTTGGCTCCAATAGTCACTCTGCAAATATTACAAAGTGGTGTTTGCATTTGTTTTTAAAAGCACCCTGAGATGGCAGTTCTCCAGAATTGAAGGATTAGGCGGGTTCAGCAAATTAAATGGACTGGCTGGGCATTCCTGACTGTCTCTTGCCTGAACCACAGACCCTATGGAATGCTGCAAGGCTTCCTCCTCAGCCCTCCGCTAAACCAAGCCTTGCCTGCCTTTTCTCCTCCGCTGACCCTCGTCCCAGCAGATCTCCAGGCTCGTCTATGTCTTTCTTCCCACCCCTGTTCCCTCCTGCACACACACACATACACACACAGGTATACTCACACCCACATAAAGCACCCAGAGCATCCCCCTGCTGAGCACTCGAGGGGCTTAGTCGCTGCCCTGGGAACTCTCTGTATCTCCACCTCTCCTTGGTCAGACTGCCTTAAAGTTGAACTTCAAACTAGAGGTACTGAACTCACTCACACTTTTATTTCTCTACCCCACATTTTCCCACCTGCAGGTCTTTTTAGCAGGTTTAGCACGTCGCTTGCCAAGTTTTCTTTATATAGGTTCTCTGCCTGGGCTCATGGCTGTAGTATCTGAGCACCTTTCAGTCATGCATGAAGTGATGTGACTTATGTCAGGCTCGAGTGATTTGTTCTCTCTCCCCATTCTCTCCCAAGAAGGAGGGCTGTGCCTGCTGTGCTGGAGTCTTTGTTTTGCTTGGGTAAAGTTTCAGTTTGTGAGATTTTTCCATGACTAAGTGGCTGGGGGTGTCACCCACAATCTTCATTCTTTCATCCCTTCAATGTTCTCTGTGAACATGTTGAAGATTTTCACATTTTTTTTGTTATCTTTGCTCTACGTTCCTCTGATACCAAGAATATTTGGCATCGTCATATTTAATGACTAAAACCATCTGGCAGTATTCTGTCTTCTGTTTTTGGGTGCAAGTCAGCCTTTAACTATTAGGGGTCAAGCCAGGAACGCGTGGAGAACAGAGCAGTCCACATGTATCCCACTAGTTTTTACACCTTCTTTTGCATCAAATTCTGCTGGTCATGGCAGGACATGGGGTAATGCAGATCGTTGGGCTGGTCTCAACATGTTGGTGTTCCTGTTTCACCCAAATATTTGATGCAGTTCAAGATACACACACACACCCAAGTCCACAGAACCAGGAAAATTATAATCCTTTTTTTCCCCTACTTTTCATTTCATGGGATATTATCAGGAAGATAGTTTCTTGAAGGTGGGATTTTTTTTTTCTCTCAGTTATACTTTGTATTTTTAATTGCAGTAAGAACTCCACTGTAGGAAAGACATTGAAAGAAAATAGTGTGCTCATCAGGTTCATATTTGGTTTAAATGATGAACTCAGTTTCTGCTCTTCCTATGCTCCAGCCAGTTCTGAGAAGAAAAAAACAATAAGGAACTACTGAGTTCAGGAGGAGAGTTGTATTAGGACAGGTGATTTTTAAAAAGCATATAAAGAACCCTAAATTCTTAAACAATTCAAATTGGCGATCAAGAAATAAAACTGCCACTCAAAACCTCACCCTCACAAGATACAAAATGATCTGTAAAAATGTTGTACAAAGAGGTTCCCCTGGGCATTCCTGTGGCACACCGTAGCATCATCTACTGCCTTAGGAATTGGTTTAGAGCAATCAAATCTGATAAAAATGAAACTGCAAAGAAGGGGAGACAAGCAAGCTTCAGCTGCTGTGGTCAAACGTAGATTTGCTGCAGGCAGCCGGGAGGAAGATGAGCCCGTTCTCTCCTGCACCTCCTCCCACCCACTGCCACCTTCCCCAGCATCTGGGGCAGAGCAGAGCTGCTTCTGAGACAAGCCTTTCCCTGGTTTCCTGATGAGGAGGACCTCCATGCGTAGCCGGACACACTCACTGTTTTAAAACCTGACCTTCCCATAGAGTTGAATCCAGAAAAAGCTGTTGTCGCCGCCAAATGAAACATCTGCATCATCTTATTCCTACCTGAGACCACGTTTTCCATTTCATTAACAGACACTGCTGCAGTGTGAATCCAGTCAGGGGACAATTTTGCATTAAAACTAATCTGGAAAAAAAAAAAAGGCAAGTTTTAATCTTGATGCATTTTCCCTTACAGCCTTGTGTTTGCTGGTACTAGCACAAGGTGGAGGTGTGCAAGGGCTGGGCTGAAGAGCCATGGTGGTGGGAAGGCAGGGCTGCTTTCCACGGCTGGGCTCCTTTAGGCTTCTGCTGTTGGACAACTGACATTTCTTTCTGCAGCAGCGATAGTTTATGATGGCCTAAATTATATGTAAAATCATTGCCTAATGTAAAAGGTATTGCTTTGTACCTACTTTGAATTTAAAAGGTTTCCTTAGGTTAAAACATATATCAATGCTTTCAGCTGCATGACTGAAAGCGCTGCATGCTTTGGTTGCTGCGTTCTGTGCTGGCCGTGTAAAGCAGCTGTAAATTCAGGTACCTGCTTTGCATTACCGTTGGGGCACAGCACAGCCGGCAGTGGGGTGAATCAGGGATATACTTCATCTTTTTATATGCTGCATCAGAGTGACAAAAGGAGAGAGAACCTTGGTGCTGGAGAGCGATCCATCTCCACCCTCCAGTTTTCCCATCTCTGAGCAGCAAGGCAGCCCCTCGAGGTAGCAACAGCTGCAATCCCCCCATCCCAACCCTGGCAACGAACACCCTCTTCTCCTCCTGTTTCCTATTCGAGCTTCTATCCCAATTCCCCAGCAGGATGCAGAGCCTAAGATTTCCCTCCACAGCAACTGGAGGCACTGATATATACTGGAGAGGAACAGGAAGGAGAAGGGAGCTACTTGAAGGTGAACATGGAGGCTATAAGGGAAAGGGGACACCTACAGCACTTGGGAGAAGGTGGAGTAAGGTCCCTTACCCAAGAGACATGAGCTGAGGATGGAGGAGGAAACAGGAGAAGGTCCCAAGGGTACAGAGGTTGGCAGCTCTGCCCCCAGAAATGTCCCAGAAACCTGCATTACACCTCCAGCCCGCTGCTCGCAGTGTCCCCCCATCCCACCACCTCCTCCACCCTCCCACTCCAGCACGGAGCTTCCCTAAGCTCAGTTGTCCTCTCCCTGTCATCCTCCATCCTACCTGCAAGCCTGCTCTGACTGCTGGCCTGACTTTGGCGGGCTCCGACTTCGGGTGATCTATCACATCCCTGTGGAACCTGTTTAACTCTATTGCTGTTAAAAATGGACATCTTAATTTCTAGTTTGAATTTGTCCAGTTTCATCTTTATTAGCTTTTATTATGCCACTCTCATCAGTTAGAGAGTCCTTTAATATTGAAAGGCTGGAGACAGCCAGAATCCTTGCAAGAGCTGGGTTCTTGTTCCAGGAACTGCAGCATATGCTCCTTGCAGAAACGCTTTCCATATTTTCCGTGCTCATTCTATAAAAACATCCAAATGCAAGTTTATATCTGAATGCCACTTTTTTCTGAGGGGCAGAGTCGTGCTGCTGAAACTTGAGTGTCTGCCTAGAACTTTCCCCAGGTGCAGGGATTTTAACAGAGGTTTCCATATTGTCCTAACCAGGCAAACAGTGGTTGGAGCTCAGGTCTCAGCTTTGAAGCCAGGAGGTAAATGTCCAGGCTGGGAGTAGATGTCTAGAAACATTGGTTTGTTAGTGAGGAGTTCAGAGGATGCCGCAGAGTGTGTGGGCAGTGCTGCAGTGTCCCCATACTGTCCCTTCCCACAAGTCCCCACAAGACCCTGCCAGGCAAGGGAGGCCTTGAGAAAAAGCTTGCCATGAAAGTGTGTTATGATTTGAGAAAACCCATAACAATTTATTGTTGTTCAGACAATTATTCTATCACCTCCCCACCCAGGAAAGGGGGAATCGGACAATGCAAAGAAACAAGAGGGTTGAAATGTAAATAGATTTAATAGAAATAATTAGCAATAATACTAAAGAACCAGTATTAATCCTGATACTGATAGAAGATATACAAGAATTATACTCAGCCAATTCTATCAGCAGGAAGCTGTGTGCTCCCAGCAGTGGACAGCAAATGTCGGACAATGCGAGTGCAACAGCTTCAGGGGCAAAGGAAGGCCTCAAGGGGTCCAGTATTGGGGCAAGGAGTTTTCTGGACTGCCACCATCAAGGGAGAGTTACACAGCACACTTTTCTAATTTATATGGGATGTGACATTCATAGTATGAAATAATCCTGTTGGCCAGCTTGGGTCAACTGCCCAGGCCTTGCTCCGCCTCGTTCCTGCACCTGGCAAGACTCGAAAACACCGAGACCCTGAATCTCACAGAGCCTGGCTGGCCATAAAGTAAATATTTTCATGAATTCAGACACTAGAGTAATCTAAAAGTGCAGTTTTCCCCAGCATTAGAAGAAAAGTTAGTCCTGTGTCTCTCATCTCACGACATGGTCATGTCCCTCAGAGTCTTCTTGGGGTGCCTCCTCATTCAATTCATCACTCGTATCTTATTTATGTTACCCTAGTGTATGACCAGACGTGCTGTGAGACTCCGTATGAAAATGCTATAAAGTAAAGAAGAGTTTTTACTGCATCAGCTTAAAGACTGCATCAGTCTTTCAAATGGCATTTAGTATTGCCACTTTGACTCCATAGATACAGCTTTGTCACGCTGCCATCATAAACTTCAGCTTACAGCTTTGACCACGATGCTGCGCTTGGCAATGACAACCCAGCCAAGGAGGACAGAATCCTTTCGCAAACTGAAGATACATAACCCCTCGGAAAATAATTTGTATGTGGAAAAAACACGCATTAGTGGGATTTGTTGTTTGTATAACCCGAGAACGGTTTTAATTAAACAATAAATCTAAGAAGCAATTAGGCAAAAAGGGGTTGAGGCAGGATTGGTATTTTGAGAGAAAGTTGAGATATTGCAGTCTGAAAACCATCCGGGCTGCATGTTCAGCAAGTCTCTGCTACAGCACCTGTGGAAAAGCCACAGTGTGGTGTTGCATAAATAGATGCCTATCAGGCGAGAAGCTCCATGGGTAGATAGGTAATTATACAACTTAAAAAAAAGCATAATATTTATACTGCAGCCTGGATTGGCTTCAATCATGTGCATAATACATCTATTTGAAAACATACTAATTATGTGTTTACCTGACAGAAGGAGCCATTACAATCACCCTGGCACATAAACCCATTTTATAAATCTGCCTGCTTTTACCTTTACCCAAGAGACCTACACCAACTGCACGTTTAAGATTATTTATATAAATCTTTGAAATATATAAATAATAGTATTCTTAAAGGATATCATCAAAACATTCTGGATTTCTTTTTCTCTTCCTTCTAGAGTGCCGGGTTTTTTTCTTAGAGCTTTTCAGAGCAGGGATGTTGCATTTTATATGCAGGGAAAAAAAATGCATTCTTAACACTCTGGAAATAATAACAAACTACTTGAAAGATTTAAATTAGTTTGTTCCCTGAATTAAACGTCCCATCTGCTTCCCTTCTTTCCCCAAGCCACTTCTTTCTACCCCCCGGTGCGTGTGCACATGGGTTTGTTATTTCTTTTTATTTATATTTTTTTTTCTTTGGTTTGGGTTTTTTTTTGTGTGTTGCTTCTGAATTCCAGCAAATGCACAGCTATTTCAGCCTGCTGGGATTGCTCCGTGAAAATCAGGTTTAGGGGCTGTGCTGGATGTTGAGCACGAGCATCGGATCTCCTGGCCAGGGGAAGGGCCAGGCTGGACTGGATCCTCTGTCTTTGCACACACCGGCTACTGGGGGAGTGGGCTGCTTGTGGCTGCTGGAGGCAGAGAAACACTGGACGGGGGTGTTGTGTGTGTGTTTGGTTTGAACGAAGAGCATTGAAGCCTTTGGGACAAAGGCAAAAAAGTATTAAGAACCATAACAGGTTTGTGAACAGTCGCAAGGGGGAAGAGAAGTAAGTCTGGGGCTGGGAGACCTTGGCCACTCTCTCTACATAACATTGTTGTCTGATGTGCGCAAAGCCAAAGGAAATCCTCATTTAAGGTTGACTCCACCCTATATGCACAGGGCTCACTCTTGGTCTCTGTCTCTCCCCCATCCCCTCTCTCTCTTCTTCCCCTCTTTTTAGGGAGAATACTCCAGTCTTAGCAGAGAATGGCCTGGCAGCCTTATCTGCACATCATCTTCTCCCTCATTAGAGATGAAATAGAACATGTAAATATTTTCAAACATCATGTTTTGCTGAATCTTTCTCTGTAACTCATCCTAATCATTAGTTTGCATTTTAGACATTTGTGATGAAAATGTATTAATTTAAATTTACCCTTCCTTTGGAGAAATATCTTATTTTAAAATAAATAAAAACAAAAAAAGGCAGGGGGCGGAGGGGGAAGGCATGGCTCTCCTTCCTAGTTGCATGTCCTGCCAGACTGATTATACAATCTGTTATAATTATGTTGAGGTCTGCAGACCTTCAGGGAGCCATGTTATACAGTAGAATGACTGCTAATTGCGAGGGGTAAAACCTTGGGCCCATCGAAGTCAATAGCAAAATTTCTACTAATTTCATAGAGAGTATTTCTGAGACCATCTTCAGAATGATGAACATCAATATTATTTAATGTACTAACCTAACTGAAAGGAAAACCAAATCTATCATTAATATTATATAGAGGCTAATAAACTCAATTTCTTGAACACTTAAGTTACCTGAAATTTTAGAATCTTTAGGTCATCAATATTAAGAAAAACAGAACTTCTTAATTTAAACTGACTGAGCTATTTCCTTCTAATATAATTTGTTATGCCTCTGCAAAACTGATCATGGAAAGCTGTATGACATGTCTGTGGTTTTTTGATGCTGAGACCAAATGCAAAACGGCAGGGCGGATTTGCTGAAAGGCTTAAAAATGTCATCTTAGCTAGGATTTGAGACCCAGAAGAATTTGTGCAAGGCATTTACAAGAAGCTTAAAGAGGGTGACTGAGGGGTAAGATGCATTTCAGTCATAACAGAGGTTTTCCCATTGCAGTAGCCTGAAGGGTGGCACAGCTCGCTGGGGACATTGAGGATGGGTGGCTGGCACCCAACACCCAGCTCCCACCTCCTCTGCGAGCTGTGGTCCATCTTCACCTCCTCCAGTATCTCTCAGCCATGGCCACCTGCCTCCATCCCACAGCTTAACTCTTGTCTGGATGTACTTTGATGTGTGCCACATCCCTTCTTTGTGGCCTCCCTATGACTAAATTCACCCTTCCCCAAAACAATTCCCTGAACTAACTGATGAATTTACTGAAGTATGTATACTTTTGTTTTTTTAATAAGGCAAGAAGAATTTGAGAGAGGAATAGAAAATCAGAACCATGGTCAGAAGTGGGAGAAAGGTCTTGCCAGCACTGACTCATTTGCATCCTTTCTTCCACTTCATATTTATTTCGAATTATCATTTTACTTTGAGTTGAGCAGTATTTTTCTTTGCTGGAAGATAATCACAAGGCAAACAAATTTAAGAATCAGCACAGAAGAACTTGAAATCCAGACTAATCTTCATCATTTTTTAAAAGGAGAATCAGTCAGGATGAAACTGGAAAGCTATGCCTAACATAATTAATTTTTAAACCCCTTTTTTTTTGGTAAGTGTATTTGGAATGAAAACAATCCTAACGGTAATACCGGTCTATTACTAGAAATGATGAAATTGTAAAAGCGTAATTTTTTATAAATCATCATCCTCTGTCTTCAGAGGAAAAGATAGATGACATTGTCATGTTAAATGATGGTGAGACATAATTAACTCTCGTTGATCATGGAAGGCAATGCATAGCACCATTTTTAAATCAGAAGCTTAGATAATTTGCATCTGAGAATTTTGTAGGAGCCAGCCAGGAAGCTGTCCAGATGATTACCATTGGTTTTCAAGAAGTTTTGAAACTAAGAAAAGTTCAGGGATCTGTTTGAGAACTAATAGTGTTCAAGTATTTAAGAAGATACACAGTTGTAGGCCCTTCATCTTGACAACTAGACACAGTAAAAGAATGAAATGATTGATGCAGCATGTTGGTGAAGAAATAAAACTGGCAAATACAATTCATCCCCATTGAATTTATGGAAAATACCAAGCTAATTTGATATATTTTTGAATAGCTGTCAAGTTCAACTTAAAACAGTAATACTCTATTAATACCATCTACAGCTAGACTTCTAATTGCTTAATACCAAACGATCTCCTTAATAAATTAGAAACATATAAGCAAACATGCTAAAGATTAAATGAATCGGGGGGTGGCTCCTTGACAGTTTTGACACAGGTTTGGCACTGTAATGGTAAATGAGGAATGCTCACAGGAGGAGATGTGACTAAGGATCATGAAGCAATTAGATCCTGGTCATGCACATTTTGGAAGTTTTAGCAGTGAAGAAAAAGAAAATATATGTTGTTAATCATTAGTTTGTAGATGGCACAAAAACTGTGGAAATACTGGAATGCAGAAAGCCCTGATACTAGATGAGAGAAGACAGTCTGCACCAAGGGTTTGTCTTGGCAAAGTGCCTTCTTCACAGTATGCTCTAAAATAGCATTTGCATTCTCCATCAAAGTCTAAGAATATACCAGAAACCATAAGCTTACACTTAATACTTCTTATAATACTTATGCAGAATGTTTTAGACTTTATAGAAATCTAAGAACTTGTATTCAGTCACTTGGGCTGGGGAGGAATTAGCGAGAGCTGTGACACATTGGCACTTTTCGGCTTCTGAAAGAAAATTTGCAACCACAGGATTGTGTTTCATAGCCAACAAGTATGCCTATCCTTCATGAATTTGTCTAATCTCATTCGAAGCCCATTTATACATGGCACTATCTTGTGGCAATGAATTCCACAATTTTATATTTATGTAGTTTTTATATATATATCTATATCTTGTGCAGAAAAGTACTTCCTTTTGTTGGTTTTACACCTGTGACCCATTTCAGTTGGGAGCTCGCCAGCTGCTGTGTAGTGAGAAAGAGTGAGTAGTTTAACTTGGATCACTTTCTCTATATAATTTTTTTTTTATAGACTTCTATGGTATCTCCTCAGCTCTGTCTTTTATGGGGTGCATAATCCTAATCTTTCCTTGCACATGCATTTTTCCACGACTTGCTGCCCTCACAGGCCCCAAGAGGGTTATGGGGGATTGCTCTAAAAGTCCATGGAGATCAAAGAGAGGACGGTAGGTGCCTTCATGGTCTGTTCTCCCTCCTCTCACTGGTCACAACTCAGGCTTTTCCTAAGCCAGAAAAGGTGAGCCTTTTCTCAGTTTATACACTATCACAAATTTTTCTTTAGTTAATTGGTTGCCTCTTGAACACTATGATCCTTCATCATGCTCAGCACCTTTCAGCAGCAAAGTTCCTCAGCTTGTTTGCTGCTTTTCTGAAAGGGTATCTGCTCTGCTTGGTGTTGAATCTCCGTCTGGTTGTTTTGTTCTTGTATTGAAAGAAGCATTGAACAGTAAATCCCCATTCAGCTTTTCCAGACTGCTCAAGAAGTCCAGCATGGTTGTGTCAGCTCAGGTTAGGAGCCCTCATCTGTTCAGCCATTCCTGTATCCCTGTGTGCTTGGGGTTTTGAATTGCCCTTGATATCCTGCTCCTCTCTTTTCCAGCTCTGCTCTCTGCTTTTCCAGACAGGGAACCAGAGCTGCACCTGTGGAGCATGGGCTTTATACTGATCTGATGCTGTTTGCTGCTTTGGTCTGTATTCCTTCGGCAATTATTCTGCTTGCTTTTCTGATCTCTGTTGAACACTGGGATGACATTTCCAGGCATTTCTCTCTGATAACCTCAAAATCTTTTCTCTGTGTGGTAACCGTCAACTCACAGACCAACACGTGTGCTTGAAATTAGGTTTGTGTATTCTCATTACAGCACTTTGCGGATATCTATGCTGATTTCAATGACATTTTATTGTCCAGTCATTCATTACTCTTCACAGTAAGTTCTTGTCCTTCAACCTTGAATAACTACCGTCAACAAATTCTGTCACTCCACTGTTCAAACTCTTTTTTTCCCAAATGCTCAGTGAATATGTCAATAGCATAGGCTTTCGTACCTCTTCCAATACATTGGTATGATTCTGAAGGGAGGGAAGGAAGAAGAATTAAAAAGAAGGAATCGATACCAAGTGCAGTATTCAAGCCATGGCTGTAAGGTGGATTCAGAGAGTGGCAGTGATCTCCTCTGATTTCTGAATAATTCCTAAACTTAGATTTACTTTTTAGGCTGGTGCTGATTGTGAGGTGGTGTTTTCAGGGAGCCTTCCGCAGTGACGCCACAACCCCTTTCATAGCACTAACAGCTCATGTAGGGCCCAGGGTTTTACATGTAGAGTTAAGGTTACTTTTTTCCCCTGTTGTTATTTCGCAGCTACAAATACTGATTTTCATTTTAAAACTCCCTGACTCAATATTGTGAGATCACCCTTCACTCTTTGCGATCAGCTTTAGTTGTGTTTAACTTCACTTCAGGAATCTGAATAATCTTGTATCATCTTCAGGCTGTGTCATCTCACTGCTCACCCTCTGCTTCCAGACTCCTTCAAAGATGTCTTGAGAAACCTGTGTGCCCGTGACAGAGCGAGGGAACCCAGCAAATGGTGTTTGCCAGCCTGCTGAGGGTAAGTGGGTGGTGAGGAAGGAAAGCAAGCACTCGTGTTGCCAGTTTCCCACTTTGGAGAAGAAGGTCCCTCCAACTGGCATGAACCATCACACTGCCTGCCAGGAGCGGCGGCTGTTACCCCACAGCTACCCTTCCAGGCATCACAGGTGATGAACAGCAAAGAGTCATTTGCTAAGCAATCCAGACTGCGGCATACAACACAGGAGCAGGCAAACAATATCTCTTCCAGTATGAGCAATAGCAAACTCATTTATCTAAAAACAAAGAAAGAGGGCTACAAATAGGGAATGAGGGCTTTGGAAGTAGTGACTCTGAGAAGGACTCATGGGTCTTGGCAGGGAATTACTTGCAGATGAGCTGCTAGCACGGTTCAGAACCAAAAGAGCTGGTTAAACTCTGGGGTGTAGAAATAGTGTACCCAAGTGTTGTCCAGGAGATCCCATTGCCTCTGTGCTTGGCTGTGGGTGACCTCTTTATTATTAGATAAAATAATATCTGTATTAACTATATTAGACATGGCTTAATTTATTAATACATACTATATAGAGCCTTATTATTTCCCTTGATATAATTATTCCTTTTTATCATGGTCATCCAGCCACTGGATGGTGGGCTCCTGTAGATCTCATCTATTGTTGTACCACAGAAGTTAATTGAGAGTGGTGAAATGGGGGAAGCAGGATGCCGTTGGGGTGAACAACAAGCAACAGCAAACTACAGCCCACTGACTGTATGGAGTTTCCAGCAGGTTGCCACAGGCCTAACCTTAGGCAGAGTATTAATTAACTTCTATAGCAATTCTCTGCTATGGAGTGTAGGCTGCCCAGGGAGATGGTTGAGTCTCTGTCCCTGAATGTGTTTAAGAGTCGTTTAGATGTGGTGTGGGGAGATATGGTGCAGGGGAGGACTTTGTAGAGTAAGGCAGATGGTTGGACTCGATGATCCTAAGGGTCTCTTCCAACCTGAATGATTCTATGATTCTATGATTAATAGCACGCTGTGTGCATGCACATTATCCCCAGACTGGGGGTGCTGTATGCACCAGTGAAGAAAGATAAATAATACAAAAGAGTTGTGAACCTCAGCAATACGGGCAGGAGCTACCACAGTAAATGAACTACAATCTGGAAAGACACAAATATTTTGGAGGGAGTTGTTCAAACCATAAGGAAACTGAGTCCTGTGTTTCAGTTACCCCTGTTCAACATTTCAAAGATTAATATTTTCTGCCTGGTCAAGAGGTCACATTTTTAATGTAAATCTCTGTGGGATCAGAGTTCCTGCTCAGGCTCAGTGTCTTGCAATGAGGTGCGAGTTGAGCACCTGGATATCATGGTAGTCCCCCTTGGAATTTTTCTGCATATTTGAGCACCAACAATTAAAAGTATACAGTATGGACCTGTTGTGATACCTGTACAGTATCACTTTTCAGGGTCATGGCCAAAGGAGGACAAACTATTGGGCTGTGAGCCTGTGAAGTTTATGGAACCCAACATGAGGGGCTGTTTGGTTTGGTTGATGTGAGAGGATATAAAGGCAGCTGAAATCAAATGGAAGAGCCTTAATTAGTAACAACAAAATGTTCCATACAGTGATATTACTACAGGGAAGGACATGTCCTCAGCAGTAATGGTGGAAAGGAAAACATGCCTTTGGGAACACCTTGCAGGGAATCATGTCCGATGGGGAGGAGTCAGATTGGTCACCAAAGAGCTTTAAATTTGGGCTGTGCCCATGAATTCTTGCCGGCACCTTCCCAGGTGCCTCCTGAAATCAATGCAGGGTTGTCTCTGGCTCCAGCCAAAGGTTTTCCATGGGGTGGTTTTGCTGCTTTCTGAAATGCCTCTTCACCACTGTGTGGCAGCACTGGATACTGGATTTGTCCTCACTGACATCCTAACCAGAATATGGATTTATGGAAGAGGTGATAGGACCAACCCTCCAAGGAGCTGCTCTGACATGGCTGTGGGAACAGGCAGCACCGCCTGGAGGGTCTTACTGGAGTTACCCTCCTGCCCCAGATGGAGTGAAGAGGTACTGTGAGTGGCCAGCACCCACCCTAGCGCTCTCTGAGGAGAGGCCCTACTGCAAATGGGACCATAACCCAACTGCACTTCCCAGCAGGAGCATGGAGCACTGAGATACTGCTGCTTCCTGAGTGGCTGCTTGGGGCAGAAGAAGACGGTCCCCTCTCCAGGGCCACCATCAGAGCTTACTACAGCAAATGCGCAAATCTTCCAGATCACAGTGTGTCTCTGCTCTACCAGGTGTTATTTTGCTGTCAAGCCAGAGCTTCAAAAGCTTTCTGACTTTAACCAGCAGCAATTAGCGGCGTGTGAGGAGCAGGCTCGTGGCACCATGTCATGAGCTGCTCCTTGCCACCATCCCGTCTGCTGCATCACTCCAGCCTCTTGTGCCATGGGGAGCCAAGCACCCTGCTTGGGAATGCTCACTGCTGACAGCATCTGACATCCAGCCTAAGCTTTTCCTCCTTAACTTCAAGCCCCTTGTCCTGCCATCATCTGAAACTGGGAATTAGTTCCCTTCATTTATATTGTTACCTTGAGGGTATTTATAGAGCAAGACTGCATCCCCTCTGACTCTTCATACTGTTAGTTTATGAAATGTTGGTTCCTTCAGTCTTTCGTAACTGTGAACTTTAATCCTGACATCGTACCTATTACCTGTATTTCTCAAAACAGAGGGAGATTTTTCATATTTTAAACATGGAACAACTTGCATGCAGGGAAGTGGACATGCTCTCTGACATGCTGCCCACATCTCTGCTGCTTGGGTCCTTCTCCCCATGCGGGGCAGAAGAGGAGCCCAGTGCAAGAGGAGTCCATCCCCAGGGTTGGTGCACAGCTGGCAGGTGCTCGGACATGGTAGGGACCAAAAAATAGGGTGGGGGACCACGCTGGCAGCATTGCTGGCATTGTAGAGGGGTGACATCAGAGCCGACACTCTCATGGCAGTTGCCTTACACCACTCTTCCAGGCCCTCCATGCTGAATGGCATCAGCTCTGTTCAGGGCTGTTAAACTGCAAAGTTATATGGTATTAGCTTGGTTCTCACCCATTAGCCTTCAGCTCACTGCTTTCCAGCTGCCCGAGCTATTCCTCTCCGTCTCCCAGGTTCCAGACTGCTGCTTGTCAGTGCTGAGCCCTGTCTTGTTGCATTCAGCCCATGGCTGCAATGTTCCCAGGCAGATTTGTGCGCATCCCAGGCTGTGCTCAGTGCCCACTGGTGACGCTGATATGAACGGTGTTACCTCATTCTTTGCTTAATGAAGCTTTAAATGCAAGTGCCGGTACTGTGGTAACGTCACTAAAATTGTTCCCAATTTTGAAGTTTCATTTTTATGGTTACTACCCAAGCCTGTGACTCATCAACCAATTTCTAACCCACACCAAATTCTCCGAATCTATAGAGTTTTCATTCAGTTTTTAAGAAAACTTAAAGCACTACAAGAATGACTCTGAAAGGACCAGCCACACAGGAGATGGAGAAGTAGGCTGCATAATGAGGATGGATCAGTTCAAAAAGGGAAGAAAACCAGTTGTAAGACATAGGGATGGAGGCAGTGCAGTCCCACCTCCACACCCGCTGAGCATCCCACTGGGCTGATGAGAGCAGGCTGTTGGGTGCCTTGCAGCAACTGATTGCGCAGCACCTCTGATTGCTGTAGAGGTCCCAAAACCACGAGCTGCTTGTGAGGCTCAAGGTGCATCTCCCATCGGTTTCCTCATTACCACATTTTCGAGCGCTCGGCTCACCAGTTCTGTGATTCACCGCTGCAGTGAGCTGGGTACTGGGAGGAGCTGAGCGAAGGCGGGGGGTTCCACATCCTCAAGAAACTTCATACCATTGATTCCCCAAGCTTTCACTCCCCAAATCACACCGGCTCCCTCACATCTTAGTCCTTTCCCAAAACAAGAAAGAGCGGGGGGAGGGCAACACATCTGCTTCCCGGTGAGGGACAGAGATACACAGCAGCTCAGCGGGTTATCTGAGAACGGAGGTTATTGAAATTCTTATTTTCCAGCAACTGCACTTAAAAAGGCTGTTGGTTTTATGAGGTGCTGGAGTTTGAAAATAAGATGTAGAGTTAGCTTTTCCTCCCCACTGACATCCAGTTCCCTTTGGGTTTTGTCAAAAAAGGCTCCCCGTGCAAAGCAAAGGTGGAGTGCAAACAGACCTGCTCCTGACGTATAGGGGTAGGACTGAAACAAGGCTGTGTGTGCAGACAGGCAATGAGGACTGCAGGCAGGCTGCCTTGCCTCCCAGCTCCCCACGGTTATCTGGAGCCCTGGGCAGAGGCAGTAGGCTTGGTAAAGCAATAACAAGGAGAAGCAGGAAAGGAGAAGATGGAGGGATGAGAAAAAAAACCCAGTTTGAAACTCTCCTGCCAGAGAGCTGTGGGCAGGTGGGAGGCAAATTCCTGTCCCATATTCTCAACCGTTTTTTTTTTTGTAATGGGATGCACATCTGGCCTCTCCCAGGGTCCAGATAACTCCTGCAATGAAGGGGAGATTATTTCTCAAGATTGTCTTCAGAGATTTCTTTTAAAATTCTCAGGCACACTGTGTCTGGACCTGCAGATTTACAATATGTAGGTTGAGTTTTGTCAGATACTCTTTTACCATCTCTGTGTTTATCCTTTGCTCTTGGCCTCTCCAGCTGCTCTCTCATAAATCCTCTGCTTCCTGCTGAAGAATCCTCAATTTCTTCATTATCATTACTGAAGGTAGGTGAGAGCAGTTCTCTCCAACCCAAACCACCCTGGAGTCAGCCCAACTCAGCCTTCAGTTGCTGGAGGATTCGGATTTATTCCCTAATTCCTCTGCCCTTCTGTTCTTGTTTTTAAATAAAAATATTAATGCCCAAGCACCGCAGCGTGACTAGAGAGAAGGTGTCCACATGGAGGATGTTTAAAATACACAGTTCAAGCACATACTGTTACAGGTATAAAGCGTTTTGGCACTTGCTTGCTTTCATGTGGATCTGGTGCCTTTGTATTTTTGCTAGGTTAAATGAGTATAGGTCATGGCTCTGCCCACTTATATGGACCATTTTCTTATTACTTGTTTCCTAACTTTTATAATTTTGATGTGGGTTTTTTTTGTGCTTTCCTAGCTATGTGTTTCTTGTCTGCCATTTTATACCTGTGGATTATCTTTGAATACGCTCACCATCCAGCCACTCACACCACAATTCTCCCTGCACGACGTACTCCTGGCAGTCATTGCCCATGGGTGACAGATCCATCCATCAGCCGCTTGCAGCTAAATGGGGACAGGACAAAGGACCTGGCACCAACCCCCTGGCTCTGTCTAGTGAGTGGATTGATGAAGGTGCAGCAGCACCTCCAGGGAGGACCTGGAAAACAGGTAAGTCATTGCCGAGTGCTTGGGATGTACCCCTGCCTTTCGGGGAGGGATGGGGTTCACAACCTCCATTTGCAACCACTCACCCCCAAAATTATGGTGAAAAGTCTGGATGGCTTTGCTTTTATACAGGAACACTTACATGTCTCTAGGAAAGGATATTGAACGCAGAGCTCAATGAGGAGAGTTCAATGTTATCAACTGTTGATGTTACTAACTATTGCCTGTTGATCACCGTGGGCATGATTCTGCGAGATGCTGAGCAGTGGGACATAGCAGAGCACCTGACACATCCACATATCCAACGTAAGGGTGTGAGGACTCCAAAGCTGTTTAAGACACATGTGTTTTGCTGTGGGAAAGACAATGCTTAGCACATCCTGAAGCTGAGACTTTTAAGTGAGCCCCTGTATATGGGATGCTAACTTATGACATTTGGTAGCCCAAATTTAGATGCTGACAACAGCAATTGTATATTACCGAGGTTCTAGACCAAAAGGAGCAGACCAGTCTGGGTATCCCACAGTCCCACTGAAGCTGCAGCAGGGCTCTTCCTATGGGACACTTGGCAGTGCTGTATCTCTTGGATTTAAGCAGTTGTGGGGTTTCCTAAGGAAGGAATAGTCTGCAGCATGTTCTAATCCTTATTACTGTGATGGAACTGGAAGGACAGGACTTGTGCAAGACAGGCTCTGCAAAGTCTCCTCCTCTTGTGCCAGGACCTCAGTGGTTTTGCATTTCACCATGCTTAGCATTGCTACTGCAGGCTGATGTCCTGGGTAGCACAGATTTTGGGGTGCCAGGAGCCTGCCATGGACCTCACTACCCCACTTTCATCCAGACCATAAGGGAACATAGGGCACACAGCATCTGTCCAGCGAGCACAGGAGAAAGACCCCACAAAGGCTCAGATGATCAATCCAACCCAGTGCCTAACACCTGTCTTGCTTTCATAGAATCATAGAATCATACAACAGTTAGAGTTGGAAAGGACCATAAAGATTATCGAGTTCCAACCCCTCTGCCATGGGCAGGGACACCCCCCACTAGACCAGGTTGCTCAAAGCCCCATCCAGCCTTTCATAAGATAAGCCCAGGAATGGCTGACCCAGAGTTTGCTGCCTGCAGGCAAGACCTGCAAAGATCAGGCAGGCATTGGGCAGCGAGCCCAGGGTGTTTGAAAGGTCCCTGTCACCATGGCTTTAGCCTTTCCAGAGATTGCTTCTCTGCCTGCCTAACGCCAGGCAATTTCAGACCGCAGCACTTCTCTCCTGAGGAAATACTGGCCGTAGATTTAGGAATAGATATTGCCAAATAGTATATTGTTTTCATAAATCTCCGTAGATCCGCTTTATATCCTAGAGGCTAGACATTCTAATTATTGCTTCTATTTTATCTAAATTGGCAACAAAGCCATCGTAGCTCAGCTCAGAGCCCGTACAGGTAATTCTGCTAGACCAAATTTTGACCTTTTAAAGTTCATTCTGAAGTGTCTTCTCCTCTCTCTGCGGTTCTTGCCTGGCTCTTCGGTTCTGCTTTTTTAGAGCCATTGCCCAATTTAGTATAGCAATCACCATAGCTTCAATACATTGTACCTTAAAGATGTAGGCAATTACTGCGTGAAATATCTCAGGAGCAGGACTAATATCAAAGGGCATTCTCATACCCTTACAACATCCAAATAGCATATTAAAGATCTTGTTGAAGTTAGATTTAAGCTTGTCTCTTCACAGTTTATTTGCCGAGGCAAATGCCCTTCATTTCACAGTGATTTTTTTCCCCCTTTTACTGGGAACCTGCCTATCATATGGCGGTTTCACAGAACAGTGTTCATGTGTTGCAGCTGCATTTAAATAATGTAAACCAAAGCATCTCCCCCCTTAAGCTGGCTTTTCAATGACAGATACAGAATTAGCTCCATCTGAAATTTCTTATCCTTTCAATAACTCTCAGATTTTCTGTATTATGTTACATTTTTGCTTTACCCCTTAAAAGTGGGATTTTTTTTTTTTCTGTTATAGAGAGATCATTGAAGTAACCGATCTTTGGAGTTTAATGTGGTATTCCCTTTCCAGACAGTCTCAGCCCAACCAGATATCTGAGAATCCTCACGGGTTAAGCCTATTACAGCAAATGTTTCTCTTACTTTGCAGCTGATTTTTTTTCTTAATATAAATGACATTCTGTGCACTAACCTTTAAACTAAAGTGGGTCTCGACTGTCGCAAAGTGTGTGGAGTGGCATGGGGTGAATATCTCCCTACATGTCATCCTGTGGCATTTACAGCAAAAATATTTCTAATTTCACAATTAGGAGAGATTCTCAAGTGGTGCATCTGGATAGAATTGTTGGAAATGTATTATCTAGTGCTTATTTTAAGACAAACGTGTGTGTGTGTTATTACTCTTGTTTATATCCTACATGCAAAGCAGCTTTTGTTATAGGCTCCTGATTAATTCCCTTAACTATAGTACCCTGTATTGCTTTCAAATGATTTCCAAAGTGGTTTGTGCCTCTCAGGCGAGATGCTTGTTGCCTCCCCTCCAGGAACCTCCTGCTCTGCAGCCCCTCACCCCTGTGCCCATTGCCCCATGCCCATCCCCTATGCCCATCGTCCTGTGGCCATCACCCCATGCCCATCGCCCCATGCCCACACCCACAGTTTGGGCAGGTCTGGGTCAGTTCAAGGATACTTGTTTCAATTTCAAGGATACTCCCATAAGCCCATCTTTTCAGATATATTCAGCAGATCTGGCCAATTTATTTTGGTTTTGGGAGGAGGGAGAAGTAAGTTTTTATCTCACAAAGTTTCAGAGAAAGGTGTTAAAACATGATGCAGCTGTCTTTGCAGAAGCTGAAAGGTGAATAACACCAAATATGTGATATTTTGGGTGGATCGAGATATGGGGTTTTAGTGCTTGGCAATATTGCAAACTTCTGGTGGCTGCACACCCGTTTCTCTTTTTTTTTTTTTTTTCCTGAAAGTTTCACCACATACTTGAGCGTATTTGCCCCTCTGCAAGGGTTTGCTCTGCTGACATTCACTGCACGTGCCGTCTTGTCTCTGCCTTCTCTGCCAGAAGGCACCCTGGCACCACTCTGCCACTACCACACAGAATTATTTTCTGCTCCATTTGTGGCATATTTGACTAAATATGAAATGATTTTCACTTTGCATTTACAAAAACACTTTGCAAATGGGGACTCCCACCTGTCAGAAAAGTTCTTATTTTTACTTACTTTTCTTCTGCCCTTTTCTTTCCTTTTTTTCTTTTTTTTTTTTTTTCTTATTTTTTATTAAGCTCTTTGCTTTGGAAACGATGCAGAGTAAGTAACTGCTTATTCTACAGAGAGGGAATTAGAGCCTGGCTGGCGACTGCCAGCCTTTTCATCCTCCTGTCTTTCGGCAAGAGCTGCCTGCAGCCCGGCAGCCGACCCGTTGCCCAGCCTGAATTTCACCCCAAAAACCTCTGGCTGAGGTTCAGGTTATGGCAGTTTCTCACAGCCCTCTGTAACTCATTTACTTAATGATCTCTGTACAAGCCTGTCTGTCATTAATGAGTCACTAAGTTTTCAACAATCCTGTGTTGGAGCTTTAAGGTTTAAGCTTGTCACGTGTGCATCCGCTGATCTGCATTGCAATTAATTATGAATAAAAATGAGCCTTTCTTCCAAACAACAGTAGAGCCTCCCATGAGCCCCATGATCGGCACCAAGACTCCATCCTGGTGTGAAAGGGCTGCACAGCTGCAATGGTGGCTCCTGCCTTTGCTGTCTTCTTCAGGATTTTGCTAATTCCCCCTCTCCGGTACCCCTGCTCAGGGGGCTGGCCATCCTACGCTCCTCCCCATGGTTCCCCCTGGCACAGTGCCTCTGCATGGTTCCCCACCGGTATTTCAGTCACATACCCTCCCACCAGGCCCCTGCAATGCCAGCTAAATCACAGCCGTCTTCATGCATGAGAACCTCTCATTCCTCCTGCCTATTCCCTTGGTTTCCAGCCTCAACGCAGAGACAGCTCTGACATATTTTGCTTATTCCCTCTGTAATTCTGCCTCTAAGTTGTCTATTCTCATCACAGATTCATTTTCCTTCCTGTTCAGAGACTGAAACCCTCATGCAGTGTCCTAATGTGGTGAAGCAACTCCTTCAGAACCCTTGGACCCTCTCCTTGGTCATGACTGCTTGGTGCAGGGGCTGTACAGGAAATTTCAAACTGGATGAGCTCATTTCCCAAAGTGATGCCGCTCTGCCCCCACTGGGGCTCTAGTTGTTGCCCAAACAGAGACAAATGAAAAAGAAACTTCATGAAAAAATCTCAATCTCATTTCCATTTTGCTTGGTTCCAATGAAAGCTTTTCCTGACTAGTTTTATTTTTCAAAATCTAAGCCTTTCTGCACATCCTCACTGTTTTTGTCCGCCCATGTTCTCTCCAACTGCTTGTTCATGGATAATCCTTCTGCTCCCCTCTATCAGTTCTTTAGGAAAAAAACCAAAAAAACACCAAATTCTTGTTTTTCTTACTCTGCTATTCCAGTCCACCAGAATTAGTGCTTCTTTTTTTCCTCTTGTCACTTTTCCAAAGTTGAGGAAGTTTGGCCCCATTCCAGTTAAAAAGGGAAAAGTCATAAGGCAGTCCCCACCCACCATCCTTCTGCTCCGCTCCAGAGCAGGAGCAACTAATGGGAAGAGATGGGAGAAGAGGCAGGGGAAATAACACACCAAATTTCCAAACTTTTTTATTTCAACAAAATAGATACATTTTCTTATTAAAAGAATAAAAAAAAATTAAAAANTTGCTTTTGATCACAACATTTTTTCACTAAATGAGTCACTTGTACCCTCCAGAGAGGAGCAGGGTGCTTGGAGAGGCATTTGGGTATGGGCATGCACAAAGTGTCCTGCTACAGGCTTAGACCTTGGCTTAGTACAGAGGGTACCTGGTGTTGGGCAACTCTGCTGTGTTTTTCCTGTATTGCCAGGATGCAGCCTGGAGGACACAGAGCAGAGCCATCAGCAAGGGCTCAGCATCCCAGACCACCTCTACAGGGTTTCCAACTGAGCAACTGCCTGGCCCTGCTGATTTGGACTCTCTATCCTGGGAAAGGAGGGAAAGAGGGAAACAAAGTCAGTCCTGAGCCACCTCCTGTCCCCTGTGGCATGCAGGCCATTAACATCTCGAGGCCAGCACAGGTAGTCCTGGCGTCCCAGGGTCGGCTGAAGCACCCCTGCGCGCAGAAGAGGTTGTGCACAACAGGGCTAAAGAGTCTCCCCAAAATCAGAATTTACTTGTCACACATACAGGAATTTGTTGTGAAAATGGTAATTCTGCTGCCTTCTAGTCAGCGTTTCTGACCTCATGCTAGGGTCTTGTATCTTCTTCCAAGGCAAATTTTTTAATTTCTGCTTCAGCTTTCAGATCTTTTTGCTCCTCTGCGAGACAGGGACTTATGGACTGTCAGGAAATCTTCTTGCTGAGGTTGGAGCATCTCTCAGTCTTCTCTCCAGCAAGCTGAGCAGTCCGTGTACTTCCAGTCTTGTACCAGAGCTTGTTTGGTGCTTAGATGGTACATATGCAGAACTTGGGTGTCCTTTTTAATTCTGGACACCCAGCTTGGAAATAACACCCATAGTAATCATTTTAACAGTAACGTGAACAGAAATGAGATTGCTCCCCTAATTTTGTTTGATATTCTTCCATTACATATTCAAGGAAGGTGTTAGCTGCTTTCAGTGTGCTTTTGAAATGAGAGCTCATGTAGAGGCAGTTACCTGCAATCATTCCTGAGCCTTCTTCTGAGTCACAGCTTTCCAAGGGAGCCCCATCCTGGAGATAAAGGCTGTGGTCTTTGTTCCCAGATGCCTTCCCTGGCATGTAGCTGTATTCAAATGTATTTAGTTAGATTATGGCCATTTTACCAGACAATTTAGAAAATACTCAAACTGCAACCTTGCCTGCTTGTTATTAACATCTTTACCAGTCATTGCATCACTTGCAGACTTCACCATCCCAGTTTTTTTTATGATGAGATTGATCACTGGCTAAAAACATATATAGTATTGCAAACAGGAACAGATTCCCTGAGGGACCCTGCTAAGGACACCTCCATCCTCTGAAGTCTCCCCAGTAGCCACCACGTGGTGAGATCAATCTGAGACAGACTTTAGTCCATCTAGTGTGTGACCTGAAAATTCCTTCTACAGCATGGGCTTTTTAATCTAAATGCCATGTAGTAATCAGCAAAATGCTTTGAAGAAATCCAAGCCTGCTATATTGGTACACTTGCATTTACCAACCAGACTTATAAGTCCATCCAAAAAAAGACCCCACAAAAGCCCATAAACGGACTGGTTGATGTGCAGGTCTCTGGGCTATGCCTTTGCATTTTTCTGAACGCTGCAACTACACTGACATTTCTCCAATCTTTTGGAATTTGCCCATTTTTCTAAGATCTTTTAAACCATAGCATTGGCTTGAGCTAGTTCCTTCTAGACACGAGCATCAGCTGTCCGGATGATCAGCAAATGCTGAATTCGAGGAGATCATGCCTCACATCCCCCATTGTTACAGATGGCAGGATTTATATTCCATCCACAGTATCATCTGGAGATGAATATATCCTCCTGCTTCATTCCAAATACAGAACAGAAATATCTACTAAACATTTCTGCCTTTCTGCACCAGTCACCATCTGGCAAGAGCAGGGAAGAAGCAGCACTGCGTGCCAAGCGCGAGCAGTCCCGCAGGGAGGCTCGTGCCGTCCAGGCGTCCCACACACGCCGGTGTGCTGGGTGGCCTTGGGCCACCCCAAACCCCATTGCCCAGGGCTCTCCCCATGGTTTTACCTGCACTAAGCAGAATGATTCCTTGCTGCACCCTTGCTGTGGGCAGGAGGCTGTGGCAGACCCCCAGACCCTGCTTCCCTACCGCCCTGCCCCAAGGGCAAGCCAGCAGCCAGGCACCAGTGCACATTCCTCATTTAACCCTCGGCCAAAGACAGCATTACCACATAAATTACCAAGTGAAGGAGGCTGGAAGGCAGAGAATGGGGAGCAGTCTTGATAGAGGCGGCTGAGATAAGGGGACTCTCCTTGAAATTCAGAAATCTGTTTTTTCTTTCCCCCAGCCACTTAAAGAGCAGACGAAGCCAAACTGAAGCTTCCATGAGACCTGTTGGGGAAAATTCTGCAAAACAGCTAAGTGCTCCTTTGAGTGTGTTCCTTAGAATGGAAGTCACCTCTTATCCCTGTCCAAGCCACTCCCTTGTTCAAGTCCATGTCATGGTCCTGCGTGCCGTCCTTGTGCCAGCACACCAGCTGGGCTTGCCAGTGCTGTCCTGGCTGCTTCAGGTCACCCAAGGCAGCAGCATCAAGGGCACAGAGCAGGCAAGCCCCATGGCCCTGCAAACCACATGTGCAGGAAACCAGGGCTGGTGTGAGTGAGATCCCAGGGAAAGGATTCCCAGCCTTTCCCTTGATGCCTTTTCTGCCCTTAATCCCCCACCCTCTTTTTTTTTTTATATCAGTGTTCTTTATTTACTCCTTTTTGCATATGGCAAAGCCAGGAGGAGAGAAGGAGAAGAGAAAAAAGGCACAAAGTCTGCAGGGGAGAAAAAGAGGCGTTATTGTGAATGTGTGTGTTTGTCCTTGGCTGGTGGCACAGCTCCTCCGTGGGATGAGGGATTCCCTGTTCCGAGGGCTGCCTCACTGCTGTGCCGCAGGCAAGCGGGGGCTGCTGCGGGAAAGGCCGTGCTCTGGTGGGAGACACTTCTGGCAGAGTGCCTGGTGCTGGGTGAGCCTAGCTGTGTGCCCCTCAGCAGCAACAGGGACCCCATTAATAATTAACCAGCTGTAGAGACAGGCATCACATGTGTAATGGCATCGCAGACATCTGACACTCCTAATGGTCTCCTCGCTCAGCCTCCCACAGCAGGGCTGGCGGCTGAAGCTGCCATCGCTCCTGAAGGTCATCTCTGTGGTCCCCTCCCCTCCCACAGGCTGTGCCTGTGTACTGCCTCTGGCAGAGGGCACAAGGGCACAGCTTCACCCCTGGGATGGTTCTTGGGGCCAGCCACCTCCTCTACAACCACCCCAGTACCTGTGGGAGGGCAGGGAGGTTCTGGGGAAAACCAATCCGGGGTCCATCAACCAACTGCCATTGCTCAGGTTGCTGGACCTTTCATCCAAACACCTTTTGCCACCTATGAGGAGAAGCTTACTGCCATGGGTCAGTTGTCTCTATGCCCAGGCTGTCATGTGCAGGGTCAGCACTGACTGCACATGCTGGCTTTGCAGCCCCATGCCTGGGAAACAATTCCATGTGGCTCCTCGAGTGCTCCCAAGATGTTAAAGCATGTCTAGGGTTGGGAGTGATAATTGTGCACAGCAGGTCACAGTGAGACAGGAAACAAGCCCACGGGGAGACAAAGCCATCAGCAGCGCAGGCGCCCCAGAGCATCACAAAGCAGCAGCTCGAGCATCGTTGCCAAGGCTAGGGCTGCCCTGGGGGGCTCAGGATTACAGCCCTGTCCCCCCACCAGAGAGAAACCTCTGCAGCAGTGTCAGCTCCAGCACTGACCCTTAGATAAGAGACTGCTGCAGGCACCAAACTCCAGGAGGTCCTTCTGAAGAGACCACCCTGTGGTGATGAGGCACCAAAGTCCCTGGAAGATGAAGGGAAAGGTTCAGGTAGGGGATTAGAAGGTGGGATTAAAGGCTCAGCGGCTCTTGAGATATATCTAACCACCCTCTAAAGCAGCTCTCTGCAGCTCCATGCAGTGAGGAATTGCTCCTTTTCTGGTTTAATTATATCTCTCAGCAATTCCTTGCTGTCTGTGCTCACCTCTCCTGAGGGTCACAGCCAGGGTGCCCCGTGTGCCCTCGAGGACAGTTTGGCTGTCACTGTGTCCAGGGCCAGCAGCAGAGCTGCCACCAAAAATCTGTTTGGAAATGCAGAGAAATGCCACTCATCCATCAAACTTCAGTCATCAGCCAAGAGAATTAATTTTAAGCACTGTTCATTTTAAAGAGACGGAGTCTGTCGCTACCAGCAGCTACCAGACGAGTGCAAGCGTACCTTTCCCAAAGCCAGCCCAGGTAGCTGGCAGTGTCACCAGGCTGTCCCCCCCAACTGGGCGCCTGTGCCCCCCAACTCCTCCAGTGAAGCTAGTGAGCATTGCCAGGGCTGTCCCCTCTCACAAACTCCACAAATACAGGGAAAAAAGGCCAAAAAAAAGGCAGTGGGGAGTGATCCCCCTTGGCTCCTACCCTACCTGGCAGCCATGGGCTCCACAGTTTGTATGTTGTAAGAAAATACTTCCTTGATTTTAAACCTGCCAAACCATCTAATTCATGTGTTCTCCTTGTTTTGAGAGACACGGTGAATACTGATGAAGATTCCCAGGCTGTTGAACTTCTTCTCAAACAAAAGCATGGCCACAGCTTGTCACCCTGCCTGGACAGTGCTCAGTCCCTTGCTGAGCTGAGGCGGCCACTGGCTGCACTGCTCAGGTTGTGTCTCTGCTGCACCAGCATGTCTTGCTGGATTGGTTTCTGTTTTCTTTCCAGCGTCCTGTCCATCCCACTCCTGATCTTTCTGAGCATTGCTGGTGCTTCAGAGAGGAGCCCACAGGGATGCTGAAGTCCCTTACCCAGATGGCAGTGGAAAGCCCTGTATCATGTGTGAACGCAGGGTCTATTTTTCTGCTGCACGTGGCATATTGCTTCATCCCCCTGCATTTCACACACACCCCTGCCATCACCCATTTCCCAACCCAGCTGTAGCTCCTGGGCCCATGTTGGCTGTGGACACTGGAGGGACACCAGATGCAGAGGGGGATGCAGAGGGAACGCAGAGGCAAGCAGGGCAGATGCTCCCCCCTGTGCAGGGTTGCCATATCAACAGGTTCCCTGGCGGAGACCCTCACTGCAAATTAAATGTTTTGGGATGCTGTGATGCGAACCCTCCCAGCTTGCACTAAGCCCCCTGTGCTCCATGTCCCAATGTCCCCTTGGGTGCCCTCTCCTCTTCTCCTTCCCAGGGCTTTGCCACACAATGTCCCTGGCTGCATTTGGCTTCTCCCAGCGTTGCTGGTTTGCAGCCATGCAACGGCAACTGGCTATCAGCACAAGGCAGCAGCATGAGCAGCTGTAGTCGGTGCCGGGAGGGTCAGATGGGACACTGAGCCCACAGCTGGGTGAGAGAAGGAACAGCACGGACCAGTGACTGCTCCCAAAGCCCTGCAGCATCCCCTCCCCTGTGGCAGCAGCAGGGCTGTGTCCCCCCCAGCCCACAAAAGCAGAGGGGGCCAACATAAACTGACATTACTGTTATCAGAATGGGAAGGGGAGTTTTACCCTCTGACACCAGCCAAAGCACCTGGTGCTGGGTAACCCATACTGGCGTGCACTGCTATCCCCCCAGCAACTTCCAAGGCCCCTTTTACTCCAGCCTGGCTGTGCTCTGGATGCCAAAATCAGCAAGAAATGACCCTTGATCACTAGCAGAGTTGCATGGCAGAGACTTTTTCATCTGGCAAAACCAGCCTGAGGAAGAGGCTGAGGCTGCAGAACTTGAAGAGGGGATCACCACCCCTCTCCACCCAGGCTCCTGGTGGGTTGGGATGACAATGTGATGTGCCCCAGGAGGCTCCTGGGCAGCTGGGTGGAGGCAGTGGAGAAGGTGGCAAACACATGTGGGGAGAATAAAAATGGGAGGCTGCAGGGCAGTGAAGGCTGGCCACAGCCCTGCAGCTGAGGGCAGGAGGGCCCTGCAGCTGAGGGGTGAGGCGGAGAGGGAGGAATTTGCTCCGGAGGCACTTGCTACTTCAGATAGCTGGGATGCCGGAGCCGGGAGGGTGTTTACATTCCCACCCTTATCTGTTCACAGGCACCCGTGGGGCCCCTTTCCCGCTGAACAGGTTCTCAGTGGTGGGAGTGGGGAGCTGGGCGCCAGCACTGGCCCCGCACCCACCCTCTTCAGCAGTCGGGGACGCCTGCGGGGACAGGGATGTTGGATGAGGCAGCCATGGGCCAAAGCACAATTGACCTTATGTTTTGAAAGGGGGCTCCCCAGGGCACACCCCACCTCTCCAGCCAGGATCCAGAGGCACAGGTCACTCCAAGTCCTGCAGCGTGATCTTTCTTGCTCGGCTCTTCCTAGCAGGGAGTAAATCTCCCTTTGCTTCTTGCAGCTGGGAGACACATGTTCAAAAGGGTCTTGCCCCATAGAGGAGCAGGGGTGGTTGTGGCATCCTGGGGACCTGTGGCTCTGCTCTAGAGGTGGGCATGGGCATCACCTCTGGATGCCCTCTTCCACCTCACACACTGACAGGGCAGAGGATGACTCCAGGGTTCACAGAATGGTTGGGGTTGGAAAGGACCTCTAGAGGTCCTCTAGTGCAACTCCCCTGCTAAAGCAGGATTGCCCAGAGCACGTTACTCAGGACTGCATCCAGGCAGGGCTTGAAGGTCTCCAGAGAAGGGGACTCCACAACCTCCCTGGGCAGCCTCTTGCAGGGCTCTGGCACCCTCACCCTAAAGAACCATCCACTTATAAGCATTAATAAGGTCCTCCTCAGCCTTGTCTTCTTCAGGCTAAAGAGTCCCAGCTCTCTCAGCCTTTCCTCATAAAGGAGATGCTCCAATCCCTCCATCATCTTTGTTGCCCTACGCTGGACTCTCTCCAGTAGGTCCCGATCTCTCTTGAACTGGGGAGCCCAGAACTGGATGCAGTATTCCAGTTGTGGCCTCGCCAGTGCAGAATAGAGGGGCAGAATGACCTCCCTCAGCCTACTGGCCACACTCTTCCCTGAACAGCCCAGGATTCCATTGGCCCTCTTGGTGACAAGGGCACATTGCTGGTTCATGGATAGTTTACTATGGGGTGGGACAGCACTACATGGCAGCAAGGCATTGCCAGCCCTCCTGCTTGTTAAACTGAGCCTCAGCCATTTCCCCAGGAAATTACTAGTCCTGGAAGTGTGTTCTATTTGCAGCCCAGGGGCTGGGAGAAGTTGGTTTCTGCTGCTCATGACCAGGGCATCCCTCAAGTACTGGATCGGCTGGATCCATGCAGAAGCTGCGTGAGCTCATCACTTGGTTTCCAGGGGCCCATGCAGATCCTCTTGGGGCATTTGCCACCTGCATCCCACAGCTTCCCACCCCACAGGCAGCCCAAGCTCCCACTGGAGGAGCAGCCATGGGACCGTGGCTGTGCACAGGGCAGCCAGGAGCCTTTCCCCACGGCTGCGCTCCAGGGCTGGGGGAAGCAGACAGCCATGCAGTAATCACGGCCAGGTCTTGTCTCGGCTAGTAATTGCCTGTTAGCAGGAGGGAGGGAGCTGCAGCCGCACCAGCAGGGCTCTTGCTGGGGCTAATGTCAGCAAAGAGGCAAACTAGGTTGGGGAGCACGGCCAGATGAAAGAGGGAACTTCTCCGGCATGTGGAGTTGGAGATGGCTGCAGGAGAGGTGGAAACTCCTGGATCCCAGAGGAGAACAAAGGTTCACCGTGCCATATGGGCACCATGTGCCATAGCCCTGGGAAACACGTGACCCTGGTGCTGGCTCTGTAAGCTCCTGCCTGTGCTCGTGCATGGGCTGCCCCTGAGCTCCCTGCCCTGGCACTGCCCCCAAAGTGTCCCCACAGGGAGAGCTCTGCCCATCAGCAGCCAAGCTGTGCATCGACATGTCTCATGAGGACACGATGCACTCCAGGCAGTGTGGTTCAGCCCATCTGTACCCCAAAGACATTGGCCATAGCACCTGGGATTTGCCACAACCTGCCTGCAAGGGCAGTGGGGGCTTGCAGCGCTCACAGCAGCACTCCTGCTGGCACTGCCACCGTGGAAGTAGGGTTGTCACCTGCCTGGTGGGATGATGCTCTGCCTTGTACAGGAGCTGGGGAGGGAAGCAGAGACCAGCAGGAATGGAGCTGCCCAGAATCACATTCCTGTCGGGATAACCACAGAGGCATGGTGTGGGCTGGGAAGTGGAGACAGCAGAGGGTGGTCTGCCAAGTCAACCCTCAGCCCTGCCCTTGCTTCCCCCATCCACAGCCCCCGCTGTCCCCCTCACCCCATCACCTGCAGTCTGCGTCCTTCCCTGGGCTCACAACTCATTAGCCAAGAAATGCCATGGTGGTCCACCAAGGTGCGAGGCTGTGGTTACCCATTAGCAACCCCTGAGGGATTCTCACCGCAGTGTGGCCCCACGGCTCTGCCATGAACTGCACACCAGCATCACACCTGCCTCATCTGACAGGCTCTCAAACACTGTTATACTTCCAAAATCCTGTCTCCCAAATTGCTGCTCCCCAGACACCCCATGAATATGTTAAGTGACACGGGGATGTGGTGGAGCCTGCAAGCCCCTGCAGCTGCCCTGTGCTGGGATGACAACTGCCCATTTATTCCTCCTCTGCTTTCTCTGTCTCAGTGAGCCTTTGATCCGTGGCAATACTTTGCTTCTCACTCCACGACAACTTAATTTCTATAGTAACCTCCTGTGCTGGATCTCGTCGAAAGGCCTTTTGAAAATCTGAATAAACTATGTCGAGTGGTTTTTCTTCTACCCACTCTTTACTGAAGTATTAGAAGAACTCTAATATAACAAATGAGGCTGGATGCTCCTGTGCAGAAGCTCTGCTGGCTCAAGCCGAGCACGTTGCAGTCTTCCAGCCACTTGGATTTTGATAATCAGCTCCGCCAATTTGCCAAATACAAAGCATTTTTCCTCACAATGTTCCTCTGGCACTGGCAGGGCCACCCCTGCCACAGCAGTCCCCAGGGACAACCAGGGGATGTGTTTCATGAGAGCCCCAATTCCACACTGGGCCAGCAGCAAGGAGGAGTGCCGCAAACCACTCCAGCTCGTTACAAAATTTTAATTAATCTACAAAAATTTCCTATCTGCAAATAATTCAGACCTTATGAAATTCCAATAAAACCATTTATCACAGCTGGCAATTTGATGCTGCCAGCAGAGCTCTTGGACGCTCAGGGAGTAATTGATAGCCTAATATAATTTTAAATTAGGGTTTGTGTTATTAATTTCAGCCCTCTGAAAACACCTCTTTGTTTGTACTAAACCCCACTTCTCCTGCTGCCCTGTAGGCAGTGGGAGCATGCCTTGGGGTCTGCCTGTGAGCACCTGCTCCTACTGCTCTGCCCACAACAGGGCTGGGGGCCCCTGATCATCCCCTCGTGTGGGACTGTGACAGGGCAAGCGGGGCCGGCTGGTGGGTGACATAGCTGCATGTCCCTTGGGAGCAGGGGTGGCTCCCAAACTGGGAAGCCTGTGGAGGGGTGGCAGAGTTGAGAACACGTGCACCCATGGGGGTGTCGAGCGTGCCCCCTGCACCCCTGCCCACCGCTTTTGCAAGAGCAGAAGCGGTGAAATGCTCAACTCTGGTAATTTACACTTACGCATCCATCACCTTCCAGGGACGTGGGATCCCTCTCCCCCTGCTGAGTAACATCCCTGCGTGTTGCTAAACAGCTATTACACCCTGCTGCGGGGTGGCTGCCTTTCAGAGGTGGGAGAAGGAAAATGATCCCCGTACTTACATGGTCTTAACTCCGTAACGCACTCAAAAGCTTTCAAAGATACCGAGTAATGAATGGGTAATGACAACCAAAATGTGACAATCTCGCCATCCCTGCACTACAGTGCTCACCAGTAATCCCAGTGACAATGGGAGCAGCGAGGGGCACAATCCACAACAGGGAGGGAATTATGGGGAGCCCACTGGCACCCCAGTGCTGCACTGGGTCTGCCTGCCCTGGTCAAGGCTGCTCTCACAGAGCCCCAGGCCGGGAAAGGGTTGGTGGTGGCAGGCCAGGGAAGGGTTGGGGACAGCAGGGACGGCAAGTCAGTAGAGGCTGGTACAGACAAACAGAGAGGCCAGCGAGATGCAAGGCGAGAGCACGTTTGATGTGGTTCATTAGTTAATGGGCACGCCGGGCTTTGAAAGTGCAAAGCACTAAAGAGGTGCAAAGGATTTCATGTTTTAAATTATTTATCTAGGGTTTTTTTTCTCTCTTTTCCTAACTAGATGCTGGGAGGAGCAGCCGTGCGTGGCCAAGCGGGAGCAGCACAGCCACGCTCAAGCCCGGTGGGGGCCGAGTGCCCCTGCGCGGTGGGAAGGAAATAAATGCGGGGCTGGGTTTTATCTGCTGCTGCCCAGCCCCAGGGTTAGCACAGGGAGCCAGACCCATGGTGCAGGGAGCCTTGCATGGGGCAGTGTGGCTGGCACAAGCACATCCCTGGCCAGGCACCTCTGGGGACCATGTGGGGCCACTGGCACTGAAGGGCAGCTCTGGGAGCACCTTAAAGGGATTCCCATAAACAACCCCTGTTCCCCCACCTCTGCCCTTGCCCTGGGAGCATGGCAGAGTGCAGCTGCTTAAGACCTTTCCTGGGGGAGCCAAAGGTGTAATTCAGCTGGGGAGCTATTACCACGTTAAAAATCTGGACACAAACCCATAATGAGATTTGCAATTTGTCCCGGGCAGGCAGGCAGTGTACTTTCCCCATTAGGGGCCATGTGCTGTTAGCAATCACATTAGTGGGGCCAGGATTTAGCAACAGGAAATCAAAGTGGTCCCTGCAGACCCCAGTCCATCACCAAGGGAGCCAGGCAGCCGAGGGGCATGGAGGGGCTGCCTGCCCCCACACACTCTCTGGTCACAGCTTGATCAGGATGTGTTGGGCTCCTCCTTGCTCCTACTGGCACTGGGAGCCACCGGATCATCCTGCTTGGCCACTTGATAGCTGAGCCTCCTTGGATGACACTCAAACATGGTTTGCTTTGCTCCCAGGTGTGCTGAAGCCCTGGGGGAGTCCCAGCCCTCTTGGCTGTGCTGCCCCCATTGGTTATTTTATTCTTGGGTTCTATTGGTTAAACAGATTTTAATCTACACAGTCTGGAGCTATTGATACCATGTCGTGCTAATTTGTTAGCTGGCTGTCAAGTAGACGAAGTGAAATGCCAAATATTAAATGAAATGTATTGTGTGAAATGGGCCGGCACTGGGTTCCCAATTTCCCACGCAGTAACCTCCTTCTACATGGGGCTCTGGGCGATTTATTAGGTCTCACAGGCCTGAACCCCAGGGGATGGATGCTCTTAGGGTGTGCACTGGCATGTGGGACACCTGCAGGAACACCCTGATCCACTGGTTTGGGGGATACCAGGGTTACCCCAGCACTCAGGAGCTGGGATGTCTGCCTAAACCCAGTCCCTGGTCTCTCCCCACTCTGTCCCCAGTGGGGAGGATTGCATCCCAGCACGCAGGTCATTCTCAGGTCACTGGCTACCCTCTCTGCGCCCCAGTGCATGGCCTGGGGGGGGGTGGGGTGCTTGCAGCCCTCAGGAAATCCCAGAAGATGCTCTGTACCAGGGCGGCTGTGAGAGAGCAGGGGAGCACGCGCTCCCTGAGCTCCGCGCCTGGGAGATTATTTATTTGGTGAGTTATGACTTTGTTTTCCCCTGTGTAAATATCTGGGAAGTGCAGCTAACGTTCTGTGCACAGCCAAGGCAATTACAGCCCTCAGCGCAGCCCCANGAAACACGAGCAGCGCTGCCCACAGCCCTCAGCCACCCTGCTCTGTCCCCACAGGGCTGGAGGTGCTCTTGGAGGTGGCCCTGGCCAGCCCCACATCAGCCAGCTGTGCTGGCACCCTTCCAACTGTGCCCTAGGTCACCCTTCCAGCTGTGCCCTGGGTGGCCTTTCCAGCTGTGCCAGGGGCCACTGATATGCAGAAGTGATTTTTCAGCAGTGCTTAGGGGTGCTTCTCCAGTTGTTGATGGGAGGGGGCTCCAGATGTGCAGGGCTGGCTCTTCCAGCTGTGCTCACCTGGGGCTATCCAGCACTACAAGAAGAGCTCAAGCTGTCCCCAGAAGCAGCCCCACAGCCCTGAACAGAGGGGTTACAGCCTCAGCCCACTCTCCTGTGGACAGGAGCAGGGCTGCTCCTTGGTACTAACGAGGCGGGGGGTGCTGGGGCCATGGAGCCTGGGTGGCGGCGGTGTCTCCTGGGCCCCAGCCCCTCGACGACAGGCAGCCCCGAATCAGCTTCATTAAGAGCCATTGATCTGTTTCCTGCTTAATATATTTTTCATTTCCAAATGTTTTTTTCCAGGCTCCACAGCGTTTGCAGCTTGTACCAATTAAGGCAGCAGCACAGAATGAGCGCTGCAGCCCATTAATTAAACTTATAGGGGGAGATTAAGTGCCTACTCCATTCTCTCTGGCAGCTCTCTCCGAGCAACAGGCGTGCTGGGGACAGGAGCAAGGCTGAGCACTCACGTGCTGGTCACCAGTCCTCCCTCCCCGCCATGTCCCCAGACAGCCACGCAACCCCCACCACACTAGGCACTGTCTCCAGGCCCATGAGTGCTCACCCTGGGCACAGTGCAGGCTGCGGCATTGCCTGCACGGGGGGTACTTTGGTTTGCCAGGCTCCCACACACCAGGGCTCTGGGTGGGCTGCTCCCAGCTCCACTTGGAGCAGGGATGCTGGGCTTGGTATCTGCACGTTGATGCATCCGTTTTGGGGAAGGGAACAGGGCATACAGGGATACCACCTTGTCCTGTGCCTGCCAGGGACAGGGGCTCATGCTGGTTGAGGAGCTGCAGCACCCGCTGCATTGTCATGGCCCCAAGTGGCTTCTGCCTTCACTGTGGGGCAAGGGGACCTGGGTGAGAGAGGTCCCCCGATCCCCACACTGCCTCCTCTGAGCTGGCTGTGGGCACAGCTCTGTCCCACTCTCATAGAGTAGCGGTCAGGGACCAGCTTTGGGCTTGCTCGGGTGGAGCTGGGGCTTGTGGCAGCCCCTCACATCCCACCATTGGCAGCGGGTACCCACATGGTGCTGGTTCCCTCCAGGAGAAACATGCTGACGGGCGACCCTAGCTCCAGGCGCCGGTACCAACACCGTGGAGCAGCTGGTGCTTGCGCTGTCACACACCGTTACCATGGAAATGATCACACTGTCACACACTGACATCCTCCCACCCAGGGCACCTGGGTACTGGGTGCTCTGGGGCTGGTGATGCCGCCGGGCAGGTGACCTGCAGCCCTGCAGCCGGAGGGGATGCGGCAGGAGCTGCGCAGCTGCTGCACGGGCAGGTCCCTGGGTGCAGGTAACCCACCCTGCTGCTGAGAGGTCTTGCTGACAAGTCCTCCAGCTGCTCATTTGGACAAATGGTGGAAAACTTAAGACATACCCAAAGCCTGGAGCATGGCATGAACCATGTGTTGGAAACTGAGTCACTTTCCCCTGGATTGGGATGGCAAAAATAATGGAATGGTGCAAAAAGCAAAGACCAAAGGAGGAGATGCTGAGCTCAGCAACAGTGGGGGGTTCATCTGGGGTCATGTTGAAGAACCGTGAGGGGACCCACTATGTGTCCCTTGTCAGCCCTGTACGATGGACCCACCGTCTCTTTGGTTAGGAGCAGAGGCAGCAGCGTTGGCAGAGCACCACTGCTTTGTCTCTGGTGTTTCACTTATCGTCACATGAGGTTTTGATTAAAAACTTGTTTTATGAGGAGTTAAGAGGGCACAGTAGATCGATTAAAGATCCACTCACGCAACTTCCCTAAATGGCCTTGTTAGTGGGGAGGCATCAGGGAAGGGCCATGCCAAGGAGACAGGCCCTGAGGACAAAAACCATTTACTGTTTGCACCAACGGGCACTGTGAAGGTGCAATAACTTTGCTGGCATGAGGAAGACTTGTGAAGTAATAGAGAGGAAGAAGATGGTTTGCTGCAGCATCACAGCCTGAGCTGCTGGGGCGAGCACAGCAAAGAGAGCTGCAGTGCAAGGGGTGACAGTGGAGAAGTGTTCAGGTGGAGGTTTAAGGAGTGGTGGCACTCGCTGCATGACTTGATGTTTCCCTGCCTCATTGCTCTTGATTTAGCAGTTGCTAGAGAAACTAAAAGTTGCAGTTTGGGGAGCATCTGCATTTTAATTAGTGATTACCAGCAGTGCTGCTCTGGCCCAGCTGTTGCCTGCAGGGCCCCTGCTCCCACTGGGGGCTGCCCACACCAAGGCAGAGTTGGGGTGGTGGCACTCCACCTGCTTCACATCAGGTGGCCCTGGTGGGTGCCAAGGGTGACCCTGTGTGGGTGCTGGTGTGGCGCGCTGGCTAGGGTGCTGCTCGGTGTTCTCTGAGCTGCTGCAGACAGAGATGTCCTCGCCCTGCCCTTCTCCCCATGCCAGCAGATGAGCAGAGGGTTTAGTGCTGATGGCCCCCAGCATACGAGGGTGACTTTGCTGAGCAGGGCTCTGTGGAAACGCACAGTGGAGGGGAGAGGGGGGGTGTCCGGTGGTCCTGGCTGCAGCCCTAAGGGAGAGGAGCATCACTGTGCCATCTGCGGCCGCAGCTGGTTTGGTTTGTGCCGCAGCCACTCTCTCCCTCCCACCCACTCTGGCAGCTCCCCCTGCTAATGCCAGTGCTCATCCCTGCTCCTCCACCTGATTAATTCCTCATGTGGCTCCATAAATGCTGCTGTGACACCCGGAGCAGGGAGACTCACATATCCCCCTTGCCTGGGAAGCAACTTGCTCAGGAGAGTCTGAGGGAGAGTTCCCCAAGTGCTGAATGACCTTCCCTTGCTCCCCTCCAGGGTGATGCCCGCCATCCCTGTGCCCACCCCCCACTAGCTCCCCTTCTGCAATTCCCATCATGTCCTGCCCCACAGCTCTGGGACCTGCAGGGTGGGTGCCGGGGCCGAGAGCAGGATTCCCTCACCCAGCAGAGCCCCGCTCCCAGCTGCTCCCATTCCCTCCCTGGCTCACTGGGCTGGAGGTTCATTTTAACAAGGCTTTTAGGCTTAAGTGCTGCTTGGCGTGACTGGGAGAAATTGATATTTTGAGAATGAGCTTGAGAGGGGTCATGAATAATTCACGCTGGGGCGGTTCTGTTCCCATAAACAGGCTGCTAAAAAAACCAAACCCAGCGCTTAACTAGGAAACCAATTCCCACCCCGAAAAGCCCCAGATCCTGGCTCAGCCTCTGCTGAATCTTTCATCTCCAGGAAGGGGTTCCCACACAGCAATAGCATCAAGAGGAGCTGGCCCCTGCACCCTTTTCAGAGCGTCCTGGTGAGGTACTTTCTCCTTAAACCAGCATGGGTGGCACAGCCCTGGGGGACTCTGCCGGGGTCGCTTGTGGCGGTGGCAACGAGGCCATATGAGCTGGGGGTCAGCAGCATGTCACCAGCCCCATTAGGCCTGGTTTGACCTCTTTATTTCATTAGGCCCCTTATTAAGGGCTACCCTGAGAGATGGAGAGCTGTAAGTGCCCATTGCCATGGCAATGGAGACAAGCAGGTGAAGCATGTCACTCCAGGGTGGCTCTGGAGACAAGGGAAGGGACACCTCCAACCCCAGGGCAGGCAACATGGGACACAGCCTGGCTGGGGGTGTAGTGCTGGGCTCAGCCCCTCTGGCACAAATCCTGCTGTCCATCTGAGGATGTCCCCATGGAGACCTCTGTCCCGCTGGGAGATGAAAGGGATGGGGTCTCTCTCTGAGCACACTGCAAGGATGTACACCAACACTGATGGGCTGGAGCACAGCACTGGCACAGGGATGATGGGTTTGAGCAGGTCATGAATAAATTTAGGCTGGAAATTAGAAACAGGGTGCTCACTGCCAGAGCAGCTGGCCTAGGGTGGCCCCAAGACGGGACTACGCAGGGCATGAGCTCAAGCTGGGCAGGAGACTGAGCTGAGACATATGCAGGGGTGGATGGATGCCAGTGAGACCACAGCAGCTGGGCACTGAGCCATTTCCAGCTCCGCATGCCCTTCCTCCTGGATGTGCCCACTCCATGCCGGCGAGGCTCCAGCATCCAGCTCCCACAACCTTTGTCCTTTGCACCATGGCTGGGGAGAACTTTCTGTGACTCTGCCAGCCCCTGGTGCCACTGTGCAGAGGCTGCGACCCCCTTCCCCATCCAGAAGGGACATACCAGTGACAGGGTCATCTGGTGCCCCCGTTCCTTCTGCAGGACCACTGGGAAGCACCTTGACAGTCTCGCTCCCAGCACTGAGCTGGCAGCCCACGTGTGCCAGAGCCACTGCATGGCGACAGCAGCGTCTGTTTGCTGCCACCAAAGATCTCTCTCTCTCCGGCTGCTCATTACTGAATTCCTTCCAAGTGACAGGGCTGGATGACACTAATTCGGCTGGTTTCACAGTGAGAGACCAAGCCGGTGAAGGGCTCAGTGGCCACCCCACTCTAGGTCTCCTGTGGAATGGGGCTGCCAGGGCTGGAGGCTGTCCAGGTTTGCACAGGGATCCCAGAACATCCCAGGGAGGAGGGACCCAGGGAGGCAAACATGGGGCTGGGGCTAGGGCCAGACTGGCATGAGACCACCAGCACTGAGAGCCATCTGGAATGAGCTTGGGAAGACAGGTCTCCCCACATCCCAAACTGCAGGAGAGGCAGATGCTGTGTAGCCCAGATGTCCTCTGTCCCTGGACTGGCACAGCAGCTGTACATGGCCACCCTGAGAGTGCTGCCCTTCTCACAGGTGCTGGTCCTGTCTCCTGTCCAGTTGAGATCCCCCAGGAACCAGGAGCCAGGATGCTGATGGCTTGAGGGTGATGGTATGAGACAGGGGGTACCAAGGCCTGGGGATGCCCAACAAGGGGTCAGAGGGACAGCGCTGGCAACTGGTCCCTCCGCCACTGTGGCTGCAGATGGAGCTTTGCAGCCCCCTTGCTGACCCAGCTGAGCTGGTAGGAGTCTGGCAGGGACTCAACTTCCACCAGGCTGGATGTGTGGTGAGGGGGCAGAGAAAGCCCCTAGTCCTTCAGCAACACCACACACCTCGGGGACAAGGACTCCCAAAGGCACCGAGGGCCAAGCTGGGAATGCAGGGGGTGCCACAGCACCCCATCCCTGGAGAGCAGGGCAAGAGCCTCACACCGGCGCCTCGGCACGGAGCCGCACGACGATTAATGAGGAAGAGCCCTGCAGCCCTGCCGCTGCGCAGGGAGAATTAGCCGTAATAAGTCATGATCATCCCCTGATGACGAGCACTTAATGTGTGCC
>VXBJ01005041.1:435909-445953 GCA_013400055.1 Nycticryphes semicollaris
GGCTGATAACATGGGGTTCATCGATTGGCAGAGCTGGGAAGAAATCTCTCTGAATTCAATTAGTTGGGGAAACACAAGGGGTGGCACAAGGAGTTAGGCTGGAGTTGTGCCTTTGTCATACCCAGGGGACTTGGAGCTCCCAGCACCTCCTGTGGGTCACTACAGAGTTGCTGGACACAGGGGTAACAGCACCCATGGGTGCCCATGCCGTCAGAGAGATGGAGGAGAAGCGCCATGCACTGGTGTTTCACTTGGTTTGCANNNNGGTTTGCAACCCTTGGGGGTCACCCCAGGTCTGTCACCCCATCGGCATCTGCAGAACATGGTGGCAGCTGTGCTGGGGAATTGAATATCCTGCTCCATCCCTGGCACTGATGGCAACTGACAGGGAACAGCTTGTGTGAAAGTCCCTGTGTCCCTGAGGGGTTCCTGGCCTGCTCTGACCTGCACAGAGCAGGGCTGGTCCTAGTGGGGCTGAGGCAGTGAGTGCTCAGCAGGTCTGCAGGGTCCACTGCTTCTCCCCAGCCCCTTCCTCTGGGGCTCCAGCACAGAGGGATGACCCTGCCGGGATGAACAGCCATTACGTCTCATTGCCTTGGAAACCGAGCCACAGCTCTGAGAAGCCTCTCCACCTCCTCCTTCTTCTCCTCCTCCTCCTCCTAGCTGAGCCCTATGGGAAAGGGACAGGGCATGTGGGGATTTGGGGCTGCCCAGGCTGCACCACCAGGTGTGGGCATGGGGGCTACCTTCCCATGCAAGTTGTCTGGCACCCTGCTGCCCGCTGCCTTGCTCAGTTCCATCCTCCTGAGTGTGAGAAGTCCCCCATCAGAGCAAATGATGCTCAGATTTGCATGAGCAATGAGGGGGGTCCCATTCCATCCCTACATATGGGGCATGTGGTGGGGAGACACAAACTCCAGCCAGCTCCTGCCACCATGGAGAAGAAAGTCATGGTGGTGGGCAAGGAAAAGCCTCTCCAGGCCCAGAGCAGGGCCACCAGCCTTTCCGGGCTGTGGAGGTGGGGCTGGCTAGGGCAACAGGGTCACCAGGGAGTGACAGTGTCATTACAGCCCCCTGCTCTGCATGCCTACCCTGGGGTGGCAGCCTGGGTGCACTGTGAGGACAGGAGATCCAAGGCTGGGAGTTGGGGGCTGAGAGTGGCAGGGTGGAAACTGTTGGCACAGAGGGACCAAAGGCGAGAGGGTCCCCCCAGCCTGCCAGCACACCCCTCCTCTGCAGCACGGCAAAACCCCTGCACCATCAGCCAGGGCCGGGCAGCAACCCCTCTTTTCATCTCCGGGGGTACTGGGGGCCGTTGAGAGAGCTGGGATGGGGCTGTCGCCGTGGCAGGGAAGGCAGGACAGGACTGGGAGGCGCTGGGGCAAAAGTGGGCTGCTCTGTCCCCGGGGAAGGTGCTATTGCCAGCTGCGGGCACCGCAGGGACCAGCTGCTGCGTTGCTTTGTGCACAAGCCTCGGTGGCCACCAGGCCCAGCTGGGGATGCGCGGCGGAGCGTGATGGTCGAGGGCAGTGGTGCGGGAGAGAGAGCATCCTCTTCCCGGGGCAGACCGGGCAGCCCCGCCAGCCGCTGCCCCCGCCAGCGCCGGAGCCGACACGGGGAGGGCCGTGTCCTGCTGCTGGCCTTCTCCTTGCCTGACATCCCTGTGCTGTGGGGTGCAGGAGCACAGCCTGCTGGCTGCCGGCTGCACTGCCCAGCCCCTGCCTGCAAGCCCCCCCTTTCTGCCGGAGCACTGGCCCCCACGCGTGGCATCCTCCTGGCCCTATTCAGAGCATCTCCATAGCCCCAGATAGAGCATCCCCGTGGCCCCGTGCAAGACACCTCCGTGGTCCTACGAAGGACATCCTCACGTCCCCTTCCACAGACTGCTCTGCACCGGGACCTGTCCCCTGCTAGAACAGCTGCGCTGCCTGTCCCTCCCCCAGCCCCACCATGACCCCAGAGCATCCCTGGCTGTGGAGGATACTGAAGCCCCAAAAACAGTGGGGGAAGGGCTGGTGGCTCTCAGCTGGCTTAGAGGACAGGACCCCCTCGTGGGGAGGGTGATGGTGGGCCTGTGCTAAGATTGCAGCAGGGCTGGTAACACACAGCTGGGGTTTCCTAACAGCGGTGGCATCCCGCGGGCAGCACATGTGGGCATGGGGACACCATCAGCTGGACCATGGGAAGGAGTGGGGTCAGGTTATGTGTCTGCCTCCCACTGTCATTTGCCTCCTTGCCCTCTCAAGGATGAAGCACCGAGTTGCCTGGTAACACTCCTCCTCCTCCTCCTTCTCTGCCCTGCAGCCCAGGGATGAATGTGTTATAAGGCTGATCAGGGCTGGAGGTGGATGGACAGTGGTTTGGGGGAGTCTTCCAGCCCCAGTCCTGGCGTTTAGAGGGTAACGGCACAGCAAGGATCCGGCCCCAGAGCACCAGGAGGTGAGTAGAGGAGGCCTATGAAGGACACATGGGCCAGGCAGGCAGCAGCTGAGATTCATTCCTGCTACCTGCCCCTGCACACAGGCTCCCACTGAGCTCACAGGAGGAGGCAGAGCCCCCCCAGCTGGGCATCCCCCCCTGCCCGGGGCTCCCTCCTCCTGCCTGCACCGTCCCAGTGCAGCTCCACACCCCAAAGCTCCTGGGGCCTGGGCTGAGACTTGATATTCCACCCGCTCCCCTACACACATTGGCAATTAGATCATAATTGTAATATTTGCATATTCATAACAGCTGAAATTAATTGCATTTGCATAATAGTAATGAAAGGGACTTCATTAATTACCGCCTTTTTCTGGGGATTTTGCATATAAATGGGTTCCATTAGGCAGGTTGAGCTCTGGCGGGTGCATGGGTGGGACAGGAGTGGTGTCACTGGTCTAGGATGGAGCTGCGAGGACTGGTGGCATCACTGCCATCCTGCCTGCTCTGCTCTTCTGTGTCCTGCAGATGGGCTCACTGGTGGCACGGGACTTCAGTCAGTGGCTTCCCCTTGCCCCACTGACCCCACACCTGACCCAGGCATCTCACTACAGCATGGGAGCATGGATGGGGGCAAGGATGGGCACCAGAGCTGCTGCAGCACTGAGGTTGTCTTGCTCAGGGTGTCAGCAGAGACACAGGGTGCACAGAGGGTCTCTCCTGCAGGCATTGCAGGGATGGCATCCTGCTCTGTGCCTGGAGTCACCCCTGTGTATGGGAGAAGCTGGGCTGGCTGCTCAAGGTAACCAGGGGACCCCTCCCACCCCCTTCCTACCCCAGGGTGATACTTAAGGCAGCGATGCCTGGGGAGGGCTGGGCAGCAGGGACCAGCCAACTTAAGCAGGTGACCTCCTGCTGCTTCATCACTTCTGTCACCACTGGGCCTTTCCCAAGGGATGTGCCAGCTCTGAGCCCCACAGCACAGCCCCAGCCTGCCCAGTGCCTGGTCTGGCACAGCTCCCCCCTGGTAGGGATGGTAGGGCAGGCAGAGGAGCAGGCAGGTGGGAGCAGGGCTTTGCTGTCACAGCCACAGACTCTTGTGTGTCAGAGCCAGGCAGGAGCAATGCCTTGGCCTGGAAAGCTGCTGTGAACACAGGTAGCAGCTCCAGGTTGGCTCCAGCCATGACGTCAGCCCGCTCAGAGCTGGCAGTCACCTGGCACTGTCCCATTGTCCCTATCCCATCACTCTCCATCTCTTTCAGGGCAGCCCACAGCACATGGGGAACCCTGTCCAGTAGCCAGCACAGTCGCTGGGGCTGCCACCAAACTGCTGGCTGGAAAAGCTCCGGACATCATAGTTGCAAAGGAGAGTGAAAGAGGAAGCAAAGGCTTTGGGAAAAAGCTGGGAGGTGGAAGCTCTGGGAAAGTTGGGAGCAGCGAGTGCAAGTTGGCAGTCAGCAACTCCAGGTGAGAAAAGTCTCAGTGAAGCTCTTGGTGGCTGGTAGAGTCACAGGAGGTACTGGCTGAAGCAAACGGAGAGAAAACCAACTCCAAGCAGCAGCCCAGTCTGGAGATAGGAGAAAGGCAAGGAAGCTGTGGCTTTGGCATCCTCTGTCCATCCCCAGATGGTGAACACCTTCCTCTGTTTCCCAGCCTGTCCATATGCACGGCCAGTACAGCCCCATGTGTGCTGGTGCCAACAGCAGCTAAAACAAGAAACATGCATCAAGGTTTGGGAGAACCAGCTCCAAACTGGCGCCAGGAGATGGTGGGGTTTGGTTTGGTCCTGGCCACATGCTGCTGCGGGGACAGCCCTGCCTGTTCTGATAGGATGCTCTGGCCATGGGGCACCTCTGCTTTGCTTTGGCCTGGGAGAGGCTTCTTCGGGAGATGGAGCTCGTTGCCTCCTTATTGATGGCTCTTTCCCTCCTGCACTGCTGGGGAAGAAGCCTGTGGAATAAATCAGTGCAAGAGACAGATTATGGCAGCTAAAGACTCCAAATGAGACGATAATTGCTGTGGTAATGACAGTGAAGACCTGATGCTGCCGATAAGGAAACATCTCTGCTGCTCTTGGCTGGTGCCTGGCCAGAGGGTTGACACAGGCGTATGGCTGGGGATGTCCCCAGGGTCATTGTGGCCAGGCAGTGCTGCCCTGCCTGTGCCCACAAGAGGGTCTGGGTGCCCATGGCAGGTGCCGGTCCCTATCGTGTCCCCACAGCGGCAGGGATGGGGATGCTGGGGACTGGGCAAGGGGGCACGAGGCAAGCAGCCCTGGCGGGGCCATTTGTCTGGTTCTCCCACCGGCTGCGTGTCAGCTCTAATTAGGCAAACTTCTGTATTCATTGTGAGCCCAGCCAGCAGAGAATTCCACAATTGAATTTTAATGCCCTAAAAACACATTACAATCAGCCTGATTAATTAAGAGATGGCTTAACATGGTGACCGGGCTGCAGAGGGCTGCGCTGGGGAGGGGTGCCATGCGGGCCAGCTCCTGCACCCCATGGCATGGGGCACAGGGATGGAGAGTACTGGGGCCAGCAGAGCCAGGGATGGTCCCTGAGCCCTGCAGGGCTGTGGGAAGTGATGGGAGTCAGGGCCAGGCTGTGCCCCGGAGTGCCAGGCTGCGCCCTGGAGTGCCAGGCTGCTCACACCCCTGCTTCCCACCTCGCCAGCCCCAGCTCAGCCAGACAGGCGATAGTGGCAGCTTCACCTTCCCACCCTGGCCCTCACTCTCCCCATCAGTGTTGGCCATCAGGACACTCCTGAGTGCCTGTTCCCTGTGTCTCCACCACTTCCCCACTCTGGGCAGAAGGTCTGACGCTGTGCTGTGCCACACCACGAGCAGGGCACTCCGGGGGGACTCTACTTGCTTTTGTGTGTGAGTGAGGATGAGCCAGGAAGCTTCTGTTAATTTGTGTCTGCAGTGATTCCCCAGGGCACCAGTGGTGCTGGCTAACAGGCTGCCACCTCCCGCAAGCCAGCTCTGCCCCAGCTCCCTGAGCCACTACTTGCTGTGACGGTGCCCAGCACAGCCCAGGCTGTGTCCCCACACGTGTCACTGCTTGGGGTGGCTTTGCCAGACCACCCGGACACAGTGGGCTGAAGCGTCCTGGGGGGACCCTTCCCCCGCATCCCACCATGGGCACCAGGCAGTGGGAACAATCTCTACAGAGCTTTGCTGGGCTGATTGCACCAGGTGCCCCTGGTCAGAGGGGTGGTTTGGCCAAAGCCCATCCTGCCATAGCATAACAAATGGGAAACGGGGAAATCCATAACCATAGTGTAAGGAAGAGGTTGTAACCAGCAGGACATAAATCAGAAGGAAAGTGATAAAGGGAGCCTCTCGCCAGGAGAGGCCGGCAGCAGAGGGAGGGATGGCAACGGTATCATGAGGCCAAAAGAAATCCTGGCAAGGCAATAAATCCTGCAGCCGCTGGAGCTGCTTGAGCGCTAATGATCACACAAAAACGCCAGCCACGTTTAACAAATATTTCTGCTCTGTGTTTGGAGAGAAGCGGGACGACATGCTTGAATCATACAAGAGTGATGAAGCCATTTATTAATTACTGCCAGGAATGTTAAACAACATCTGCCAGCTCAGCAGGTCCAGGCACTGCCCGCCCCAGCCTCCTCCAAGAGCTGGAGAAGAATTTGGCCTCCTCATTAATTTCCTGTGAAACCTTGAAATAGTGAGAAAATCTCAGCCGGCTGATGGAGAGCCCACCCGCACCGGGAACCACAGGGACGTGGGGGTGCTTGGTCCTTGCCTCTTTCTCTTGGCTCCACTGGGATTTATATCACATTCCCACCTGGTTCAATCCTCCTTGATGAAGAACAGCCACAAACTGGCAAAGGTTGGGTGTCTGTTTGACGTAATGTGATGTATAGATTTGCTTTTATCCAAGTATTTTTGGAGGTGGTAAGAAAGGGGGGCCTGAGAGGGTCAACGTGCTCATTAAGTCATCCTGCAGAAATCTTCGTCACAGCTTTGGGAGGGCCTGGCATCATTCCCTGCATCTCCCACGGGCTGCCCGGTGCCTGGGACAGGAGGGATGGAGGAGATGGAGGGATGGAGGGGATGAGGGATGGAGGGGGAGGAGCAAGTAGGAGTAAGAAGAAGTAGAAGAGGAGAAGAAGGAGGCCTCCACCGGGAGGGGAGGACCTCACAGGACCAGCATAAACTCTGGATACAGCACAGCCCTGCTGCACCCCATCATTAGCCATTTGTGACCCTTCTTTTCAGGAGGGAGAACCAGACTTAGCAGCACAGGTGGCTGTGAAGGGCACAGCACACTTTGATGGCAGTAAAGAAACCAGCTCAGCAGCAGCAAGACATAATTAGCAAATTATCTCTGCACAGTATGCATGGACCATGGTGAGTGGAGAAGGACCTGGCAGAGTTCTGGATCCCCTCAAGGAGCCACCAGCAGGCACCAGGGTCAACAGCAGTGTCCAGAGCCATGAAAACAGGGAGGTCTGAGAAATTTGGGTGGGATTCTGGTCAGGGAGGAGAGCTGAAGATACTTGTGCAGCCGGCCAGGCCACATTGCTCAGCAAAGTCTTCCTCAACATGGAGGAGCAGGGAGTTGGGAGGGACATCCTGGAAAGGGCTGGGGATGGCAGGGGAGGGTCCCCATTGCAGGGACATGCTGGCTTCAGGGACACAGGCAAGGAGGGAGGTCTGGGTTGATGCTGGTTCCTGCTGGAGGGGCTTTTCATCTCTTGGTCACTTCACACTTAGAGAGGATGGGTTTGGGGAAGACTGTCTTTGGTGAAAAATCATGATATTTAATACAATCAAAGCTCTTGCAGCTGCCTCCATGAGATGCTGGGTCACACGTGGATGATTTTCCCCAGCTTTTTTCTATATGTAAAAAGGCTAGAATTTACTTGCCTATAAAAACTGAAAGCCCAAAGATGGTTGCAAAATATTGGGGTGCTTTAAAAGACCAGGGAGGAAGGGATGCTGAGGGTGCTGTCTCCCAGCCCCAGATTACCTTGCAGTCACAGAGCACAGGGTGCAGGGGGAGAGGGAGAGGTTTGGGAGTGCCCACGAGGGTCAGGAATGACAAGCCCCAATGGGATGGTGTCACGCAGCTGTCCCAGTATGAAGAACCTCGGCCTTCCCGGCCCTGAGGGTGCTAGCCAAGCCCACTGGGAGCCCAGGGACAGGTAGTTAAAATACAGAAATGTCAATTTAAATTAAAATGCATTTCATAAAGAAGGAGACAGATAAAACCTTCCCCGCGGCACAAGATAGGGGATTTATAGGGTACTAGGAGGACTGGTGCTCCCCACTGCAGTGAGGTCTGGAGGGGCTGGTTCAGCTGCCGCTGCTGGCACCATGGAGCACCCCAAGACATCGTGCCAGCATGTGGGGGTTACCTCCAACCTCCCCCCAAGCCATCATAATGGCCAGAGAGGGTCTGCAACGAAATGTCAGCTCGCTAATAAAATGTGCAGTATCTGTGTTTTCTTTGGGCCAATAAAACTCCCATGTGGCAGCAGGGATGCTCCATTACCCGGCTGCCCTCCTGCACCAGTGCCCCACTGAGCCTCTCCCCACCTCCCTGGGGAGCCACTGGGTCCAGTCTGACCTCACGCTCGTGCCAGCCTCCCTGAACAGCAGGTGCCAGGGGCAGGCCCCAGCGCCAGCATGGCATATTGCTCCAATGGCATGCTGAGGAGTAAATCCACTGCGCCCTGTCAAGGTAAATTGACAAAACATGGGCCTGCAATGCAGGAACTGCAGTTATAACAAGAGAAAATCAATGTGATATGTTACCAGAGATATAAAGACGCCATTAATGCACCGTGGAGCCCAGCAGCTTTTCTTAGCATCAGCAGAGCAGGATGTCAGGGCTCTCTGAATTCCATCTTGCTGCCCAGGTCTCCCACATGCTGGGTTTACTTGCTGCCCCCTTCCCCCAGCAAAGGGCTTCTGCTTCCACCAACAACTTCTTGGGCTTTGCCTTGTCCTGGTGCCTGGCCTCCAGCTGGGAATGCAGAATGTGGGAATGTGTGGCCTCAGCGGTCATCTTCCCAGCCCCACGGCACAAGGACCTGCTGAGGCTGCACCCCTGGGCCAGGCAGGTTCCACCCCTTGTTCTGGCGGTCCCCATGCCCATGCAGCTCTGCCACCCATCTGCCCAGTGGTGCTGAGCCCAATGCACTCTGGCACCTCCTGGGCTTGATAGAAGGGGAAGAACAACCCTAGTGCACTGCAGAGTGAGGATGCAGGGTGCTCCCCTGGCACAGGGGCTGTGGGCAGGGAGCAGTCTATGTGCTGGGGACACATGCTGGGGACATGTGCAGTGGGGATGTGTGTGCTAGGTATGGGGACACCACCACCCCCCCCCCAGCTGTCCGTCACCGGGGACAGTTTGGATTATTACTGAGAAGTTGAGCCAAGCTTCTTCTAATTGATTAATCAATAGCCTTAATTGAGTTGAGAGTCTTTAATGGATAGCTTCATCGCTGCTTTCCCTTTTGCTGGTGCTGCCCTGACCTCCCACCAAAAGCCTCTTGCTGTGGTTGGCCTCTGCCGAGGCAGTGCCACTGCTGGGCTCTCCCAAACTCCTGGGAACTTCTGGGGCTTGCAGTGGGCCACTGGGCTTTGGAGGGCTTCTGCCGTGGTCACAGAGGAGATGGAGCATGCAGGGCTCCCCAGGTGCAGGCAGGCGGGTGACAACCCCCAGAAATATCCACATGGCTCATAGTGCCACCTCTGCCAGCCACGGCACAGCCCCTGGGTGGCCACGGGCTGGACAGGACACACATCCCATCCCTACGGCCCATGAGCTGTGCCCGGAGAGCACAGGAGACAGGGACTGGGGATGTGGGGCTGGTCACAGGCACCAAGGAGGTCGGACTCCTGCACACTTGAGAAGTGGAGAGGAACATTTTATGGTAAAATATGCAGAGTGTGGGACAAAAGAGAAAGCGCTTCTCGCATAATGAGACACTGTTAGAGACAAGCTCCCCAGGAAACCAATTAACACAGCGCTTTGTGCATGTCAGGCCAATACCTGGCAAAAACACCTTTCCCAAGGAGGATGCAGCTGCCCCCCATGACGGCCGCCCCCAGCACTCCCCTGTGACAAAGACAGGAACCCCACCTGTGTCACAGGCAGCATGGGGCCAGCTCGAGTGTGTTGTGGGGCCACTGACCCCACACACCGCAGCCCCACGGGTGGGTCAGTCCTGCTGGCCATCCGCAACGGCAACCGGGCTGGTGGGAAGGCCCCGCCCCCAAATCGCCCCAAAACCGCACGGCCCCGCCCCTACTTAGTGTATCACCACCCCTACTCAGCATATCCTCTCAGGATATCCTCAGCGTATCTTCTGGGCAGAGAAGAACCTAATGAGGTTCAACAAGGGCAAGTGTAGGGTCTTGCACCTGGGGAGGAAGAATGCCAGACATCAATATAGGTTAGGGGCTTTCCTGCTGGAAAGCACTTCTGAGGAGAAGGATCTGGGGGTCCTGGTAGACAGTAAACATCCATGAGCCAGCAATGTGCCCTTGTCACCAAGAGGGCCAATGGAATCCTGGGCTGTTCAGGGAAGAGTGTGGCCAGTAGGCTGAGGGAGGTCATTCTCCCTCTCTGCTCTGCAGTGGTGAGG
>VXBJ01005041.1:446559-493837 GCA_013400055.1 Nycticryphes semicollaris
CGCGGCGGAACGGGCGGGGGTGCGGATCGTCCTGCTCAACACCCCACCCGGTACCGCCGCCTCCCCTGGGCTGCGTGGGCAGGGGGGGGTGGTAAGAGGGGGCGCGGGGGTGCCCCGCCGCCGCTGACCGCCCCGCCACTCTCTCCTAGGGGACCAGGAGGCGGGCGAGATGGGACTGGCGGCCGTGCCCGGTCGCCAGGCTGCCTTCCGTCAGGGCCTGGCCGCGGCGGTGCAGTACGCCAGGGCGGTGGGCTGCCCCAGGTAGGTGCGATGCGGTACCCCCGCTCCAGCCGCGCCTCGGATCCCCCCGGCTGCACCAAGTCGCTCCTCTGGAACCTTCCTGCTCCAGCTCTTCCTCTCGCCCGGGGCTTGCCCTTTGCACCGCCCTGCCTCCATCCCACCGGGTCTCTCCATGCTCGGTGGCGTCGGACGGGAGATGGTTCATTGCAGACCCCGGTGTGCAGAGCCCTGGCTGGAACGTGGTCGCTGTGAGCTGACCCAAAGCTGGCGGACACTTGTCCAACTCTGCCTTTTTCTGTGGTGGCTCTTGTCCGCACCTCCACACAGCAGTCCCTGGGATAACCCTCTCCTTTCCCTCCCCAGTTACACCAGCTGTTTCCTCCAGGACACCACAAAAGCTGCTTTATTGAAGGCCACACTGATCCCAGCACAGCAGAGACACTGTAGGAGCTGCAATTAGCCTGGCACAGCCCCTTTCAGAAAAACAATATGACCCTCTTATTGCATTTACTTTGCATCATGCTTTCCCTTGGGAATGCAATCCAAAGCCCTACGGAGGGCATGGACCAGGCAGGCCAGGGGTTGCCCAGACCCATTGGTGCTTACTGGTAATGGGCAGATTAAAGAGGTTTTATGTCCACCATATGCCTTCCCCAAACGCTCGCTGAAGAGCCTTGCTCTTGCCTGGCCCTTGAGCTGTGCACGCAGCTGGCATAGCCCAGCACTGGCCACCGTCCCCTCCCTGCTCTAAGCCATCGAGTGGCGAGACAAGGCATCTGAACTGCCCATCGTGCTGGCAGCTCCTGGAGCAAGACCCCCGGAAAGCTCCAGCTGGCAAAAGAGGGAAGAATCAAGGTCTGCAATTTGTCAGGCAGAAGGTTCAAAGACACCTATCCCTCGGGGTACTGAAGTTGTGTCCCTGCTGCTCGCTGACGCCTGTTGTTTCTCCTGCACAGAAGATGGTTCCTTTCACCTTCTTCTGCATCTGCTCCCCCAGCCTGGCTCCGTTTTCCACTGGCAGAGGAAGGTGTACTAGATCTGACCAGCTGTTTAGAGACTGGAGCTATTGGCTGTGGCTGATGTGTCTGTGTTTGTAGGATCCACCTGGTGGCTGGGCGGGTTCCCCTGGGCGCTGACCGGGCAGCAGTGGCAGATGAGATGGAAACCACCTTCATTGAGAATCTCAAATATGCTGCTGACCTCCTGGCCCAAGTAAGTGGGGACTAGGTCCTGCTCCATGGGTACCAAGGACGGAGAATCCCCCACCAGCCTGGCATGGGGAAGCGGCACTCCCTGCTGCAGAGGTGACAGTATGCTCTGCAGGGTGACTTTACTGTGTTACAGGAGGACATGATTGGACTGGTGGAGCCTATTAACAGCCGCATCACTGACCCTCGCTACTTTCTGAACACCCCGCACCAAGGTAAGGCAGACATCTCTCCCCAGAGTCTCCTTCAAGGGAAGAGGATCCCTGATGTCTGCAAAGCATGAGGTTGACATAACTGCAGGGAAATGCTGAGGGAGCACAGCTGATGAAGCAGGGTCTCAGGGCTTCACCACAAAGCTTCCAGCCTGGGGGTGATGGTCTCTCACTTCTTTGCACCCTTAGCTGCTGCCATCCTGGAGAAGGTGGGACGGCCCAATCTGAAGCTGCAGCTGGTGAGTCAGATCTCCAGGGTCCACTCTCCACCAGGGAACTTTGCACAGGCCCACTGGGGAGTCCCAGTGGCTGTGGGCTTGTTATCTCCTCCTGGGGACATGAGAAGGGACAGGGACTGCAGCACAGCCATCTGTGACAGCTTGCTGCTGAGCTCCTCTGTCTCCCACAGGACATCTTTCACTGCCAGATCATGGATGGGAATTTGTCACGCAACCTGGAGAAATACTTCCCGCTCATTGGTAACACCCTGAACCCAAACCAGCTCTTCTATGGCTACGGGGCAGGAGTGGCTTTGAGATGGAGCCCTACTGCCCCATGCTCTGCTGTGGTTCACTGGGGGTGTGGGGCTGCTCTTGGGTCACCTTGTCACATGCTTAGAGCATCTCCCCTTGCCTCCCTAGGTCATATCCAGATTGCACAGGTGCCAGGGCGGCACGAGCCCGACAGCCCTGGGGAGCTGAACTTCCCCTACATCTTTGAGCTCCTGGAGTCCCTCAGCTACACCGGCTATGTGGGGTGTGAGTATGCTCCAAAAGGTGAGTGGGCCTGTGGGCAGTCTGAGCCCCCCTGGCAGGTCTCAGCATGGACCAGTTGGTTGGGGACTGGGCAGAAGCAAGCATGTCCTGTGGGGTGGCAGGCAGTGGGCATCAGGGTCCCCTGCCTAGAACAGCAGCTGCTCCAGCTTGCCTGGGCATGGCAGCAGAAGACCTTGTCTGTTACTGCAGGAGACACTCTGGAAGGTCTGGGTTGGCTGCGCTCATACTGGGAGAGCCGAGGCCTGCAGCACAGTGGGACCAGCAAGGCAGCAGAGTAAAACAAGGAAAACACTGGAATAAATCTCAAAGCAATGGCTTGACAGTCTGCTTTATGACTTAGGGCAAAGTTAGGAGCATCTACATCCTGTGGGCCTGGCCCTGCTCATCTACTCCAGCACCATCTACAGCATGTCACATTTGGGCATGCCTTGGGCACCACTGTATGTGACTTGAGGTACACAGGAGCACCTTCACCTCCAGTCTTCAGGGGTGTCCAGGGAGACGTTTCCAGTTCCCCCTGCTGCGAGGAGCACTCACTCCTCAGAAAGGGTGCAAGTGTTCCCAGTCCAGCTCCAGTTGGTGACTGGAGTTGTGTGAAGAGAGCTCTGGGTTTCCAGGTCCTGCAGTTCTCGAGGCCTGCAGCAAGTGGGGAAAGTAAAGCAAGCAACCCCCTCACAGGCTGCCCAAACCAAGGTAATGGGCTGGGGGCTGCCTGCCCTGCTGCTCCTGCTCTGGAGCCAGTATGAGACTCCGGTGCAAACCCCACCAGCCCCACAACCAAACCAGGGTGGCCTCTGTATCCCCTACAGGAGGCTTTCCACATCCTAGTCTATGGCGCATGAGCGGGGGTCTGTTTCAGTTTATTTCACAAGACACATCAATGGCCATAATATACATCTCCATAAAACCTTCCTCTGGTCCAGTTCACCCTTCCTGTCCCGTGTGGTGGTCTCCTGATGAAAGCAAAGGGCCAGAAGTGGGCAGCCTCACTGACCAGAGCCCTGAAGTGCAGGAGTCTTTCCACCTAAAAGCCAGAGCGCTGTGTGGTGCTGCCCTGTGCAGATGTGCTCTGTGTGCTCCTCCGTGCCTCCCCAGTAGGCAGGACTCACCTGCAGGTGCCAAAGCCATGTCCCTGAGAGTCACTCTGCTTCAGCCAAGCCACAGCAGCCAAACTGCTGCATTTGTGGTTCAGTTCAAGGTCATTTGGTATCAAACCCACCGAAAACTGCACGGAGAGCCAGCCAGCAAGCAATGGAAGTGCACATCCCCAGGCTCCTCGGCTCAGAATCCATGCATGCCGGTAGCAGCGCTGCCTGTGGGGCTGGAGCACAGGTGCCCCCCCCGAGGCCTGTTCTTCCTCATCGTCACTCACGGCACAGCCATGCTGAGAGGTCCCATACACACGTTGCTCCAGGATGCGGGTGCCAGTGCTAGAGCAGGCCTGTCCAGAGGTTGAAGCAGGCAGTGTTGATAACTGACTCCAGGTGGTGGTACGTGGACACGAGCTGTGGCAGAGGGCTCTCGCTGTTCTGGGGCTGCACTGGGAACGGCTCCCGGAAAACCACAGTGAGGCTCTGCAGAGAAGGAGGAGCAGGTCAGGGGACAGGGTTCAGACATGCACTGTGCCTTCCCTAGCCCAGGGACATGGGCAGTTTTCTGGGGAGAAGTCCCAAAATGCCAACAGCACTAAGCTAGTGCCTCCTTCTGTGACAGAGCGTGTCTGAGCTTCCTCCCAATTTTCCTGGTGAGAACTAGGTGTAAGGGCTGCCTGCTCACTCTGTCCCAGCCCCTGTGCATCTGCAGTCACACCAACCCACCCCAGCAGCAGCCTCAGGAGAGGAGGGGATCCTACTGCCTCCACAGTAACAGAGGCTTCCAGGGAAATTAGAGGGAAAACTCTTCTTCTAAGGCAAAGAGTAGGAGTGCACCAAATGGGGAAGGGGAGGAGATTAAACGTAATAACTGCAATCCTAAAAATAAATGCTGGCTGCTTCACTCTCATTAGTGACTGTACTGACAAGCCAGGGCAAGGGCAGAGGGGAGCAGAGAACAGGGTTCAGAAGAGCAAGCTGCAGGAATAGAAGCAGAAGAAAAACGTGAGCGATGCAGCGCACAGAGATCAGTGTCATGGAAGCAAGACATGGGGACTAGATGTTCTCCAGATCTGAAATGCAGCACATCTAGCAGCCAGGGTCCCCTAACAACCTCATAAAACCATGAGAAGAGCTATGTAACAAGAAGAACAGCAAATGCATCACCACCATTTAAGAGGGAAGAGAAAGTGATTTGTGAGCCTAACTCCAGCAGCATGCAAGGTTTTAGAGCAGGCTTGAAGAGAATGAACCAGGAGGAAATTGTAGCTCAGTGTTACCGAAGTGATGTGCTAACACTAGAGTTCTCTTTGATAAGGTAATATATCTAGACAAAGGAATCATGGTATATCTTATCTGAGCTTCAGGAAGGATTTGATGTAGTGCCACATGGGAAATGTAGGTAAGCAGAAAAGATGGGAATTAACACAAAAATTGTAAGGTGAAGATGGTAGTACTGAACGGGGAAGTATCGGGCTGCAGAGGTTACAAATGGAGTTTCTCCAGGGCAGGTTTCAGGACACATGTTGCCTAGTACTTTAATAAGTCTGGCACAAAGATGAGGAGTATGCTGATAAAATTTGAGGCACTAATACAAAAGATTGGGATAATGAAAAAAAAAAACCAAAAAACACCAACAAAACCCAACAAAACCAAACCAACCACCCTAGAGACTCAATTTTGAGAGGCCACAGGAATGGGATGAACGCTAAGCACAAAATACAACGTGAGGAACATGAAGCATTTCTATTATAAGGGAGTCATTGAGAGAGGTGATGGAGGGTCTGGGTGTATCGTATCAATGACCACAAGGTGAAACTGTGACCAGCAAGACCTGAACATGAAAAGGCAAATAAATACCACCCTAGGCTGTACCAGAAGCACTAGGCAAGAACAGAAAAGTTTGCTTACTGCAAACACAGAAGGCTCTGCTGAGACTGCTCAGGAATACTGTCTGCAGTCCGGGCCACCTGTATTTCCAAAGGCTGACCTGAGCCCTGAAGGTCTCTGAATGACAGTGAAGCCACTGGTCAAGGGAAGGCAGCCTAAAGAGCTCAGCTTGCTTAATGCAGCAACTAGGAAGTAGCAAAAATTCCACCTTCAGGTGTGGAGGTGAATCTTGGGGACCCAGAATCTTGGGGAAGCCACTGCCTGCAGAGTGAAGAGTGATTTCATCTCTGAGCTTTTCCATTGGCATGAAAAGGATAGAACTGGTCACGAAAAAAGCTCCAGCACAAAATGGGATGGGCTCTTCGCCATCAAGTGGCAGGAGTCACTGAGCAGCCTTCCAGCAGGCACCACCTCTTCTCCCCTACCTGCTTTTAGATGGAGTGTGATTTATTTACAAAGGGATCAGTTACGCTGTGTCTCTGCAAAAACCTCCCTGTGGACTGAAGCATCGTTTAGATCCACTGCTGTCACATGGAGCTTCATTCCCTGTGACCCATCCTACACCCTGCCTGGAAGCACAGCTGAAAGCAGAGTAGTTTTGCTGTCAAGTCCAGTGAAGGCCAAGGACCCGTGCAGGTTTGCTGGGACCCTCACAGTGAAGATCCCCTTCCTTTCTGCCCAGGTAATAGCACTTGCAGCACTGGTGACCCCTCCCAGGGGATCCAGTGTGCACTGGCTTTAGACTGAATGCAAAAGGACTCTAGCCTGGATAGAGACAGCTGAGAACAAGATTGAAAAGCAACCCTGTGAAGGAAAAGGGGATCAACTGCTCACTCTTTTTCCAATACAAGAACAAAGGGGCATCACATGAAAGGAGCACAAAGAGGTTTAAAAACGATCAAGGCAGGCAGCTCTTCACTTAAATTGTAACTGCACCATGGAGCAGCAAGCCACGGGAAATCACGAATGCCACAAATTAACCAAAGGAAATAAGGCTGCAGGGAGTTATTAAATAAATGCAAAGGCCACCTTTAGCTCAGGACAGGCCTGGGCTACTGTTTGTCAGATGTTGGGACAGTAATCAGGAAAAGTGTTAACAACCTTCTTGTCTTGCTCTTATTCTGCTTGTTGGCATCTGCACTTGGCAACTGCTGGATGAATCTAGACAGACTGCCAGCCTGAGCCGACAGAGCTGCTCTTCTGTTCCCAAGCTCTTACCGTCTTTCCTGAGTGGGAATCGAGAAACACAAGAACGAAGCAATCCGTAAACTTCTGGTTAAGTACAACCTGTCAAGAGAGCGACAGCACACATTGCAGAGGAGACAGCACAAATCCCAGGACAGGGACACGAACACCACCCACCCAGGGACATGCTGATGTGCAGCATGAGTGGCATGATAAAGCCATGAAGACACAAGTCTGCCTGGCCCGCAGGTGACACTGCCAAACCATGAGGATATACGTGGCATGAGGCTCTGGGTGTGGAGTGTCCTGTCTGCCTGGGGCAAACAGAGAACACTGTACCACAGGAGCACACACCTCATGCTGCACAGTAGCCAAGTGGAGAGCAATATCATGATGGCACTCACGTTGTCCTGACAGCACATGTCCCCTACAGCAGGCAGGGGCCCGGATAAGGGAGAGAGGCTGCAGGTGGGTGACAGGCTGTGTCTTACCAGATACTGGGTGCCAGTTTCAGCGTTGTGAAAGTGCCGACAGCTCTGGGGAAAACGACTCAACAGCACTTTGATGAGGCTTTGGTACCAGGAGACTGTCATGGTGAGGAAGCATCCCTGCGGGCATGGAAAAGAGCTGATTTTAGCCTCCCTCTAGCTATGGCATCAGCAGCCATAATGCTACAGCACCCTTTAGGCCCCCAATCAGATGCATCCTTCACAGCCCACTGAGACACGCTGACCTAGTGCTATTCCCTCTCCACAGAGAGGTCCATGCAGCCTCCCCCTTCCCTTGCCAACTAGGAGCTATGTTTCTGCCTTTATGTTCCCACCAAACAGAAGGAGATGTGCCCTGCAGGCCCTTCACCCGGCACCACACTCCAGCCCCAGCGCAGCACAGCAGCTGCTGTGCACCATGACTCCCACCCCTGCTGCTCACCAGCTGGGGGTCGACGTCAGCAATGGATTTCCCATGCACGGCATCAAGTAGCTCCTCCAGCTCCACCAGCGAGAGCTTGCCCAGCTTCAGCTTGTCGGAAGCCAGAGGCTCCAGAAGGAAGAGGCGCTTCCAGAGATTGTCCCTGCGGCAGTGGCACTTGGCCAGCTGCACCATGCTGCTGAGCTGCTTCTGGGCTGAGGCCACCTCAGAGGCCAGTAAGGGGAAGAGCGGTGAAGTGTAGAAGAGCCCTGGCCCCAGTTTGACTTGTGTGCCCCCTGCGTAGAACTCGCTGCTGTCCTCCACATCCTGCCACAGCTCTCGCTCTGCTGGCTGCTGCTGCCCCAGGCTGGTCTCTGGCTCTGCTGCCTCCCACGCTGCCCGGCCCACCACAGGCTCCAGCACTTCCCGCTGCAAGCGCGGCAGCTTCTTGAAGCGTCGCATATCGGCTGTGAGCCGAGGAAAAAGCTCCCGCTGGCTAGTCATGATGACGTAGAAACGCAAGCTGAGAGCAAGGAGACACTTGTCACCTGGGGAAGGGTTGGCGCCTTCTCAGCTGTGCTGCAAATGAATCTCTGTGACTGCCAGTAAGGGTGCTGCTCTGCCCAGACAAGGACAGACACCACACTGCCCAGTTACCTGCAAGGATCTTCCTCAGACAACACCAAATCTGCTTGTGATGTCCCAAATAGGGCCAGTCCCTCCCAGAGCCCTCCTCCCCAGCCACGAAGCTTTGGTGTCATGTCTCTGGGCCCCCAATGCTCACCGGAGCATGCGTCTCTCTGCCTCACTCTGCTCCTCAAATGGTGCTGCACTGTGACACACCAGGAGGGACACATCAAAGTCATCATGATGACGCAGACCTTCAGAGTCTTTGTAGGAGCCCGAGCTGGGGACAAAAGCACATGAGTATGAAAGGGACCTCACTTTGTTCCCCCAGAGCTCTTGGTCACAACAGAACTATTTGGCACGGGGAATTTGACACAGCAGGACTCCTCCCAAGTGCCACGAAATGCTCAGAACAGCTAGTCAGAACCACTGCCTGGTACTATGAACAGTCAGCTTTGCTGGCACCTTGGAGCTGTGTCCCCAGGGGGGCCCACCAATCTCTGGCAGCTCCGGGAACTTGCAGCAGATGCACTCACCTGTTCCAAATAGAGACCAGTGCATATTCGTTCTGCTCTGTGCTTGGTGTCCCCTTCTTGTTGTCACTGCCCGTGGCCGGCCGGGCCATGCGTAAGGGTTTCATGTGGTAGGTGTTGGCGTGGTCAGCAATGTAGTTGTACAGCTGGTGTGCAGTAATCATGTTGGTGGGCAAGGCCAGCATACCTAGTGGAGGAGGACACAGTTCTATCACAGGAGCTGCTCAGTGTCTCTCACCTGGTGTCCTACAAACTACTCTGGGGGACAGACCAACCCACCTCCCTTACCACAGTAGGGCAGTGAGGACTTCCTCTGGAGCTGGGCCCCTCATGTCACCCTCCCTGTCATGTCATGTCATCATCTCCCTGGATACTCCCAGGGTCAAGCTTATTTGTAAAATACTTGGGAAACTTTTGCCAAGTTATGGGCTGTGATCAACCCCAGTCTGATCACATGTTGAGCTACTCACCTTGGAAAACGTGGTTGCGGCCGAATTTGGGGATGTCAGTGTGGTGTGCAATGAAATCCTCCAGGAAGCTGGTGAGATGGTAGCCCTGGCGGAGGGTCATGTGGGAACCCAGCAGATACTGGTGGACTATACGCAAGTGGAAGTCATAGCTGAATGAATGCACGTGCATGAGGTCCCGCACCTTGTCACACTCCTCTGTGAAGAGCATGGAGAGCTGTGGATGGACAGGGAGTCAAGGCAGGAATGTTACCAGGCACCTCACACCCTCCTGCAAAGCCCTGCTGACAACACAAGGCATGGCAGAGCCAGTGCAGCCAGCCCTGCCCTGACACCAGAGCAGGATGCAGCTGAGAAGCTGTGTGCACAGAGCAAAGAGCAGACCTGCAAGCCTGGCCCCAAGGGATTCATCTTGGTGGCTCCTTCCACGCTTGACCCCATTCCTGGTTTAGCAGCACAGCACGTGTGCTGATCAGCACTGCCTCCATTTTGGCATGAGGTTAATCCCTCCTTTTGAGCTGAAAGCCACGTGGCTGTGAAGGAAGCAGTCTCCTTTCACCCAAGTGCTGCTCTGCACTGCCCAGTCCCCCAGTGGGTACAGGACACACGGGGGCTGGAGCCCCAGCTAATTCTGGATCTACAGGCAAAGACTGGCACTTTGAACGTCCCTTGGAAGCAGAAGGCAGCACAGGGACCTGTGGGGAGTGGTTGGACCCAGAGATGGGCAACAACAGAACTGCTAATTCCCTGTGCTCATTAACTAACAGGGACCCAGGCTGGCTGCTGGGAATCCACATCCAGCAGTGGCTGGTGTGTCACAGCTGCGCCAAGGGAGGATCCCTGGCTCAGCATGCCAGTCCTTTACCAGGACAGCACCAACCTTCACACACACACACACACACACACACAACCCTGGCCATGCACACACTGCAACTGCAGCTATTGTGCCAGGGGACAGCATTGGTGAAGGCCCTCAGCATTGCCCTCATGAGCCAGAAGCCCACAGTTTTAATGTCTTTTGGCTCTCTGACCTCTCTGGGCAGCCGACTGACACCGTAATCCCTTCGTTTAAGAAAGGGGCAAGTAAGGAAAACCAGCAGGCAGGAGGTATTGGGCTGAGAACAGGCTGTCCTCACTCTCTGCACCACCTGCATTGCTGCTGCCATGAGCCAGAGGGCAACCTGCACAGCCAGGAAGAGCCTGGAGAGGAGCCTGTACCTCTGCTCCAGGAAAGGCAGGACAAAGAGCAAGAAACACAAGGCGCTGCCCCCATGCCAGCACCCGGGGCCCACCCAATCCTCCTCCCAAGCTGGGCTGCTCACTGTGGCACGTATTGCTACACAAGGCACTGGCACAGGAGGCAAAAGGCAGCTCTCACTGCCAGGCGCTGGGGCAGGGAGGGTGGAAGCTCAGCCAGTGGTAGGTTCAGCCCTGCACTGGCTGGTCCTGCTGTGCCCAGCATGGCAGTGGGAGGAGAGGACGTACCGCAGACTCAGAGACGGAGCTGGGTCCCATGCAGCTCTTGCTGCGAGCTCTGGCTGTAAGAGTGCCCTGATGGAGAGAGATGCACAGCCAGTGGGAAGAGGGACAAGGCACTGCCCAGCCCTGTTCCTGCAGAGGCCCAGGGTGGGACAGAGGGAGAGGAGGAGGCTAGTCCCAACACGCAAGAAGGTTGGCCAGACCCCTATAGCCCCATGCCTCTCACCCACTGCTGCCAGGACCATCCCCTCCCACTGCAAAACCAGGCAAAGCCTTTTCCCAGGTCAGCCAGAGGGAACCTGGATGTTCCCGATGCCAACTGCAGCCTGGTAATCCTGTCCTGTGCAGGTGCGGGCTTCCCAGGGAAGACTCAGCAAACCTTCAGGCAAGGCCCTGGCAGGTTCTAGGCTTAGGAGAGCCACTCTTGGCATTCATGACACAGCCTTCTACAAAGCCACCTTGGAAAGGACAGTATAGTCATGCACACCTCCTGCCTCAGACAGGCTAGGGCTGGTCAGCCTCTAAGTAGCCACCCAGTTCCTTGGGGACAGGCAGGAGACACCATGACACCCCAAAAGAGAAGGGAGCAGGCAACCCCATGATCCTGTAGAGCAAGGTACAGAGGTATCAAGAACCAGGGCTCATGATGCAGAAAGTGGTCTCCTCCAGCAAAGGGCTGCCATCCATGTTCACAAATCCCTGTTCAAGGGAAGCAGAGAGCTTCTAGCTCTCCATGCACTGACTTTCCCTGGAGCAGTCATCTTTGACAGAATTGCTCCTATTTATCCCCAGCCTGCTCTAGCTTGCTCTCTAAGAGTAAGAGTCATTCTCTTGCCAAACCTCCTGTTGGAGTGCCTTCCACTGCACTCCAGATCTGCTCAAGCAGCAGGCTGTGGAAGGCATGTGGCTGTAAAAAGCTCTGTGGTTCTGCTTTTCCAGGAGGTGGGAGCAGAGCTCTCCAGAACTTTCTGCACCTGAAATGCCCACTCTGTCCCAGAGATTGCTGCCCCTCCCAAAGTGGACCCTGACCCTGAGGAGCATCGACTGTGCCTGCAAAGCCATTACCTGGGAGTTCACAGACTGGCCCATGGGGATCCGTGAGCACTCCAGCGCGTACTGCTTCACACAGAAGTAATAACCCTGAAGGACAGAGAACACATGAACATACCACAGGTCTTGAGCCTCTCCAGGGAAGGAGAACAGTCCCCGTGCTTCACTCTCACCAGTCACTATTGCTCTGTGTTTTGGCCCCCTCTTCTGCCTGAACCAAGCTGGTCCAGCTAACGTGGCTGAGCACAGAGCACCCTACTTGGTGCTGAGCCCTTACTTCTTTTATTAGCCTCCCTGCCACTTATTGCTCTGAGCCCTGCAGAACCATTTCTAGGTGATCCAGAGTCATGCAGTACCGTGGAAGAAGCAGGAAAGAAAAAGAAAGGAAGAATCATGTCTCCCTGTAACACCATTGCAATGTGTAGATGATTTACTGATTGGCACTGACAGTTATGAGGCATGTTTGGAGCTACCATCAGTTTGCTTAACTTTCTGGGCATGGCAGGATATTGAGTTTCTAAGAAGAAAGCTCAAATTGGGAAGGAAAAGGTCCAATGTGTTGGGTTTGAGATCACCAAAGGACAGAAAGAAGTAAGCAAAGAGAGAAAAGAGGCAATTTGTAGAATTGCTGTACCTACATCAAAGAAGTAATTAAGAGAGTTTCTGGAGATGGCTGGATAGTGTTGCTTATGGATTCCCAATTTTGGACTGATTGCAAAACCAGTCCCTTTGAGATTCTGTATGGGAAACCTTATCCAACCAATTATTTAACTACAAAGGGAGATCAAATGCATATAAAGGGAGAGGCTGTAATTAAAGAGTATTTTATTTTATTTCTTTCTGGTGGAGTTTATCCTCTCTGCATTGGTAGCTGAACCAGAGGACCCCACTTGCCTTGGGCACTCCAGTACACCCATTTCAACTCAGGGACACAGTCTACATATGAACCTGGAAAGATGAACCACTGAAAGAAAGGCAGAAGTCTTTAGTGCTGCTAGAGACGTAGGCTGCAGTAAAGGTAAATGGGATCGACCCCTGGATCCATTACACCGGAGTAAAGAAGGCACCAGAGCGAGACCAGAACAAATGGACCCTCGAACTATCTCACTTACCTGTTATATTGTTGTTCTTACATTATTAGAAAGTATTGTTAGTCTAACATTATTAAGATGAAAGTTACACGTGTGACATTGCTTAGTTTAGCATTCACGGCTTGTGAAGGGAATTTAATTTTACAACTTATCCAGTCGTTAGGCAGAATCCACGACAGTAGCAGTATAACTGCTTGCCTTCCGTTACCAAAATCTGCTGAGAACCCCCTAGACTGGGGAATCTTAACACTGGATCTGAATTGAACTTTTGAGGCCATGGTAAGTAATGGAACAGGACTCCTGAGACTCAAATTGACTGACGAAGCAGTAGAGTGGGTAATTGGCTTAGAAAAATGGCACAAGAATTACAGGGAGAACATTTGCTGGGATGTAGAATGGGAGTGCCCTGGACCCTGTACATCAGTATCACCTGAAAATACATGCTGGAATGTACAAACTGCATCCTCTGCACCTTGCCAACAATTTCCCTGGGGAATGGGTTTACCACCGATTTGGCCTATATTAGAAGAAGGTGAGTGGCATTACATGCAAAATAGCCCCTGGTGTATTGAATGGACTGGAGGAATTTAAGGACGTGAATATCCAATTGTTAAACGTAACAAAGGCCAGGAGCAGAAAATCCCAATATGCTAAATGGAATTATATAGGAGTTCTTAGTTGTTCTACAACTGATCACAGAATCCAGCGATTCGGTCCAGAGCCTTACAGTTTGGGTGTGTTTGCAGAAACTACACCAGTCCCATCCATCATACTTGGACCAGCAGAAAAAGAGCCTATTGATTGTAACGAGAAAGCAACGCCTTCCACGGGTCATACTGGCTGGGTTAAGCAGTGATGGAACTTGGACTACTCAATTACCTTTAGAAGGGAAAGTATGTCAACATACTTTACGTATGTTAACCTTGTGCCCCTTATGGAGACAAAGACCCTTGGATAACCTACTATGGGGGAAATTAAAACGAAGTGAAATAGACCCCTGGTGACATCCATCCACTGCAACTAAGGTAGGATGAGCCTTAGAGGCTATCTTTAGCCCCCAAATTACTTCTTTTCAAAATCGAATGTGGTTAAATAACCCGACAGGCCAGGTGGAATTATTAGCAAATGCAACCAAAGCTGGATTACAAGATTTAAATACTCAGTTGCAAGCAACTTCAAACTGGGCTCCACAGAACACGCTGGACTTAGATTTGTAACTATTACATGAACACAGAGTGTGTGGATACTTACAAGTGGGGAAGAAAGACTGTTGCATCCACACACCTACTGTGACTCAACATCTGGATCAGCAAACAGACAAAATTCAGCAAGTGGCAAAATTTAGTAGAGACATTAAGGCCTCTATGGAGGGGAAAGAATGGTTAAAGTGTTACAAGGTTTTGGATTCTCTCTTACTGGGTGGTTAGCTAGCTTGCTTCAAGGCATAGATATAATTGTAATCATGCTAATAATGATTTGCATTTCTCTTAGTTGTACTAAGAAACTGATTACACAGGCTACTATTGGGAACTGGGTAACGGTGATGAAAAGAAATAGTGAGACATATGAGAACCATAGAAGGAAGTCTCATAGTCTCAAAGAGGGGGAATGATGTACTTTAAGAAGGTAGAATGTACTTTTAAAAAGGTAGAATCTCTCACTAGGTAAGAATAAAGAGCTGTAGAAAGGTCCTGTGAAATCAGACACTTGATATAAACAATAAATGCCTTGTTAATGAATATACCCTCGAAGAACAGAAGGCTGACAATAAAGAACATCCCACAACCAGAGGCACCAAACCTGGCTGAAAACCAGACAGTTGCTGGATAAGACAAAGTCAATAAAAATTTGCAGTAACTGGGGGAAAGGTAAAGGTGGCAGATCATGACCATCAACCCAATTGGAGGCTGAACTGGACTACCCCTGCTATGGTGCTGGAGCATGTGCACATCAATTAAAGGACCTTGTAACTTTAAATGAAAGTGGGAAACTGTACTAACCAAAAGAAATTGTTAACATAAGGTACCAAGCAATAATTATAATTAAGGGTGTGTATTTCTGTGTTTTGAACTGTATAAATATTCCTAAGAGTTTTTAGGCCAGTGTGCTGGCTCTGTGGATTGCCATCTACCACCCGTCTCTGCAGAAATGAAATAAACAGCCAATACCTCTGCACTGTGTGTATATTGGTGGCTGCACATGAGGTAAAAAACTCCACTTTGAGACATCATCTGCTGCGCTCCTGGTCATCATTCACTTTGTCACCTCTGAAAACCGTCCCTGAAACCCCAGAGATCATGCTTTCTTTCTTGGTTTTCTTACCTGGAAGGCCAACTCCATCAGTACAATCCCACCTGGAAGAGCTCTCTGTAGATGATAGGTGGCAACAGCAGGACTTGTGCTCTGGGAAGAGAAGGACAAAGCTGAAGAGGGTCTCTGGCACAGGAGAGCAGCCCACATACCAGAGTGCAAGGCTGACATAAGGTTCCGTGGCAGAGGTGGAAATGGAGCAAGTAGAGCTCCTCATCACTGGAGCAAGAACAGACGTGTCAGAGCTGACTGCAAAAAGAATTCTAACAAACCTAATAAACAGCCCTCAAGAGAGCACACCAGGCACAACGCTCCCTTCACCTCCTGCTTACTCAGGATAGGGCGTCCCTAGATTTCAAGGGCACTGTAAGCTGAGGAGTGACAGTCCTCACAAAACCTTGCTCCCACCTCCCCCTGCTGAGCACTCTCCAAGACATGTGCCTCACTAGCATCTGGGTGATTTCAGAAGCCACAGGTGGTTTCTGCTTATCCAGCAACTTAGATGGATTCTGCTTCCAGGTACTTACCTATTCTCTCTTGTAAGCTTTTGTGTTTACAAAACTCACGTAAGATCCTAGCGGTCACAAAACCTTTTCATAAAGACCACTGTTACCCACTGCACAAAGAAACACTCTCATTTGCTTTGAAACTGGCTCCTCGTACTTTTATTTGATGGTGTCTAGGTGTTGTATTGAATACGACAGCACAGAGTCAACCCTTTCTAGGTTAACTGTGATGTAGGAGAGCTCTGTCCTGTCCCTCTCTAGTTGCCATTTCTTTAGAAATGAAAACCCTCAGCCTGCTCTTACAGTAGAGTCATTCAGGGTTTATCTTCTCTGATCTCTTCAACTTCAGCATTCATCTCACTTTAACTCAAGATTCTTCTGCCCCAGAGCTGCCCTTCACCATATATGCTGAGGCTTCTCTGACAGGCAAACCTCCAGAATCACATCCAAAAGCAGCTGTCCTGGCCCACCCCAGGTCACCCTGTCCTTCTTTTGAGCCCTCTCCAAGTTGTTGCCATCCTTTTGAGATTTGTCCTAGTTCCAGCCAGTCCTAAGAAGGGGCTGCAGGAAGACATGCAGGAGGGCAAGGTGGTCTCATCTGACCCAACATCCCAAAGATGGTGTTAGTTTAGACATCTTTTTTTCTTTTTTTTTGCTTCGGTACTTTCTCTGCCCTCTCACATCCTTTCTGCCTGAAACTGACTGAAAAACCCACCAGGAGAACCACCCCACTCCACAGCCTGCCTTCCATCCTAGTTCCACCCCTCTAACAGACATGCACGCACCTTTGGACTCCCCTCTGCTTTTGGCTTTGTGTAGGAAAAGGACCCTCTTCCCTCCACACCCATTGCTGCCAGAGCTCGGATCCGGCTTGTGCTACTGGAAGACAACAGAGAGAGCTCTAAGCAGGGGAGTTGTGTCAAACCAGGGCACAGCTCAGCGCATCAGCCCTTCTCCCGCAGCAGGGTTCCCAGAACGTCACTGACCTGCGAGTGGTGGGTGAAGGTGGCCGCACCTGGACCAGAATGAAGCCCATGCTCTGCAGGTACTGGATGTATTGCTGCAAGAAGGCATTGCACATGTCCTGCAGCCAGGGCTCCTCCTTCACCTTGCAGGGCAGCGCTTCCGCCGAGTCACAGCTGTGGCTGCGGTCCCTCCCTGAAGCTGTAGAGTCATTTGAGCGGTGGCGCTTCTGGAAAAGAAAATAATTTCCTAAGGACACCCGCTGCATCTGGCTCCAGTGGGTGACACTCGCCAGGACACCACCAGCTGCTCTGGTTGTGCAGAGGGCAGATGTCCCTCTGCCGGAGAGCACTAACAGCTGGCTCCTCAACCACTGTCCTAGTGCATGTGCTGAAACACAAGATCCAAATTGTACCGAGCTATGGACTGACCCAACAGCAATTCAACAGACTCCAGGAAAAGGTGCCCTGGCAGAAGGGAATGATTCACATATTCCCCCACAGATCAGCTTCCACGAAGTTTTAACAGCTCACAACTGGTTCACAGAAGGCTCAGCAGAGCTTCAGCTCCTATTGCCATGGTAAGAGTCCAATCACCCTATGAATCCTGCTGACTTCTCAGGATTTACTAGTAGTTCAGTAGCACTGAATAGGAACAGTGTTTCCTTTTAACCATTTTAAGTTTTCCTTCTGATGCCCTGAATACTACATGTCTTTGTGCTGGGAGAGATGGAGATTTATTTTCTGGGGCTCTTTCATGTATTTCTATCTGCCCTTTCATTCACCTACCCCAGCAGCAGTCTCTTTACTTGGGGTCTCTCTGGCTTCTCTCTGAGTCTCTCTAGTTCAATGCCTTTGCCACAGGATGCTTGTCTTCACACTATGAAGGCAGTAACACACTAGTATTTTAGAGAAGCACTGGAGTCCTGCCTGTGATACTAACACTCCTTTCTGATGTACACTAAACAGCTTACCTTTTGTATGCAACTGTTCATGGATTAAAGAAATCCACCGACCTGTCTGCTCTGTACAGGCTCTGCAGTTCTGTACAATACAGGAGGAGTTCAAATTTCTCTCCACATTGTGCTCTGTTTTACTGGGAACCAGATCCCAGCTCCCACAACACCTTTCATTTCACAGGCTACTCATGTCCCCCTCGAGTTTCTTGCAGCCTCTTTCTGTTCTGACCAATCTGAAGCGCTGCACAGCACTGCAAAGCTTGACATCTCATATGTACAGCGATAAATGATCTGGAGATACAGAACCCAATACATAACCTTGAAACCCCTGCTGCCAGGCTCTTCAAATTGAATAACCAATTTTCATTTTGCTCTGTTCCACAAACTAAGTGAACTTTTCATTCTGTGATGATACTTTTTCTTTCTCTTGCGAGCGCTCAATTTCTGTAGCAACCTCTGTTTAAAGACCCTGTCAGAATCCTTTTGACATTTAGATAAATTACAACAGCCTGTTCTTCCCTCCTGATACAGGACCGTGAACAGACGTTGTGGGATCTGCACTGGTTAGAGTCTGTCAGGTTGCAACCTGCTCAGGATTCAGCTGGTTTGCTTTCAATTGTTCTAGCTATTAGTTTGGTCCAGGTAAAGTTTGCAGTGAAGTTTTGCTTCCTCAACAGATGAGTATCAGACAGCACTCTCTGATAACTTTGCTAGACTCAGCCCTGAATACCCTGGGTAGAAAACAGAAGTCAGTCTTCCTCAGGGATGGTGTGTCTGCGGGAGAAAGGCTTCGAGGATTTTCTCAGTCTCCATCTTACGAGGTGTAAATTCATCCTGTAATGCAGGGGTGAGCTCAGAGCAGCCCTGTCTTGGGAAAAGGCTGTAAAGTCATCTTTTGCCCCAGTGCACAAAGCCCAGTCCCACTGACACATGCTGACACCCACCTTCCCCTCCACCTTGCCCTGCTGGTCAGTCTGGATTTGCTGCCGGAAGGCTGGGTCAAAGAGCAAGGGGGTAGCACAGTAGTGAACCAGGCGTGAGGACTGCTTCAGGGTCTCCAGGTCTGCCAGCTGCACAGCACAAAAAGCAACACAGTTACAGCACACACCCCTCCTCAAGCCTGGGAACAAGCTGTTGCAGCACCGTGTTGCTGCCTGAGTGGGGATCACACTCAGGAGTGAATCCCCAGTTTTACAGCCTTTCCAGGGCTGGGCAGCAAGGCCCTATCTGGTGTGAGAGCTCAGAATCACAGAATGATATGGGGTTAGAAGGGACCTCTGGAGATCACCTAGTTCAACCCCCCTGCCAAAGCAGGTCCACCTAGAGCAGGTTGCACAGGAATGTGTCCAGGTGGGTTTTGAATGTCCCCAGTGACGGAGACTCCATGACCTCCCTGGGCAGCCTATTCCAGTGCTCTGCCACCCTCAAAGTAAAGAGCTTCCTCGCCATGTTTAGATAAAGTTCAAGCAGAGAGCACTGCTGCCCTGCCAGACACCATTCCTGACATACACCCTGTTCTGAACTCCAGTGCTCCCCTTTGCCACAGGCAAGCTGGTGCTCCCAGTATGCTCTAAGAAGACCCAGCCCACCGCCTGCCCACCCAGGCTGCACTCACACTGATAGGCATGTTGGACTGTGCCGATCTCTGCTGCCAGGTAACAAAGAGATTCTCAATCTTCATCTGCTTCTCCAGTTCTGGAGGAAAGAGAGCAGACACAAGAGTATCAAGCTGCAGCCCCAGGTACTGCCACTCCTCTTCACTCCCACCCTACTGAGGCCATAACCCATCTCCACACAGCGCCCTGGCAGGAGCCACTCAAAATTGTCTCCCTGCCTCTGCCAGAGCCTTGTTCTGCTCTTTCTGAGCTCTTTTTCCAGGAGGCTCCTGTGGCATCAAGCCCTTTGCTTTACCTTTCCTCTCCATGCTCTTAATTTCCAGGAACTGCGCCCCGTGCCGAGATACGGGGTCGAAAGGTCCCGAGTCAGGCCCGTGGGGTATGCGCTTGATGGTGGTAACATCCCGCAGAGCTTCGTCAAAGGGTACCACGTCAGGGTGGAAGTGCAGAGATGGCAGGCTGCGGGCAGAGCTACTCAGCCGGCCTTGTTCCTTGCTAGGTGGGGGGCTGGAGCTCCGGATCAGCGCATCCACCTCCAAAGTGGAGTTCAGGAAAGGATTTGGCTCCTAAACAAGCAGACACAGTTAGCTTTCTCTATCACCAGTCCCAAGGACAGCAGGTCTTCCTCACCATGCAGTAGGGAAGACCCTGGCGGCCTCCATCCTAAATAATCCCGTCACAAATAAGCGCTGCCAGCAGCAAGACCTGTCTCCAAGAGCAGACAGCAACAGCCTGGCTGAACATAGCCAGTTTTGGACATGAGAGCACCTTGCCAACCAGCACACAAAAACACAGAAGTGCCTGCAACCTTCCTCAGGCTCCCAAATTGTCCTGAAAAGACTGCCCTGCCTAGTAGGGTGCCCTACCTGCTTGCTGTCCTCATGCCATGGTGTGTCCATGAAGCAATGGTGGTGGAAAAGTCCCAGTTTCTGGCTGAGCAGGCAGTGCACGATGTGGGACCGGGCATTCTGCCACTGCAGCAGGCGAGTAAGGGAGCAGTTCAGGTTGGCCCCCAAGTCTGGGGACCAGTTGTAGGTGTACAGCGTCAGCTGGAGAGAGAGGAGAGGGAGGAAGCCTGAAGGACCTGCTCAGAGATGGTCCGTCCTCTGGTGACACAGGCTGCCTCAGGTGTTGTGGCTGGTGCTACTTGCTGCAGCCAGTTTCAGATGACAAAGCTGGGACAGGGAGAATGACTCATTCTCAGCATCCCTGTTAACAGCCACAACAGTGATGGTGGTACTTGCACTGGCAGCACAAGGGCCCAGCCTGATACGGGCTTTGCTGTGGATAGGAAAAGGACAATTAAAGTCCACAGCAGGGCAGCTGAAGTCAGAGACAGTGAGGGCTGCTGCCCCCTGGCATTCCCCAGAGAGCTGCAGGGAATCCCCAGTTCTGCTTCTGGCACAAGCAGAGACATCCTGCACTGGTGCTCTGGAGGGCTTCTGCCTGGGGAAGGCTGGTTGCTTGCTGAAGTGCGCTTCCTTTCCTCTTTCTAGTCCTGGGCCAGTTGGAAACAACCTGGCTATCAGGAAACAACCTCACACAGGCATCATTGCTACCTTTTTGTCTATGATCTCCATGAAGAGGAACCTTTGCCGGGGCGCCAGGTCTCGTCCAACAAGACTGGGATCAGAGCCTCTCTCTGCCGAGCTGAATTCCATGGCCTCAAAGCGCTGGAGCCCTTTGTGAGCTGGAAGAAGTCAGAGTTGAGACCCTCAGAACCAGTTCATCCCACTTTTACATCTCATATGCCATTAAGGTACCACAACAGGATATACCACAGCACTGTTCACCTCATCTTGAAATAAGCATTTAAGCAAATTTTAGAGTAAGGTCTCAGGAGCTGAAACCAGACAACCCACTGCCCACCTCTGGGCACAGGTAGACTGTCTCCTGTCTCCCACCCCAAGATCCCCCAGGACAGAGTCCCATGGACCTTGGCTGGGCACTCACCCTGTTCCGTGCTGCAACGCCACTGCTGGAAGTTGCGTCCCAGCAGGATGAAGTGTCTGACGGCGGCAGGGCGAGGGCTGGCACTCTGGCCAGGCTTATAGGGCAGGAAGGCGGTGCTCCGATGGCAACTGCAAAGAAGAGCACCAAAGGTGGCTGACAAGCAGAGCCATGGGAGTAGAGGGTACAGCTGACTGGTGTTTGCTGGTGCCAAACTGCTCCCTAGGAATCGTGTAACTCACCAGATCTGCTCAAACACCTTGACAGTGGTGTCGCTTGCCAGGGCAGTGACCAGGCTGACCACTTCCACCAGGATGGAGGACAGGAGGAAACGGGACACAATCTCCATCGAGCACTGCTGCACTGATGGGCACCCTGCATGGAAGAAGTACTGTAGGACAAGGTGCCAAGCTGCCCCAGAGCTAAGCCCTGCCCATCTGAGCAGCAGAGAGGGCTCAGGGAGCCCCACCGCAGGCTTGCTGCCCAGAGCAGACCAAGTTCCTGCCTTGCCAGGGATTGAGGCAGGCAGAGCTGGACAACAAGGACCTGGACCTTATATGAGGGAGAAGACAAAGGCTGAAATCACCCCTGGTTTCAAGTTCTGGCCTGAAGTGGGACCCAGACCAAAATCCCTGCATGCCATGAGCACAGCACTTTATTCCCCCACTTACTGCTTTTTTTCCTGGCTTACTCCTCAGGGTGACAGCCCTACCTTACCAGCAGGAGGTGCAAGAGGATGTATGAACACTGAAGTGAAAAGTATCCAGAAAGCAGCAACAGGGCAGCCACACAAATCTAAATCCCACCATACAAAGGGCATCTCTCCTCCTCTCCCTCCCTGCAACAGTTGGGGTCTCCCATGCAAGTTCACAGCCCCAAGAGCATGGTGCAGAGGCTCATGTCCATGATACATCCAGGAGCCAATTCACTCCCTTAGCTGCTGTTGGAGTCCAGGTCTCTCCAAAGCAGCTGCAGCCAAGTCCAGCAAACCCTGGACTTGGAGCATGGCAGACCCAACTACAGGCCTTAGATTTGTTCAGATTCACAGACACGTGCCAGGACTCCCATCACAGCTTTGTAATGCTGGTGCTGGCCCTGAGACCAAAGGGATTCTGGTGCAGTTTGGGGAGAGACAGGGTGTGTAACTAGGCAGAGATCATCAAGGGATAAAGATGGATGGTTTGGTGGCATAAAGACCTGTCCTCTATAGCTCGGGGTAGAAAGGCCCACTCCCAGCCCACCTAGAGGAACTGGGACCTGAGACACATACCCAGATGGTTCATGAATGCCATCCACTGCTGGCAGGTTTGACTGAAGAGTGGGTGCATGGTGCCTACATCCCCTTCTTCCAACTGGCAGGCTCGGCGCCTGGGAAGAGGAAAGAAAAGCACGGTTATAGCAGATCAGCCAACAGCATCAAAGGCACAAGAGTGCAATGGTCCCCTCCCAGCTCCAGAGCAGAGCCTGTGGAGCCTACATTTTGGGTTGTTACAGCCCCTGAGCTTGGTCCCTCCAATTTAGTAGCCACAGAAGTGTCAGGTGTTGCACAAGGCCCCACAATGCAGGGAAGGGATGTCTGGCAGGGAGAACCCGCAGTGCTCCCATCAGCATGTGTGAAAGGCAGCTCCCCTAACTGGCTGGGTAAAGGAGAAACTACAAGGAAAGGCAATATGGCCCAGAGGATTGAGACACATGTAGAGTTAGCAGGATGTCAGGCTGTGAAGCAATGTACAGCAGATGGAGGGAAATATCACCCCCACTGTTTGGGCTTGCAGGGTGTGCTTGCCTCTGTGCTTGTTCCAGTTCAGCTGTGGCTGTGGCCCGATCCTGGCTCAGGTGTTGCTTGACATTCTCAGTCTTGTGCCGCCTCCTCGTGCGAGCCTCTTCTGGCCTCTCCAGCACAATGTCATCAGTAGTCTTGGGGCTGCCCAGCTCTGCGGACTCTGTCTTGCTCTAGGAGGAAGGGGGCAAGTTAATGCTTTACACATGCACAGCCCAGCTAGCACCTTGGTCTCAAAGTCCCTGCTACCACCCCAGCCTGATCCCTCCTCTCCATTTCTCCTGGCCTGACACACCACGAGGACTTACAGGCCCTGCTCCCCAGGGGTCCCTCAACATTACCAGCATGTCCCAGAAGCTGCGGCGTCCCAGCTTGCTCGTGGGTGTCACTGGCTCCCCGGAGCTGGATGAAGGGGCAGAAGTGAAGTGCAGGGGTGGAGGACAGCTCCTGCCAGCCCCACCAGTGGCCAGAGCCAAGCCCTTGGTCTCTGACATGGTTCTCCTTAGTCCTCCTGTGGAGACAGTAAATCAGACTCTCCAGAACCTCCCACTGCCACCCTGCTGGTGTCCCCATGTACCCCACTGCGGCTGGCCAGAGCCTGGCTGGAGAAAAGGGAGAGAGACTCCTGCAACACCCAGCAAAGTAGGTTCAGTCTTGGGGAGCAGACAGACCTTTAAATATCTCTTCTGACCCTAATTTTGGTAACGCTTCTTCCCTGAGACTTCACACAGCACAGCTTGTGGAGAGTGGCTTCCTCCCTCCCAGCCCCCTCAGCCCCAGCTTCTCCAGCACAGCCAAGCTGAAATGAGGAATGAGGCTGGCTGGGGACTCAGGGTGGCCTTTCTGGCTGGGCTCTCACCTGCAGAGCTCAGCTCCTCCAGGTCTGTGGCAGCCAGGGGGCAGGCAGCTTCCACGCAGAGCGGGGCTGGCAGCACAAGGAACTCCATGATGGCATCGCAGAGTGCATGACGCAGGGCCCCACGCAGCTTTTCTGACAGCTGCAGCAGGCTGATGTTGCCCTTCTCCCAGATATCCAGGCGCACTAGCACACAGGACTCTGCAAGCAAGGGCAGTCCTTCGTGGCTCTGGCACCCCCCAATTTGCCAGCCCTTTGAGGTGACCCAGGGGATGGGGGGCAGCAGGGAATTGGCAGCTTGTGGTCTCTTTCCCTCCCTACCTGAATGCAGGGTGTCAGCCTCTGGCTGGTGCCTGCTGACTGCAGTGAGGCTTTCAAAGTCAGCGTCCTGCAGCAAGCCCACGATGGGCGAGGAGGAAGGCAGCTTCAGAGGGTCAGGCCTCTCCCCATGGGGCAGCGAGGTGGGGTTGCCATGCTCATCCACAAACGTCAGGGCAATGCACGCGATTCCTGTAGGGGAGAGACAAAGACAGCCTCCGTCTGCCCTCCATCAGCGCTGTGGCACATCCCTACAAGCCCTGCCTACAGCCTGCCACCCCACACCTGGGACTCTTGGTGTCACCGCTTGAACTGCACAGTGCCACATGGCAGGTAGGGCCCACAGGAGGGGATGCAGCCAGGGGAGCAGAGGCCAGCTGTGCCCATGGGGAGGCAGGGCAAGAAGCATGGTGTTTGGCACAAGGTGTACCCATCACCCCAAGAACCTCTCTCCTGCAGCATCATAGCAGCTTTTACCTTGTCCTGCAAGAGCTTCCTGGGTTGCCTGGCCCCATATGCAAGGTCAAAGTATCTCCATTTGCCCCAAGAGGGCCTTTATGCAGAGAGGTCCAGGATGGGGTTCACCATCCCTGTATTCTTAAGGGATAGAGTACAGAATGCTGACACTCTCCAGCAGACCTCTCCAAGCTATGGAGGGTCTCAAGGCCCTTCAGAAGATGGCTGTATATATGACACCTTGTTGCAGATTACACTCATGGCCCCCTCCTCACTGTACAAGATCTGATCTTGAGGCATTCTCCACACACTCCTACCTGCAAGGCTGGGGATAAAGCACACATACAGTATTAGCCTGGAGTTGCTGCACAGTAAAATTCAGGCCGTAGCCATAGTGTCCCTACACATGCGTAGCAGGACAGTTCAGCGACACAGAGCAGCAGCATGGCACTTGCTCCACACCCCACGCGCTGTGTCCCCTAGGCCACACAGAAGGAGAAGCCCTGCTACAGACCAGAGTGGAAACAGGAGCTCACTGCCCATGGCCCAGATCACTGGCCAGGACACCAGGGAAACTTGTGAGGTCCAAACCCCATGCTGTAACTCTAGATGCTCCCACCCCTTGACCAACTAAGCCAGCACTCAGGTGACTGGATGGCAAAGCTACCCCAACATTGCCAATGGATGATGTATCCAGATGCAAACCACCTCAGCCCCACAGCATTGCTGAGCCCATATTCTGTCCTTCTCCACCCCAACAAGGATAGGAATGAAACCAGACTCACTGCCATAGAGCAACCAAATTGCACCAGAGTGGATCCGCAGCACCGCATGGAGGATGGGTGCCCTCCCCGCGCTGAGACAAATCCAGCCCCAGCAGACTGTGTCCAGGTCTAATCAGCAGCACAACCACCTGGTCTCCATCATTCCTAATGAAGCATAAGCTCTGCAGCAACCTTTCCTCCAAGACATGCCAATTGCAAGGGAGAAGGCACTGAGATGGAGAGATTCCTCCCAAAGGAGAAAGGTGTCATGTCAGAAGGCAGCTCACTTGCACTCACACTGAGGAAAGGAAACTCTGCACTTATGAGCACTCCTCCACTTGAAGAAAAGTACAGGAGCTGCCTTATCTCAGAGGTGCTCTGCAGCAGGCTCTGACACTTCTCCTCCTCAGACAGGCACAGGAACAAGTCCTTATCCAGCAAACAATTAAGAAGTTCCTAATTTCATAAGTATCAAAGGTAGAGGGGACCAGGACTTTACCCAGAACAGCAAATTTGCCCCACATGACAGTGAGCATGAGCTCTCCCAAGCACAGTTTCTCTTTTTAAACAGTAAAGGGCAAGAACTCCTCATCTCTCCAGCTTGACAGACAGCCCTGGGCCAACCAGACCGGCAGTGGATATTCATGCGGGTAATTGCAAACTAAGAGGTAATTATTCCCCTCTTCTCCTGGATAAACTCCCACACAGATCCCTTTCAGCCTCCTCATCTCTAGAAGGCTTCCCTGTCATATCCATTCTTCAGCTCCGTTTCAGTCTATCTCAGGTGAGGACATGAGAACAATCAAGCACAATATCCCACATCTTCCTCACACTGGGACACGGGCTCTGGAGAGGGAACACCTACAGTGGTGCTTTCAAGCAGGCCAGGTAAGCAGCTGCAGGAGCAGACTCCTCGTTTGCATGTGCTCCCTGAGACAGAGCTGGTTTGCCAAGCAAATGCCAAGCACTCAACACCTTGCAGCTGGTTCAGTCCCTGGGGACAGAGATAATGGTTGTCCCTGCCCCACCAAGCAGAAGGGCTAGCCTCCCCACTGCAGGGAATAACACTTCTAGTTTTGTTACAGGAGCACAGAGAAGCTGAAATGCAGCCACTAAATCACAGGCAAGAAAACCCAAGATCTGAGCTCTGGGGCTATGGGAAGAGGTAAGTTAGTAAAAGCTACCAAGGACCTTACTGCCTGGTGCACAGGAGTTTGGCTGGCTCCATCCACCACATCACACGGAGAGGTAGGGTGCTAGGGAGCTGCTACCTCCCCATCTGTGAGGGACACTGAGCTCCCTCTGACTCCAGCTCACTGAAACACAAAGTATATGTCCGGTGGTGCTTGGCCACTCTAACCCATCAGTATGCAAGGGAATCCCTGACCCCAGGACACAGCCACAGGGAGAGTGACAATGCTACACCCTGCAGCATGAAACCACAACTGAAACGTCATGACCCACGTTCCTCATGGAGAGCCTGTTGAGACCTGTGGGGAAAAAAGGGTGAAGGATTTTTGGAGTTCACTGCTTGCAAGCTAACAGGGCAGCACATGGACCCTCAGCAGCTGGAGACTGCGGAGCAGCCATCTCAGGTTCTGTTTGCTCATTTAATCCAGCCAGCAAGAAAGAGGAGGCTCAGCTAAATGGACACACATACACAAACACACACAGGAGTCAGAGCTGAAGCCACAACACGAGGAAAACAGGAACAGCAGGGACCAGAGGGGCCAGGGAGCTGCATGGGAAAGGGAACTGGAGTAATACTTGGAGCCACAGGTGCTACCTTGGAAGTGGGAGAGTGGAAAGAGGTGCTGCACAAGGTCCGACATGGTACCTACACAACAGAAGAACATTCAGACGGTGCAGGAGGGGCATGAGACACACGATGGCCAGGTGACAGACCACATGGCCTGAACAAAACATGACATGACAGCCTGCTGCAGGACAGGCCCTATTCCAATCCATCCTCCAGCAGTCCAGAGAGAAGAGCACGGATATTGTCCCCACAACCTGTGTTCAGTTGCTACCCCTTCACAGCAAGGCTCCAGCAACAATTGGCTCTGCTCCCCACTTCAGCCCCACTGAGCCTCTGTGCCCCACACTGACTGAGGTCTCTCTGTGTCTTGCCTCCACAGCTACTGCAACCTAGAGATACTTCCTATGGCAACTAGCCAAGCTTAGGAAGTTGCTTTGTGGGAGGCCTTGGCTTGCTCCACTACACATGCAAAGGTGTGCAGCCCCCCAAGCACATCCCCAGCATGCCCCAGTGCCCCCTGCCCATCTCCCAGCCAGAGGAACACATTGTCCTGATGCTGGCCCTCCTCAGTTACTCAGAGCTCTCCAATGTGGGAACCAGCTCTCCAATGCACAGCCCCACGCCATGTTTCAGAAGCGAGTTGACCACGATACCTTTGCCACCAGTGCCTTGGCCGCCCGGCTTGTTGTACAGATAGAGATCCTGGTCAGGGATGCTCCCACTGTGGTTGAAGTAGTGCTAAGGAGGAACAGTGACAGAGAGTTGCCTTAACTGGAAGCAGAGGCCCACATGTGTGCAGAGCTCATTCCCAGACCTGAAGCAAGCAATACAGACCTACTTAAAACACTTGCCAGCACAGCCTTGGCCACTGTTGGGCAGGGGGACTCTCCTACAGCTCTGTACAGGGCCCTATGGCATTACACATCTGTCCTCATCTTCTATCCTTGCTCTGGCCACACTGAGGGTACGGTAGGTAGCTGCTCCCAAACTTTTATTAACCCTGATATTTCAATCTGAGGGAGTCATGTTCACTTTTGCAAGAGAGTCTTCTCCCACGCTCTTAGGAGAAGATTGTGGGCATGAGCTTTGTGGCTGCTGCTTTTTTCACAGCAAGTGACCACTTGTATTCAAAGCACGGCCTGTCCAAACAAGAACAGCTCATAGTCCTTGAAGCTCCTCCAGGCTTCAGTATTTGGTGTCAGTTCCTCTCTGACAGTACATGGCAGAGCTGGGAACTGTGCTGCCCAAATAAATGCCCCCAGCAGCAAGTAGAAGATGAGCAAATTGCTGTCCCAGCACACAGCCCTCCTCACCTTGAAGTGGTGTTCCACATTGCTGTCCGTATACTTTGGGGTGTGCAGGAAGATGAGCAGGTTCTGGCGCAAGTAGTATGCTACCGCATGCAGCCAAGGCAGGGCGGAGGGTGGCAGTGTGAACTGCAGGACCTCTGTGGGTGGCGTCCCAGGGGGCTGGATAAACTGTAGAGAGAAGTCTCAGCTGAGTTTTTTGAAGCCTATCAGGATGCCCTGGGATTCTGATTCTGATCCTGAGCTGGCTATGAGAAGGGAGAGTGTGGCAGGCACAGTCCAGATCCATACACAGCATCCTGAGACAGATGTGGGCAGATGTTCCAGGGGTATTCACAGGGAGGCCCTGTCATGCTGCAAACCCCAGCAAAGGGGATCTCCCACCCATATAGTATATACACCTTGGTGAACGCTAGCATGAGCAAGCACTGGAGCAGGGAACAGGATGCAGCAAACTGGCATGGTTTTCCCTGCCCTGGGGCAGGAAAGGCTGAGACTGGTCAAAATGTAGAAAGGTGTTATGGTCTCCAGGATAAGCAAAGCGGATATCCAGTGAGGTACCTCCACATCTGCTGGGGTCAGCTTGCAGTTCCGCACCAGCATCACAGTGATGATATCCAGGGTGGCCTCATCCAGGCGTCTGCGCAGCACTTTCACCAGCTCATCTGTGATCTCAGGCCCTGAAAAGGAAGCAGAGGTGCAAGCAGCTCTTTCACCCCATCCAGTAAGAATGACCAAAGCCACCCCTCCCTGCCTGTTCAGGGTGTGCCACCCTCACAGTCGCTTTCCACAGGGAAAAAGTCCCTGCCTTCAATTTTTTCAGGCATCTTTTTCTACCTCTTCATGATCACAAAAGACTGCTGGTGCAACAGGCAAAGACAAATGCACTCCAGCATAGGGAAAGTTTGCATAAGCCACCGAGTCTGCAGGTGGTTTATCTGTGGATGATAGATCCTTTCCTCCCATTCCCATTGAGATAGAAAGGAGAGCAGCTCTGGGCTATGGAAAAGCAGCTTGCTCAGGCGGGAGATACTGTCTCTACTCTTCAAGCAAAGAGGGCAGGGACTGGAGCTCTATTCCTGTGCTTTGCACCAGCACAGTCCATCTGCTGGCCAGGTGCTGTAACACTTACCTGCTGGGGCCACACCATGGACCATCAGCTGGATGTGCCTGTCTACCTGTCCCACAGGACGGGCAGAGTCCACACTACGGCACGAGACTGTGTCCAGAGAGGATCGAGAACCCTGGAGAAGTAAAACAGAAGCCACGTGGAAGCAGTTTCCATGCGAATTCTAGATCCATCATTGTCTTGGGCTGTCAGTAAGGTCAGGCAGAGCCCACCCCCTGCTGCCCCACTCCACACATCTACAACTGAAGTTGTACCCTACATAAAATCCAAGTTGCTGGAACTACTGAGTTCCCTCCACTCCTGTGACCACGAGCACCAACATCCACTCCCAAAGAGCAGCAGACTCACCATCAGATCTTCAGTGTAAATAGGCTCCTGGCTGCGTGTCAGTGCCAGCGAGCGAGATGCTGGACTAAGGGTGCCCTCTGTTTCCCACACCTTCCCGCTGTAGGTGGTTTCAGTCAGCCTGAATACAGGAGAAAGACATGTTAGCCTGCATTCCAAAGGATGACAGCATCATACCTCCACAGAATATCCACATCTTCCTTGCTCCCTCCTGTGCACTTTCTGGGAATTAGTCCTTATGAGAAAACTTGAGGAAAAACTACCCTCTGGCTCCCTCAAAAAAAGAAAAAAAGATAACCATTCTTTTCCCTCCCATGTAAAAGCCTTAGTGCAAGGAGAGCAGCAGGGATCTGGTTTTTCATCAGAAATCAGGTATATTTGTTGCTTGGCCTACAGCAAGGTCCCTGGGGCTGGGCAGACACTTTCTGTCCCAAGGAGCAATTCAGTCTGGTGCAACACAATGTATCAGGACAGGTTGAGGCCAACAAGTCATGCTGGCTTCTTACCGGAGGTAGAAAACTGATTTAGTGGCACGTTCCTGGTAGACAAACATATTCTTCCTGTTCACCACAGAGAAGGCGTTGAGCACCGAGCGAAGCGCCTGGATAGCTGTGGGCAACGTGGGATGTTAGCTATCCCACACACCTTCCTCTGGTGTGCCAATCCAGCCAGAAGCCAGATTCTTGACATGCAAAATGAGGGGGAACCTGGGCTGTACGCACCTCGTGAGACTCCCATGTTGGGGCCCATCTTGAGGCGCGAATGCACATGGATGAGTGTGCTCCACACAACGTCACAAGCAAAGTGCCCTGGCATGAACTGCATGGTGGCAGCCAGGTAGTCCCGAGGCTGGTAGCTCTCCTCTACAGAGTAATCTACAAAGAGCATAGGACATATCTGGGGCCATAGCATGGAAGTCACCATCTTTTTAGTCACCCAGGTACCACTGAGACATGGCTGAGTTCATATTCATACCATCTGTGGGCATGACACGCTGCTTGTAGGAAGTATAGGGAGTTTCACTCTTCCAGATGTCCTCCTCACTTTCTGCCACCAGTAATGAGTTGCATATGTGGCTGTCATGCAGGTCTTGCAGCAGCAAGCGCTGCAGAGGATGAGAAAAGATCGTTTCTGTTGCTTGCACAGCCCACAGAAGACAGCACAGAGAAGGGCTTAAGGCTGGACTGAGTCCCTTTCCCTTCAACCCCCAAGCTAAGACTTCACCAGCTGAACTGGCTCCCCAGGCCCTCCTTTGAGCAGGACCCAGACTAGACAATCTCCAGAGGTCCCTTCTCATCTAAGCCATCTCATAACCTGCAGCTCTGACCCAGTCCTCTGCAGATTTGTTACCTGATTGACAACCCTGCAGATTTCACTGATCTTCTTCACCACCACCTGGTTGAGACTCTGGCACTCCCCTGGCTGGTCCTCTTCTGTTTCTGCTGATGCTGCCTTCTCCACACTCAGGCTGCTTTACAGGGAAGGAGAGAGAGGGGTCAGCAGAGCACCTGAACAATGCCTGTCCCTGTGTGCTGATGAAGGAACACAGTGAGGAAGGGTGGCTCCTTTCCCCTTATGGAACACCAGTCTAGTCCTGCAGCTCCCCACCCACATGGGGGAGGAAGGCAATCCTGTCCAGAAATGAGGAAGCAACAATAAGGTCCCAGTAAAGAGAAGCTGTAGCCAGACTCCAGGACTCTCCTTACCGTGTGTGGTAATAGACTTCCACTCGGTCCTGCTGGATTTTTATGATGAGCCAGAAATCCGGCATAAGGGGACACCTGGGTTCCTGGTCACTCATTAGCGCCTCCTCATACTCCGAGTCACTGCTTCCTCCGTCGTAACCTGCAACGTATCCTCGCTTCAGTCCCAGGCTGCCTGGCAAGCCGGCCTCCTCCCTGGGCACAGGAGGCTCTAGGAGATCACAGCCATTCACAAGCCCTGTCCTCAGGGATCACCCCAACTCACACACACGGTACCCCATGTCCCCACACTGTCACGTCACTGCCAGTGTCTGCCCTCATGCTGTCAACCACCCCTGCCCTGGCAGACTCACCCAGATGGTCAGAGTCCATGCTGCCCTGGCTCGACACAAGGCTCTGCACGCGACTGGGACGTTGCTTGCTGGAACCTGCAAAGGGAAGAGGGGTTTGATTACAAGAGCACTTGCTAAGCCCCTTCTCAGGATCCATCTCCTGGAGAAACACTACGCCACAGGACAACACGGCAGTGCTGGGGTTCTCGCAGCCACTACTGGAGTCACCAGGAACTTCATGTCATTAGGGACATCAGTGTGGCAGCATAGCTTAGTACCCGGAGTAGAGTTAAGCAGTGAATTGCCAGCACCCTGGCAAGGAAGAGACCAACAGTGCAACACCACCAATTCTGGTGTTTAGGGACTACAACAGGAGTAGCAGTCATGTTTTGTATGCTACAGCCAAAACAGGGCTCTTCTTTTAAAAGCTGCTGAGGTTGAGGTACATGCTGCCCAGGTTGTCAGCTCCTACCTTCCCTGCCCTGTGTTACAGAGTCAGCCAGGCTCGCTGCAGATGGTGTCACCAATGGTGATTTCTCACTGTTGCCTTTCTCCGAGGATGAGGATGGCAGTGACTGTATGGTTGTCTCTAGAGCTGACTCTTCCAGGGAGTCATGGCCGGGTGCTCTGCTCTGCTCAAGGCTCAGTGCTTCTCCTGGGACCTACACACAAGCCAAGGTTGCAAAAGTGACCAGAAAAAGAGGCACTAAAAAAAAAGTTAAATCATACTCCTGCATTCTTCTACCTTCTGTTATCAAGAGTGTCCCACACCTTCCTACCAACAGACCACCTCAGCCTCTCTCACCTCATCCTGTGCGTTGCTGCCTCCATGTATGAGATTTGCTGTATCTGGCACAATGCGTGTCTCGCTCTCCGACCACCCCCAGGCACCCTGGGCTTCTTCTGGGAGGACACAGCTTTCATGATGTAGCTCAGAGCCCTCTACCTCTGCTTCACTGCTCCCCTCCTGGCCTGCCTGGCCCAGGGCTGTCCTGGTGCCCCCTCCAGCAGGCTGCTGCAAGCAGGGTGTCCCCGAAGGGTTTGAAGCTGCCCGTCTGGAGTGCAGGCGGCTGATGGAGATGTAGTGGTAGTCACTGCCCTCTGCATTGAGCATGTAGCCTGGCAGAGCCATTCTTCTGAACTCCTGCAACACAGGGAAGAATAAGCACCCCGCTAGCTAAGTGAATGATGCTGCATCGGGGCTTTCTCTTTACCTCCTTGAACTTCTCCAGAGAGTGCTCAGGTCCGAAGACAAACTGGAGCAGCACCACCTCGCTGTGGCAGCTTGGCCGCCCCTTGGAGTTATAGATGTGGGTGGCCACCCGGTGCAGGATGGAGGTACTGATGACCTGCGAGTGGCGCAGCGCAGACACAATCTCATCATCCAGGAGCCAGCGAATCTGAGCAGAGCAAGGACACAGCGCAAGACCTACGTGACCAGCATTTGCACAGCTGCCCCAATTCTGATCCACGTCCCAACAGGATGAGAGTAGTCCCTCTCATCGCCCATATCCCCTCATTCCTTCTAAATGTACCTAAGAAAAGGTCTTTGGAAGAGAGGCCTGTCTGTTCCACACCAACTACAGTTAACAATTTTGTCAGGGTAATCCCACACTTTCAGGGAGCACAAGGCCAAGGGCTTGTGTGCAGGCCTGAAAGGCACTTCAGCTGATGGAGGTTGCAGCTTGGAGCAGACAAGGAGGGCGGAACAGGAATTGTACATTGTGGCTACATTGCTCCAGCTGGAAGCAAGAAGCAGGCAAGGCTGGCTTACCTCATTCATAGTGGCTTCAATAGCCTGCCTGTGCACTCCAGGGAGGTTGGAAAGTGCAGGGTGCCTAAGAGAAGAATAATCAACCAGTCACCCTCAGTCACACAGCCACCACAGTCCAGCTCCTAGGCAGCAAAAGGAGCCCATGAGGAAGTTGCTACATCTGCAGTGCCATACCTCTCATCTCCTGTGGATGGGAGCCGTTCCAAGTTGTGCATGATATCCTCGTCTGAGCGGAAAGAGGATGGCTGGCCTGGAGAGCGTGTGAAAGACACGCTGCTCTCTGAGGTGCATCTACCACAGAAGAGAGAGCAGGCTGAGCATCAGCTTTTGGACCAAAGAAGATAAACAGACACAGGCTCCAGAGAGGAAAAATGGATCTCTAAAGAAGGTGAGCCCACGTTGGAAAAAAAAATTCTCAGTTTTCTGAGGGTTGTGAGAGGCTCTGTGAGAAGGAGAATCCCAAGTCTCAGCACTTGGAGAGGAGCTGAAACTGGCTGGCTGAGAAAGACAGGCAAAGGGTGGGTGAATGACGGGGCTTCTTCCCACCTACCTGTTGTGGAGAATGTCTGTGTTCACAACTTCTATCTCCAGGGGCAATGTCAGCACGAAGATGTCCAGGGTCACACAGAGGTCCCCCAAGTCAATGGTGTTCAAGCCCTGGCAGCTTTCCAGGCAGCCCAGAACTTCCCCTGAGGAGAGATCACAGAGGAAGGGAATCAAACAACCAACAGTTCTGCTTACACACATACACAGCCTGGTGGCAAGTACAAAGACTGCAAGAGGTGGCTGTCCCACACACTGAGACAGGCTTAAGAAGGCCACCACTGTCCATGCGCCTTTCATTCTTCCATGACCAATCCCACAGCAAGTGGGACCCAGTAGGGACCTCAAGGAAGCCCTACTGCCCATTAACCTCATAGCAAGGCTTGCTCTTACCTAGACAAGTTGGCAGGGACTGCACGGGCATGGAGCTGTGCTGGCTACGCAGCTTCACTGAGCAAGTGAGGTGTACAAAGAGCGGGGGCATCTCCTGCTCCAGAAACTCCTGTTCATTGAGTGAGTCCCCTCCCAGCACACTGAAGGAGTCATCATCCTGGTTCACAGTGTTGGAGTCCGAGAGGGAATCTGTATCTGGGAACTCATGCTCCAGCTTCTCACGGTACTCCACCTCTAGCTCTGGGTCACTCTCTGTGGCAATGCAGCACCCAGACACAGTTCCTATTGGCACAGGTTCCCTGTTAGCAAACCAGGCCCACATCCCCAGAGACCCCATCAGACACAGTCAAGCTCTGAAAGGCATCACCAAAGTGAGACTACAGACACTTCTTTTTCCAGGACAGAGTGAGCCAATATTACCTTCTTCAGCTGCCAGTTCTGCCTCTGATCCCTCCATGTCCTCACTGCCTTTCCTGTCCGTCTGATCCCGAGATGCCTCTTCCTGAGATGGAGAGAGGAAGGTAGAATAGAACCAGGCCAGGCAGTAAAATAGGGTCTTGATGGGTCCCCCAGGGGTTTAATCTACCCATAAGTCTGCCAGCCCCAAATCTAGATCTGACACCAAGCAAAGCTACTTCCCTCCACAAGGACTAGCTGCCTGCCAGGGCAGCACCATGCCTACCTCCTTCTTGGCTGATGGTGGGCAATAGAAGAAATAGTGAGGATTTGATGGCACTGGCTTGAAATGTAAGCTTCCAATTTCCAGGAATTTTTCCTAAAAGAGAAATCCCAAATATGAAGCAGATATTCTACTCTACTCTCCTGCAGAAGCCAGGCCAAGCTCCCAAGTTCCTCACCTGGATAATTTTATGCAAGTCAGGGTGTGCCTGGCAGGGCTGTCCAATTTCCAGCAGCGAGAGGGGAAACTCTGAGCAGCAGCTGGTGCCCAGACTGCTCTTTGGCTCCTCTGCAGGGCTAGCGATGTTATGGGAGTCCTGTTCGCTGTAGTCCTCCATTTCCGCACTGACAGGATTGTGGACAGGTCAGACAGGCAAATTGAGAAATGGGAAGAGTTATATGTATTATCTAACCTGCAAGCATCCCACCTCACAGCTCCCCACGCCTTAGCTGAGTAAACACAATGTGACTTACACAGCCCCCACACTTACAGCCCCAGAAACCCTCCTGCCACCCACTAACCCAGATAAGCTCTCAGCCTGTCTGAAGCCAGGCCAGCAGCAGTTTAACCAGGCTGATCCTGTGGCCAGGTACTCTACACCACACTACACACCCTCCCTGGGAAATAGAGATGTGTGGCTGAGTACAGGGGACAGGCCTGGAGGAATCTGAACTGCCAACAGGGCACCTCACAGCAAATACCACCACCCCAGCATCCCTAGTGTCTTGGCAGCACAGAGCAGAGCGCAAAGCTCAGGCATGCTCGGGCTCACTCAGCAGCTCCATGGCAGAATCAGTTCCTAAAACTCAGAAAAAGGAATCTGGGGAGCAGGATGTCATTGGGCTGAAGTACTCCCAAAGTATTCAAATTAGTAATACAAATGGTAGATCTGGGTGCAATGTGTCACAGGCTATATGTCCTTCAGTAATGTTTATATGATTTGCACTGGAATAGGTGATTCATAATATGAACAAAAAAACATTCCCACAGTTTTTCTCTGGGAAAGCAGCACTTGAAGAAGTCATCTGACTTGCCAAATACTATGTGTTCTTCAAAACCACAGCTTCATCTCAATGACTTACAGCGTAAGAAGAAATATGATTTCTTCTAGCGAATGAAGAAATGCTAGTGAATTCACATACAGGAACTGAAGGTAGTCAAGTGCAAATAGAGGACAAAAGATCTAAAGAGGGTGTTTCTTCAACAGACACTGAGGCACAGGATGTACTTTTTCCCCTCCTTAAGTTTCCAGAGGCCATACAAACCTCAGAAATACCATAAGGAATAGCAGGACAGAAGTTTAGCATCAAGTGTATTCCAATTATGCCTTGTATTTCTCTTGTGAACATTTTTCCAGAGATTTAATTAAAAAAAAAAATGACATTTTATTCATTAGAGAGATAACTTACCTGTCATTTTCACCAAAGCCAATAGCAAACTCAAATGAGTCAATCAAGTCTGAAGCGTTACTTGCAGACAAACTGCCCTCCAGCTCAGGCCAGATGGGACAGTAATGAGCTACGACTACAAGAGAAAGCGAAAGGATGGATGTCACCAGAGATTATAAGAATTAGAAGGTCCTGGTGGACATCACAGCAGGTGAGTATCCCACTGGAAATATTTGTCCTTACATGTGGCTCTGTTAGACGCTGCCCTACAACATTCCTTCAAGCAGGCAGCAGAAGATGCTTGAAATATCTGCCCTGGCCCAACACTGGGAACAGAAGCATTGCCAAAGTGGGCCCCTACCTTGATTCAGAGACCAAGACACCCCGCTCCCTGGAGTTCTGCTCCTCTTCTTGCTCTATGCTGCCCACTTGGAAACTGGCTGTCTTGGAGTGCATACGGAAATGTTGGTGGCTCTCTCTAAATGAGCGGACATGGCTGCACACCGTCAGCAGGAAGTTGGTGATATCAATCTCTTGGAGCAGCTCCTCACAGTAGTCCACGGCTGTAAGTAGGTCCTGGGAGCTGATGCTGTGTGACTGCTGAAGGCTCTTGAACAGCCCTATGAATCAAACACAGTGCCTGAGCGCCTCACCGCAAGGATGCAAGGCCTCAGGACTCAGGCAATAGCCACATACAGATTTTCACCACGTCCCAGCACAGAGACAAGCCTCAGCCATGATGCCTAATGGTACATGTCAGTCTGGTTGTGTCATGCTAGACTGGGCCTAGGGATCTGCCACCCTGATGGTGAGAGGAAAAAGTCAAAGAAGGGACCTCCCTCCACATCACTGCACAGTCCAGGGACAGCCTGTGCAAGGCCCCTAGGAAACGCACAGAAGCATCTTTAAATCCCTCCAGGTGGAAGACCAGTCCCACAGCTCTGCCCTTTGCTCAGCTTAAAATCACAAGAAAAATGAGATGTTGCTGTCTTAAAAGAAGCCTCAGCCCCAACCCTGCTTTAGCTCCATTGCACCACTCCTCACCTTTCACATAGCACTGGTGGGAATGCTCCTGCAGCAGCGTGCAGTAACTCACCAACTCCTTATGTTTGTGGTCCAGCCAAGCAGCAGTAGGAGGACGTTCCAGAGACTGGGACCTGGAAAAGAGCAGCTGCCACCTTCAGCATCTATGTTTTAGACTAAACAGCTCTGGTGCCAGGGAAGCCGGGCCCTGGGGCACGCACAGGCTGTGGCTGCTATGAGGCAGAGAAGTCAAGCCAAGAGAATAAGAATCACAGAATCACAGAATATCAGGGATTGGAAGGGACCTTAAAAGATCATTTAGTCCAATCCCCCTGCCAGAGCAGGAACACCTAGAGCAGGTCACACAGGAACGCATTCAGACAGGTTTTGAATGTCTACAGAGAAGGAGACTCCACCACCTCTCTGGGCAGCTAGTTCCAGTGTTCTGTTACCCTCACTGTGAAAAAGTTTTTCCTGATATTTAAGTGGAACCTCTTGTGTTCCAACTTGTACCCATTGCCCCTTGTCCTATCACTGCCTGTCACTGAGAAGAGCCTGGCTCCATCCTCCTGACACTCACACTTTATGTATTTATAAACATTAATGAGGTCACCCCTCAGTCTCCTCTTCTCCAAGCTGAAGAGACCCAGCTCCCTCAGCCTCTCCTCATATGGGAGATGCTCCACTCCCTTAATCATCTTTGTGGCTCTACGCTGGACTCTCTCCAGCAGTTCCCTGTCCCTCTGGAACTGAGGAACTGGACACAATATTCCAGATGGGGTGTCACCAGGGCAGAGTAGAGGGGGAGGAGAATCTCTCTTGACCTACTGATCACAGCCCTTCTAATACACCCCAGGATGCCATTGGCCTTCCTGGCCACCAGGGCACAGTGCTGGCTCATGGTCCCTTTCCCCTACACTGCTCTCCAACAGTACAGTTCCCAACTTGTACTGGTACCTGCAGTTGTTCTTGCCCAGATGTAGGACTCTACACTTGCCCTTGTTAAATTTCATTAAATTTCTCTCTGCCCAGCTCTCCAGCCTGTCCAGGTCTCTCTGGATGGCAGTGTGGCCTTCTGGCATGTCAGCCACTCCACCCAGTCTTGTGTGGTCAGCAAACTTGCTGATAGTGCATTCTATTCCCTCATCCAAGTCATTGATGAATGTATTAAATAGTACCAGTCCCAGTACTGATTCCTGAGGAACTCCACTAGGTACAGGCATCCAACTAGACTCCGTCCCATTGACCACCACTTTCTGGCTTCTATCCTTCAGCCTGTTCCTGATCTACTTCACTTCCCGATCCTCCAGGCCACACTTCCTCAGTTCAGCAGCGAGGATGCTGTGGGAAACCGTGTCAAATGCTTTACTGAAGTCAAGATAGATCACATCCACTGCTCTACCATCATCCATCCACCTGGTTATGTTTTCCTAAAAGTCTACCAGGTTGGTCAAGCATGACTTCCCCTTGGTGAAGCCATGTTGACTGCCTCTAATGACCCTCTTGTCCTTGATATGCCTAGAGATAGTGCCAAGGATAATAAGGCAGGGCTAGACCCAGCCTCTTGTCAAGGAAGCTCTTCTGTTTCCTTATGATTGATATTACCTGAAAAAGATGTCCCGGGGAGGACGGTGTGTCCGTGGGCTGACAAGCTGCTCTCGTAACAGCTCCAAAGAGCAGCTGTAGATGTAAATGGGGCAGCGAAATCGGCGGCAGTCGCCTAGCTCAGACTGTGAGTTCTGGCGACAGAAGGAGATATGTACATCTCTCCGTGATGGACCACCCTGTTCTCCAGGGTCACGGCTTGCTTCTGCAAAAGAAACAGTCCTGAGATAAAGGCTCCTCATTGCTGGTCTGAGAGATCATAGGCCTCGCAGCAGCAACCACGAGTAGGTATCAGTTTTACAAGCTTCTCACCACTCAAATCTCCAGGGCCATTCTCCTCACCCAACACCCAAGCACTCAGCCCAGTGATTTGGCCACACTGATCCCCTTCTTGGGCAGCCATGTTTGTTCACCACTGCCACCTTTTGCAGTAGCACAACCCTCCGTCCATATTGCAGGCCTGGCTGACTGCACCAGGGGCTGTGCAATCAAATCCCATATACGTCGTCAAGACCTGGGCCCTTCTCCCTAAGACAATGTGCTGCTGGTAGTCCCAGTCTGGACCATGCCATTAAAGTCACTGACCTTCCAGTGCAGCCCAGCAGTGCCATTCCTAGTAGCTTCTGTCTACTTGCAACTTCCTTGCCCACTGGGAGCCACCTTTGCGCCATGGGCACTCAGTTCACATTATACTCCCTCACCCCCCATGAATATCATGAAAGTTGTGCCCCTTTTCCTGACTCTGACTCCAGTGACAGCTAGGCAGGAGCTGACAGGCTGTAGCAACCTGTTATTCATCCTACCTCAATCTGCCCAGCAGTGAGCTTGGGAACAGCAAGGATTCTAATACTAATACTTTAGCAAGGTGCTGCCCTGAGGGTGGTACCATGGGCTGGTGTTACGCTGAGGGTAGGTAATGGCACTGCAGCGTCCTCTTCTTCAGCCTCAGCTCTGACTCTCTCTGCACAGACAGGTCCCAGGGTATCCTCTCCGGACTGACTCTCATCTTTTGGAGGTTTGTCCAACCCACAAGCCATCAACTTTTGTACATCTGTAAGAAAACAAAATAAAATCACCCTCTGTTCAGTAAGAATAGTTTAACTCTCTCCATCTACACTCCCAAGAGGGCAGATATTCCTGCTAGCTCTTTGAGTGCAGGAGCAACTCCACAGAGTACTTCCATCTGAGCCTAGCAGCCTTCATCTGCAGCTCAGTGGAAACCACATCTGTGCCAATGCCCAGAAGCTGGGACTCTCTCAGACCATTCCATTAGCAGTCTCCTTAGTCCCTTCATTAACAACCCTACTGGGAAAATAGTCCAATGGTTGCAGCCAACAAATGACTTGAAGCCACATCCCCTGCCTGAAAATACCACGTGGGCAGCACCGAGCAGAGAAGAGCAAGACATTCAGCACTTTGTACCACTCTATTCCTGGCCATATGGTGCAAAAAGAGCAGGTCCAGAATCCGCTGTTCAATTTTCTCTTCACCCTACCAGAGCTGATTCTGGGTTTGCTGTTTTCAGGAGGAGGCTCTTGGGACTGCTACCTTCTCTTGCTCCCCACAACATGCAGTCTCACCTGAGAAGGTGGCTGGCAGGAAGGTCAGGAACACATGCTGCGGGTTGACCAGTTTGGCATAACATCGCCATTGAGGGGGAAAGGGCCCCGTCGTGTCACTCAGGGTCACGTCATCCTCAGGCAGCTCTGTGTTTCCGAGGCTCTGATGAAAGAGCAGAAGCTGGATAAGCTCACAGCACGTGGCACAGGCCTACCTTGAGGCAGGTAGCAACCGCACAGAGCAAGTTCCTCCATGACTGCCGGTTCACACAGCACTGAAATCAGTCTGGCCACCCCATGAATCTTTCTCAGAGCAGCCTGGCTTCAGGAAACAGCACAGAGTCAAGAGATGCTTAGCCAATTTTTCTGGGGCCAGTTCTGACCTCCAGGCAGTGACTGGCCATGGTTTCTCAGCAATCTGTGACATGGTATCAGCACCGCTGAAGCAGATGAGGTCCATGGTGAATGCAACTATCCCCACACCTGATTCCTGACTTCAGCCACAGGCTACAGCTTAAACTGCAGTCAAGCATGAGGAATACACCAGCCTTGCAACCTCTTCTCAACCCTTCTACTAACTCTTCTGCTCTTCACCAGCTGCTGCCTTGCCTTCTGAGAGAGCTCAGGAGAAGGACAACAGCGTAGCAGTACCTGCAGAGTACTTGTGGAGCCGGTCATATCCCTGGTGCCATTGCTGCCAACAAGATGATAGGATGCAGAAGCATCTTGCTGCTCCAGGGTCCCAGAGGCTTTCAGGGTTTCTTCTGAAATGGAGCACAGAGAAACCAGCTTGAGAAACACCAGCTGAGGAAGAGACTTGAAAGCAAGGCTCCTGAAACACCCCAGCTCCCGGTGTCACTGCTGCCATGCTCCTGGCCCTTACCTCTGATCACAGGGAGTGTGAAGGGCGGTTGATGGCCATCACGATCCCGTTGCAGAACCTGCTCCATGAAAGCCACATGATCAGCATCAGCCATGGGGATCTCCCGATCACTGAGGTCATGCTGCAGGCAGCCATGGAAGAGGTTTAGTAGCATTTCATTGGGCACAAACGAAGAGTCCTTGGTCACCTCCTCATTCTCTGCTCCAAAACAGAACCATGGCGGCTTCAGAGATAGCATTTCTACAATCATCACCTGCCCAGGCCCCCAGGAGACAGCTCTTTGCAAAGCCAGGAGTTTCCCCCAGCACCTCCACAAGGCTGACTTAGGATTGAGGAAACTCTGGAGTTCCAGCATCATTAGCTACCCTGCACTGACTCACACTGCTACTGTAGCTGTTCTGGAGATCATTTGGGCTAAAGACAAGAAACCACCACCACAGAGCAACAATCTAGGTTTAATATTTTCAAAAGCAACTCTTCCAAAACTATCATCCCAAGGAAGACATCAATATACCTGGACTGCTCTGGGGCTGCAGAGGTGGGAAGAACAGCACTGAGCTATCGAAAGAGTTATGGCAGCTCTTGCACGCCCGCTGCCCAGGGAGACAAGCACAGGGAGCAGGGTGCCCATAGTCACGGAGGGAGGACAAGAGGAGGCAGGTGGCAAAGAGGCACCTACCTTTTGTCAGCATTAGGAAGAACATTTCAACCTGCTGGCACCTCGGTAACAGCTTCATGAGGTTGAACTGGAATGGGATCTCATGCACACGAAAACCAGCTCCCATGTCTGGATCTGCAACAAGAACTGGGAATGTAACATGCCTGTAGGCACCACATAGCCCTGCCCCCCAGGTCATCCCTGCACACCTGGTACAAACCCTAAATGCAGTGCAGGCAGCAGAAGTAAAGGTACACAGCAACACTGCCCCAGTTCCCTCTGCTTGGGAGAACAGAGGGATACAAAGGATGAATGTGGGGAAAGGGCAAAGCCTACCAGAGGCTGCAGCGGGCTGTGAGATATCTACAGAGAGGTACCTCGATGTAAGAGTCCCCTGGGCCTATCGCCACCTTCATATAAGGAGGGAGCCACCACATGGCCTTAAGCAGCTCATACCTAGAGCTGTGAGGGTCTCACAGGTAACACCACTGGAGAGCAATGACAATGCTGGAAGCCAGAGGGAGCTTGAATTGCCAGCATAATCAGGGACAAGGAAGCCCCCTATTCTTGGGAGATATTTCCCATCTGTCAGACTCTGTGTACCTCTGCAGGCTTTTCCTGCCCTCTTCCTCAAGAAGGAGTTTCTGCCCTCCAGGCCACGAGTTTTTCTGGCCCTCTTCCCCTCCCACAGGGCTAGTGATATGATCCGATAGGGTTCTCTCAGCTCCTGTCCTCAGTTTTTGGGATGATCCTGGCTCCCTCAAACCCACACTATATCTGCTGGACTCACCTTCAGTAGCTTTGGTGTCTGAAGGAGGGCAGACCCACTCCTTGTTCTGACACAACTGGCTGATGTACTCGAAGGTCAGCATAGTGGCAATGCACGCAAGGTCCCGAGGATAGAGCTGCAATAAGCAGTCAAGGCTCAGCTGTATGCAGCAGAATTACTACCCCCAAATGCAGGAGAGAACAGTCTAAAAGCAAAGAGAGGAAACACCCATAATCCCATCCCCTGACTTGACCTATTCTCACTCATTGCACCCTCCTCCCTCACCAGACCTTTAGCTTCTTTTTGCCTTGTTCAGGAGGTGCACTGGCAGTTCTGCCTGCAATCCCTGCTCTGCTCTACCTTTCTCCCCTCCAATGCAATGGCTCTTGCCAAAGTTATTTGTATTTTCCCACCTATCCCAGAGCAGTATTGCATCCACTGCCTTGCAATCCAGAACGCTTTTCCGTCTAGTAGCCCAGTTCCTCTTCTGGAAAACTCAGGCTGTTAATGGCTTTCCCATCTCTTTTGGCTCTTAATAATTCACCTGCAGTGTTGCAGCACATTTGCAATAAATCCTTCCCCCTCCAAAAAAACCCAAAAGGCTCATACCCCTCTCCCTTCAGAAACTCACCGCTTTAGGTATTTTCTGGTAGGGCAAGCCATGGAGGTGCTTCCAGTTCTCAGCAGTACTGTGGACATGGCCGCTCTGTGGCTCTACCCAGCACTCAGTGACCAGGTTCAGTTCTGTGTCCACTTCAATGGCCTCTACCTCTGTATCATTGTCATCATCTGTGGAAAAGCTGGAGGAAAGACAGAATGCAAACCCCAGTGAGATGGCCCAGAGCCAGCAGCCCACTGCAGTTCCTCTCAGAGTTGTGATAACAGCCACACAAACCCTAGGTTTGCAGGCAAAACCCTAGATAACTGGTGATCAATCCATGACAGCTAGTTATCCATCCTAGGCGATGGAAAATTCCCTCCTTCCCACTCTCCCCACGAAAGGAAAGTCTGGAGCTTTGACTCTGCTCCCGGCCCTCCCTGGGAGCCGAGCAACAGCCTCACCTGTCCTTGGTGGAGGTGGAGTGGGGTGGGAAGAGGATGTACTGGACGATGCAGGTATGCTTCTCCCTGCCACTGCTGCTCTCACTTGAGCCATCGATCTGGAGGGGAGACAATGTATGAGCCTGGCCAGCAACAACAGACCACCCCTACCTCAGTGCCCCTCTACACAACACAGTACCACGACCCAGCTTCACTGGTAGTGGAGGAGAGAGGGAACCTGTCCCAGCCCCATGAACGCCTCCAGCACACCATGTCCATACCAGCAAAGCAGCTCTCTAGCCACAGGTGAAGACAGGAAAATGCCCAACCCACAAGCGGCTTTATTTCAGGGGAGATGGTAGGTCTCCCTAGAAATCCCATCACAGGAAGAAGCAATGAAGGATCATGCCCACACTGCAGCACCCAGGCTTACCTGTATAGGCAGCTCCAGGACCATGTTGATAATTCCATCCCCACTGGATGCAAAGTGGAAACCCTCTGACAGACGAACCCTGGCAACAGAGAAGCAGTCAGACATGGAGGACGTCTCTATCCACACTGCAACCTTAAATACGAGAATGACTGTACCCTTCACCCCATAACACCTTCCTTCCCGAGACAGGGAGCTACACAGAGAATGTGTAGATGGGATGCTTTGTGCAGGACAGTCTGTGAGAAGATCAGCACACTCCAAGCACACTAATGACTCTCGCCCTTTTGTATGTTTTCCTCACCTGCAGCTGCAGAACTGGGTAAAGCACTAACCCAAGTTGTTCTAGAAGCTCTGTACAGGACCAAAACCTTTTGCACAGCAGCTTTGTTATTTATAATAAGGCTTCAGATCCACTCTGCTTTCTCTGCATCCCCAGGATTAGCTGAAGAAAGCACCCTCGCTCAGGTGTGCAACTTACTCTGTGAGTGTGGAAAGGAGATGGGCTACAGCAGTGATGGGCACAGCCGGTGCCAGCCCTGACTGGACACTCCAGATCCAACGCTGGTGATAAAAATAGCGGGACAGCGAGGCCAGGGTGGAAGAGGCAGTACGATTGGCCACCATAGTGAGTGGGCCAGACACTGGGGGATGCTCCAGGTTGAGAATGAAGGGGGCTCGATAGTCAGAAGGCAGCTTCTCATACCTAGGAGAGGGCAGAAGCATGAGAAGCATGGGTCACTGAAGTGGAAAGAATGCTATGCTCAGGGCCAGAGCTGTCTGGATTCACAGCCACTTGTTGGGCCCAAGGACAGACTCCCACCAGCAGCAGAACACATCTAGCCCAGCACAGGATCCTGCTCAGACAGCAATAACTAAATTTACTTCTGCATCATATTAGTTAAGAGTAACAAGTCTGCCTGTCGAGCAAGTCACAGCCCTCCCAGACTACAGCTGCCATTCCCAGCCGCACAACCCAAAGCCACCACAACAAGCACCAGCTTCACAGCACTCTCATCCTGCAACCGGCAGCACCATCCCCAGACCCTCCTCTCTCCCACTTCCTAGGGCAAGGATGCTGTGCCAATGGCCTGGACCTCCATCACTACCTGATGAGTAGCTTCTCTAATGGTTTGTGCAGCACAACGAGGCATGGTCTGTCTGAGAGGGCTGACTGGGCCCCGGCCACAGGTGGAGACTTGGAGGGAGAACTACTGCCAAACATTTTCCTCTTTGCTTTTGGAGTAGCCTCCTTGCTCTGGACCCTGTGGGGAAAGCGCAGCTGCAAGATTCGGTCCCGTAACTCCTCCACTATCTGTCATGGCAAAAGCAAAAGGTAAACGTGACCACCTTTGCTGGAGACTTAAGCTACTCAAAATAAGCTTCCAGAAAAGAGCGTGACTAAAAAGAAAAGGACATTTCTTAAATATACAGAGGAGTAAAAGGTTAAAGGTCATTTTATTTCTGAGGCCCTAGCAAGATCAAGACACAAGGCTCTCAGGTCCACATATTAACAACTACAAATATTTTTTAAAGACAAAAGAAGGGTCCAAAACCCTCCAAAGATTATTTCAAGGCTGAAGAAAGTGCCTTCCATAACTCTGATGAAAAACAAATTAATTGCATGTCAGCTCTTTCACAGAAGCAGTCTGAGTGCCCACCCTCATTCCTCCCCTCCTCCTCCCCTCAACAGCCTACAGTAAATGGAAAGTAGTACATATAAGATGTTCCCACATCTGGTGTGTTCCCCACTATCGCGTGTCAAATCTTTATGGTAAAAGGTTTCAAGAGCTTAGATTATTTTTTTAGGTTATTTTTTTCCAGGATACTTTCAAAATTACTTCCTGATTACTCTTTTTAGCTTTTAGCAGCTCTGAATATGGATCTGCCCACACTAGCATCTGATCCTCACAATGCCCCCATGTTTTCTTTGAAATTTCCACAGTTAGGTTTCTTTTCATGATCACTGTTCAACTCCTTTCAATTTCCATTACCATTGTAGGCAAACAGGACAACAGCAGCTCTCCATCTCCCTCCTCAACATTAATTATTTCAGCAACTTTCCCCAACGTTATTATGTCGTCTTTTTTTTTTTTTTTTGAAGGAAAGGAATGTTCCCAAACCCAAACATTAAGCAGAGCTTTTTTCTGCACTATGATGACGCTTGGGTCCCCTTCGTGGTTTTATACTGATAATACAGAGTCACTCATGGTGTTTAAGCTTCCAAATCCGAGGTGTGCTATTTTGCAATTGGCAATACTAGCTTCCAGCCACCGTCGTGCTGCTTAGGTGTCCACAAAGCACACAGGCTGAAAGGGCACCAAATAACTTTGTGCCACCTACTATGATTTTCCCAGCTTACTACCTGCAGAAGAGTCCCCTACGATTTGGCTACTAAAAAGACTGGGAAAACTACAAAGAGCTGCTGCTTTGAGGAGAACACAGCATTTTTTCCCATTTCCTCATCTTGTTTGTTTTATGACACCCCATTCCTACTCCAATTCTACAGTTGTGCCCTACAGAGAGGCTCACCAAAAGCCTTCTCAAAGTCAGACTCTGCCAGTTGCTTTCCTTTCCTTTGAACACTGGAAATTTGAATAGCTCAATACAAAGAAATCGTTCCCCTTAAACAAGGCAGGCTAATTTCTCCTGTCATTCTCCACACTGGGTAGATAATCAGCCCTATGGCCGAAAAGAGGAAAAAAGGGGGGAGAAGAGGAGGG
>VXBJ01005041.1:493916-637398 GCA_013400055.1 Nycticryphes semicollaris
GGGGAAGAGGAGGGGGAAGAGGAGGGGGAAGAGGAGGGGGGGAAAGAAAAAAGAAAAAGGTTGCGCATGATACAATTTATGATCTGCATACAGCTCCTGCTGCAATGATCTGGAGCTTGCCCAGAGCTGCAGGGTATAGTGCCTGTCTCACACTTTCTTCATGAGACAGGTATTAACTTACACCTGCCAGAGGGAACTCCTTCATAAAACCTGTCACTTTGTATTACCAGCCCACATGTTGGCCCAGCAACCAGTGCCCGAAGCCTGGATCCCCTGAAAACATGAAAGGGCAGATACTCCAGAGTGCCAGAGCATTTAGTGTTATCTGGGTTCATTATCTCCAAAAGAAATGGACCTTCCCACGTTTGTCAGCTTCTCCTCAGAATAACACTAAAGCTAAGTGAGACAAACAAAAGATTTCTTTCATGAAGACAAAAGATCAAGATTTAATGATAAACCTCTTGTTTATAACAAAAGGTTCACACAGCTTAATAGCAGGACGTATTTCTCATACTTACTGTTTTACCTAGGAACACTTAGGATTGTCTCAGCCTTTAGAGCTAGAGAAACAGTCCACACAGTCACCCCACCTTCTGCACCTGACTAGGACAGCCCACTTCTTTTGAGTCAAATAGGTTATTAAAAGTCAATCTAGCAGACTTGCAACTCTTTAAAACATTTTCTGGGTATTACATTTTTTCCTCTCCCTGTAGGGTTCGCACAGGGCCTTCTTCACATTTTAACTCCTCCTTGCCCAAATGACACGACATACATACACATACTGAAGCAGATAGTCTAAGGAACATATAATACATCCAACAAGAGCGTTTACAGATGAGTCAGACAAGTATCTGCTGCTCCTGAGAGACAGTATTGATTGTACTTTGGTCACAAGGATAGACTAGATAACCTTTGAGTCATTTCAAGCCCCACAGTTGAATTAACCAGTGGGAAAAACATTCATGTGACCAGCTATTCTATTGATCTTCGAGTCTTTGGGTTTAGGTATTTTACAGACTTAACACAAAAACCTTTGTCCAAACTGTCCCTTTCTGTTACAGTAAATTCACACTTATTTAAGCCTTAACACAGTAGTTAGTTATTAGAGGATACCTGCCCACAGTGTCACCTGTGATCTACCCACTACATCCACACCCACAACTTCTTGCTCTGCTCCTACCCAGGGAAGCAGCCAGCCTGCTCTCACCTTGTTCCTGGCCTGTGCAGGTGTGCCAATGGGGAACCCCAGCCGCAGAACCATGCAGGGAGCTTTGGAGATGATTCGCACCACATAAAACGAGGAAGGTGTGGGATCCTCAGAGCTAGGGAGGAGGGATTAAGACAGGGTTGAAATAGCACGGATCTTGCTGCTCTGTTGTGCCAGACCAAGTGGAGGCCTCTGCCACAGAGCTCAACAGCCCCCATATCTTGGCAGCAACAAAGGTCAGTTATTGTGTGCAGAAACCCCCCAGCTGGTTTCCCTCTCCCTCTGGGCTGTGCCTGAAACGCAGTGGCAGTGGTTTAGAATACACAGAGTTTCATACCCGCTTGTTTCACTCTTATCCTCTCCTCTAAACATCTGCCTCTGGCCCATCACACCATACTGGTCTAACTGGATCTTTGGTCTGGCCATATGCCCGTCCCCACATGGGACTGCTTCAGAGCCACTCACCCGTGTATCAGCTTGACATAGGAGTAGCCCTCCACCAGGACGAAGCTGCTCCAGTCCCGCAGCAAGGAGGTGAGCGCCGAGTGGGAGATGCGGCACTGGATGGTGCTGTAGCGGCCATTGTTGCCCGGTGTGTGCAGGTGCTTGGGCACAGGCCTGCAGGGTGCAGCAGAAAGTCATTTTAGAACCACAGTTTCTCTTCTTCCCCCAAAGCCCAGAGAGGCTTTGCTGCATCCATTCCAGCTCATCCTCTGACTGGTACATCAACTTTATTCCACCACAGCAGCCAATACCCAAGCACCTCCCCTGCCCGTGCCTGTTGGTACCTGTCACCCTCCCTGAGCACACAGGGATCCAGGTCTCCAACTTGCAGAGAGCACCGTATTTTATCGTTTCTACCTCCCTCCATGCAACATATACCTATTATTCACGTAACGCTGCAACTAGGACCAGTCTCAGGAAAGCAACGCTTTCAGAGATGATATTTTCAAGCAGCAATTAAAAATACAGGGGATAGCTCCAAACGGATGGTCCACACCCACAGCAGTCGGGAAACCCAGTCCAAGAGGGACTTGAGTAACAATTTATGCTCCTGAGAATAGCCCCTGCACTTGACAAAGATGACTTCCCAACCTACAGTCTCTCTCAGATAAATGAGCCTTCACTCTCCACCAGGTCCCACTAGCAAGGCCTTTCCCTTGGCCATAGGCAGCTGCAGGACAGCTGCAATTCTGAGACTGGACTGAACTGGAGCTCAGCCCTGCCAGTTACGTACGTGTCATGCTCCAGAAGAAGGACTATACGATGCATGTGCAGCCACCTCTGCCAGAAGTTGGCATCCATGGAAAGGATAGGCTTCCAGTAGGAGGCAAACTGGGAATGGCTTGAGTCAGACCCACTGTGCTGCAGGGATAGCACCTGAGAAAATGACAGGGCAATATTCAGTGAGAAACTGTCTGGTTCCACCCAGAGAGGGCAGGAATGTCTCTAATGGCTGAGCTGTGTAGGCCTAGAAGGTTAGCCACATCCCTGACTTTCAGTAACTGCCTCTCAGACGAATAACTAAGCATGTTCACATTGAAATTGGCAGTACAATGTAAACAAAAATAAATTACTTTCCTGAAACGTCAAGTTAATTAGGACTTTAACTACTTAGCATCAAGTAAATCAACAATGGAAAAGATCGCAGAGGTCATGGTGTGCTTTCTGATTGAGGGGGGGATATATAGCTTGTGTCAGCAGAGCAATTAAACACTGAGATAATTCATCTGAGAGTGCTCATGAAAATTGGGTACTGGCAACGGGCGGCATTGGGCAACTCTACCGTGTTTGTACGGTAACACCATGATTCCAACAACGAGAGCAACTCTGCTGACACAGAAACAAAGTGGTGGTTAGCCATGAGATGGGACGCTCCAGATTCACTATGTAGGCTTATGGATCCCACACTGTAAATTTACCAGGCAAACATAAAGAAGGGCTTACACAATAAAATTAAAGGGACAGTTCTCTTAAATTAAAGCTCCCCTAGCTTCAATATCTGCTATTCATCTTCTGTCAATGCCAAGGACACTGCTTACAGAGAGCCAATAATATGCTAGCACTTCTGTTCAGTGAGCTTCAATGAGTTTGAATTTTGCAGTGGAAACTATTAGCTCATATTTTGTTTAGTTTCTGCTGTGCAGATGACAAATATCTCTCTTGCACCTTCTACATGAGCACTCAAAGCAACAAGCGTATTAAACAGTAACTCTTCAGCACATCCTATATCTTTACCTGACAGTGCTGAGCTACATTACCAGGGCACAAGCTTGGCAGCCAACTCCACACATATGAGGTATCCACTGAAAAAGCATGGCAAAAATAAGAGACCCCATCAGTCTCACACATCATATCACTACAGGAGAAGGCTTCACAGCACACTTAGGAGACTTGCTGTGGGGCTTAGAGGTGTAGCTGCAGCAATAAACACATAGGGTGGTGTTTTCAGAAGGGAAAAAGGATGGGATGGGATGTTCTCAGACACTGCATTGCACCTGAAATCTGCTACTGAGCAGGACAAAGAGCAAGAGATGAAGTCTGAGAACTACAGATCTCTTTTGCCTGTTGGGACTCAGCATCCCCTGGTGCAAGATACAATAGGAAGGAGGGGCAACCTATTCCACATTAAATGGGAGAGAGAGGGAACATACTGGAGTGGTGGAGCCTGGGGGGATGTAGAAGAGGGGCACCCCATTCTTGGTGCTCTCAGGAATGGTGAAGTGTTCTGGGACTGTGTCAAAAGACTGCAGATGAACCAACATCTGATCTGTCTGGTTGATGCTGAAAGAGAAGAGGCAGTTAGCCACAAAACCCCACGCTCTCCCCATTCCTGCCCCCCTCAGCCCAGTGCCTGCACACACAGCATTCCCTATGTTTTGGGAGCCCATCTGCACCAACACAGCTTTCTGGAGCAATGCTGGGATTCAACGCCTGAATTGCAAAGAGCATGTTAAGGGAGTTCAAGTGTAGCAACCCAATATATACAAGGAGGATAAGAGTTAAGAATTAAGTGCTAGAAAAGGAAACTGATGAATAGCAGGGAGTAACGGTCACCCTGGTCAGGAAATGGTTATAACCCACAGGATCTTCGGGCCTAGAGATATGAGGTGTGTGACCGTGCAGCACCGCTGTAAGGCTGTGCTGTAAGAGCACAGCACCTCCATGGGATGGCGGTCAGAATTAAGGTTTGCATCACAGGATCAGGACTCAGGGGCAACAATACCTTCACCATGAAGCAATCTTACAGACTACAGGCCAGCTTGAGTCTTTTCCTTAGCTAGACAGCAAGCTTGTTGCCAGTTATGCCTCTTCCTCAGAGCATGCTCCTTTGGGACCCTGGGTTGGGATGGCCACCTGCATCACCCATGCCCCAGCATGCCAAGGAAGGAATTTCTTGGTTACATCAGACACTGGGAACTGCTGGGGACGGTCCAGCTCACCTCTGCAAGGTGTTCCAGAAGCGCCGGATGACCGTAGTGCGGTACAGACTGGTGATAGGCTTCCTCATGGTGCAGCTGATGTCATGTAAGATGTCATAGCTTCCCTCCATCGTCACTTCCACCCACGTGCTGCGCTTTGATGGGTCCAGGGGCCAGGGTGTCACAGCTAAGTACTCTATCCTCATATTATGCTTCCAAAGCAGCACTAGTTTCACCTCCAGCTGAGACCCACCTGCATGGGAGCAGAGGATTAAGTTGAAGTGCTTGTTTAGTACACAGCTGAGCTTTATCTCTGACCAGGGGACTCAGGAGTATTGTGAGATTGTTTGACCACTATGAGGAGGACAAAGTGATCTAACAACTGTTTGCTCTAGCTGAAGTCATTCTCTCTCCTCCCCAACAGAGGGAGGCTTTGCTTACACAGTAGCATTTGGTGAACAGGTCTTTAAATGTATGTGTAGCATCTACACTAGAGAAGGCAACTGAAATTCAGAGGAGGTGCCAACATTTGCAATGGGCTCTCTTCTTCACAGCCTTTCCCAAGTTTCCAAGATGCTTTGCACAGATGAGCAGAGCCTTTAAGCTATAAAGTTTTATCATCTGCAGAGTTGATATATACCAAGACATTTGGACATGATGGGCCCAGGTCACAAACAACCTGGAAGGTGAAGCCCAATGCTTGAATTAAACTCCACGTTCTTCCTGCACAGACAGGATTTAATGCAATCTAGAACTTCAAGCATCAAAAGCTTCCCATCATGTTTACCCTCTTCTCCTCCCAAAGTTAAGAAGATAAGACTAAATATTCACTCTTTGTTCCACTCTACTTTTTTTACCTTTTGCTTTAAGCAGGCCATTGCATCTCTAGCAAGATGACACCTGACAGCAAGCGTAACTGAGCCAGAAAAGAAAACTGTCACAGTCCTGCTGACTGTGCATGTGTATTTGTACTGAAACAACCCAGGGTAACACATGACTTTCTATAACAGTGCCACACTGCTCTTTCAACTGCTCGATCATCTATTTTGATGTCCAGCTGGCTCTATAGCTTGCAGGACTTGCAGCATTTGTGAGATAAGTGACTGGACGCGCTGGAAACCGTCCGAACAGGTCATCAGCCTGGAGCCTATGTTTCCTGCAGAGTTGCATTTGCTGCTGTCACAGACATATCATGCCATCCCCTTCACAGGCTGATTACACTCCATTTTAAAGCTACCTTGCTTTTTGCTCCCATGGTCCTGGCTGGGAAGCTCCCTCAGAGTACTCTTTCCCCATCAATGTTTAGAAGAAACTTTCCAGAGTACATGCCAAATTCCTGATCGGCTGTTCTGATTAAATTGCTTTTATCATGACAAGCTTCATTTCCATAACATTGACAAGGAGTGTACACTAGGGGGAGAAATCCTTACCCAGTTTCAGCTGTTACTGTGGAGGTTAAACCACACAGTGGTCATCAGCCTATGACAGACTATCCATTCCCTTTAACAGTTCCAGACCTTTCTGCATCTCAAGAATTCATCTTTCCTGAACAAAGATGATTAAAGGTGCATGCTATATTTCACCTGTGTTTCATCTGAAGGGACTACTGAGATTTTGTTTAAGGTCACTAATATTTTCCACAATGGGTACTTTGCATTACTATAAATGCATTTGCCAGGGTTGTAACACCTGTTGTTTCCGTACAAAGAATGCCTAGTTTATCAGAGAGGCTAAAAAAGAATGTATACATTTGTCTCTTTCCATTCCATACTGTCACCTCACTCATTGCTCTAGTGCTCATCCACTGCTATCTGCACAGTGTTTTGGTTCCCATAACAAAGCCTTTCTAATTCATCAACAGCAAACAAGATAAGTAAATTCCTGCATTTTTGCCTAGATCAGTAATGAAAATATTTCCTACTTCCACCTGTGTTTCCATTAGTCATTCTGACTTCACTCCTACGATCCAACACAAGCAAAACTAAAAACACAGGCAAAATATTTGCTTAGTTTGAAGTCATATTTAGATGAATCTTTAGCTTGTTCTCGCTGCAAAGCAATCTATTTCTGGTTCTTGACTTTATAACAAATAAAAGCTTTTGCTGCTTTCATTTCTTTCACGAAGTCCAGCTCTGGTTTTAAGAAAGCTAACTTTGCCTTCCCAATTCTTGACACTGCGAACAGCCATTTTCACTGGCCAGCTTGTGCCCATTTTTGGTGCTGGACTGATTCACAGAGAAAGATGAGGTCTTGAAAAATAAGCCCCAAGCTCTCCTCTTCAACACACAGGAACACTTAATGGCCAGTGAGAGCTTGTCTTTGTTATAGAGTTCAATCCTCTCACATTGTTTCAGAGAGAAACAGGAGAGGAGCTGAGCTCCATCACACCCCATGACCTCACAGCTTCTCTTCCTTCCAATCTTCCCTCTTTTGCAAGCACTTCTGCATTCCTAACTAACCATAGTAGCCTTCTAAGTGCCTAAATATCTGAAATCAAATAGTGAGAGTAGCCAGAGCACTTATAAATATCACAAACAACCTCTCCAGTCAACTCTGAGCAAAAAGCTAGCTATTTATTCTATTTTGCCTTTGGCAAATGGAAGCAGAAAAGTGACAGTGTCAAGGTCCACAACTGCACTCTTTCCTCTTGCTGCACAGCCAGCTTGCTCCTCAACAGCCTTTAGTTTGCAAGTTTTGGCAAAAGGCTTTTGGCAATCCAGGTTAATTAACTGTTCTTTGTCATACACTTGCTACAGAATGGCCCAGAGAGCCCCGATTAGCAAACATGCTTTTCCTTAGTGTGGAATGTCTAAATGCCTTGATCTTTCATAAATTATACTTTAAGATGTTAGTTCAACAATTTTTCTGATCACAGCCAGCAACTCTCCAGAGCATTTAACCTCTCCAAAGTATAAGTAACGTTATCTGCTACTATTCTGAAAGCTGGCACAGAAATATACACTGTATTTTTGATAGCTCAGACACTTATTTTTTAAATTCCTTCTAAAAAAAACCCCCCAAACCCCCAAAACTTCATCAATACACACAGAAAGTATTTTTGGCTCAGGGAGACCCTGAGCTGAGAGTGCTCAAATGGAAGTAAAAGAGAAAGGAAACATCATACACGTACATATATACAACATATTCTTACTCCTCCTCGTGCACCTGCCCTCAGCTATTCACCACAGAAGGCAACTGATCCAGCTGTTCCTCTGCTCTTTAAAAAACAGAAGACCAATCTATCCATTGTTCCAAGGGCTAAAAAGTGGCAGAAAAAAAAACTAGGGGAAAGTATAGGGAGCATGAGGAACATGTGGCAATATTTCTGATACATTCTTCCAGACTCCAGAATTTACTGCTTTATGATATCCTGAGCCAGAGATTTTAGCTACACCTTTGTGCAAAAGGGTATAATGTCAACTTGTCTGACTGGTTTTTTTTGAATGATTAACACTGCTGCCTCTTCCAGCATTTCTATAGAGGACTCCACAGTCACCAGAAGCACCTCACCATTCCTTCCAAAATTTAAGAAAGGCTTTTTCTCCAGAACTGTCCAAGCTGTAAGTGAACTGATGCACAGAAAGACAACAGACACAATACTGAGCACAGTTTGGACAGGAACTGACTTGTCAGACTGTTTCATATACCTTCCTAGACAAGGAGAGTGCAATGGACCTAATCTGCATGGATTTAAGGGACGTATCTCATGCCACATCTACAGGAGATTAGTGAAAGTAATCTGCAGACATTATTAGAAGAGCTGTCTCAATAAAAATCCTTAGGAGTTTCTTACTCTGAATGGAAAACTCCTGAAACAAGAAATTAGGGATACTCCTGGAAGATCAACTTTAGAAATTAAGTGACCTAATATGATTGTTAGCAACCTTCCCCCCTCCCACCCCCCCCGCAAAAAAAGCTGGATTAGATCCATTCAGTTTCTAAGAAGCATCAAGCCAAAAGAACAGCAATTCCCAGCCATCACACAGGAATAGTGAGCTGAACCAAGTGAGGTGAACTTAAGAGTATTATTATGTGAAGAATAGCACATTTAGGGACTACTAAACAAACAAAACCCAGTAAAACCCTCGAAGGACTCATCAGCTAGAAGCAAAGGTGCATGAAAGACACAGGGATTTCTGCACTAACAATGCAATGCAATCACAGGGAAAGCTCATGTGATTTCTGGTCTATCAGATACATTTCACTTCAGAAAACAGGAGGTATTAGCATTACTGAACAAGCCACAGATGAAACCACATTTATACCACTATNGCCTGTCCTTGCAAAAGGAGGTTGAAACATTGGCTTGCTTAACCTGCCAAAAGGAAGGTGACAAGGAGAAAGGCATTGTTCTTAAATACATTTGTGCAATGCCTGAGAAGAAGGATAAAGTTAATTAAGGACAATAAAGTCACACAGGTCTAATTTGGTCTGAGTGAGTTTAGAAAGGAAGCTAGAAAAAGAGCAATGAAGCTCTGGGATAATCTTCCAAGCAGAGCAGTGGCATAAAATGTTTACATAGTTCTAAGGGAAACCACTGTAAATGTATAGAAAACAGCACATGGCAAGTTTGGAATGATCTTGGAGTTTTATCACAGATACTGCTTTTCTGATATACAACATATTCTGTGAACTGACTTCTCAAGAAGAATAGTAAAGACATCACATCACCATGCAGTGTACATGTTTACACTGTGTTTTAAGAACCCCATCCTCCAGGCTTTCTGCTGGTTATTGCAAAAGTCAAGAATAATTTCTTCTCTTGCTTGCAATTCAGAACTCGCATTTGGATTTGCTCACCCTGCTTCATTTAAAGCACTAGCCACAGGTAGAGATGGAAAGTCAGGTTGAGTTTACTGGCACTCCTTGAGATACTCATAACCTTTGAGGTCCCTATCAGTGACTAGTTCTCACACTCCAGGTGCCATAATACCTAGGGAGTCAGATGAGAGAAGAGGACCACTGGATGGTTTTATGTTCTTCTAGTATTGGTCCTGATCCTGACTGATCTGGCATTTTCACCTAACAATATCCTTCTTTCCCGCTATTTCTTCCTTTGGAAAACTGTAGTTTGGAGGCATTAAGTCTGTTGCACCAAAGGGTTCAACTTTGTTTTAGTATTTCGGAGTGCATCTAAGCAAAGGACAAGAAAGGGAGGAAAAGAGAAGTATAGAAGAAACTCCAGTAAACGCTGCAGGATGAGCCTGGCAAGTGCAAAACACTGGACAGTCCTGCATCAGGCAATCATTTACAAAAACAGACTTAAGAGTCTGGAGAAATTGGCTCCTTCCTCCACAACACCAGCCACGCTGCTGAGATGGCAGACACTGTACTTTCCTCTAAACAATTAAGAACAGAGTCCTATCTGAGCCTCCAGCCCCCAACTCAGCGCAGTCACCTTTCGTGATGTTGACCTCTCGGATGCTGTAGCCCTCGCGCAGCCGGACTGAGACAATGCTCACGAGGTCAGCGTGCACTTCCTTCTCAGTGTGCTTCTTCCTCCTCATTGCCAGCGCAGGGTTGCTGCTTGCAGACACCAGGTGCTCATTGAAGAGTCTGTGCTGGGACACTGCAAAGAGCAGAAATGGGGTTTGTGAGGGAGCAGCTCCCCTGTTCCTCATCCTACAGCAGAAGTCCTCCCAAAGTGCTTTACAAAAGCCCTCAGGAACACTGCAGAACAGTACATCCTTCAGCCACCACTTACACCCACTCCTGATTCTGCAAAGTGGCAAACAGTTCCACTAGCGTGGCCAAGAGGGCTGGGAGAGCGGCAGGTGGGGTGCCAGGCCCTGCTTCCTCAGGGACAGCCTTTGTGACAAGGCACACGTTGGAGTTGCACAGTTAGCCAAGAAAGGGAGAAACTGCACAGCTGTTGTAATAGCCACACAGCAAGCTTTTTCCCTGGAAAACCCTGAAATTCCCAGGTGCTTCCTGAAAGGCACCAGGATGTGGAAGCCTCGAGTTTACACCACTCACACCTGATCAACATTGCCAAGTCCCAGGCCAGCTCTCTTCAAACTGTATGTGTCTGTCACTGTGTGTGGCTTCTGCTGCCAAATTACAGACAGCGCAGATGGCACCAGCATATCACAAGGGTGCAAAAGGGTATTTCCACATTTTACTGGTAACTAATCTCTCCTGGCATACTCTGCCACTAACGTTCACAAAATAAGAACAACCAAGGTAGGCATTTGGGGCGGTTCTCAGGGGTGTAGTTTTCAATCCAAACTGCCATTTGCAAGCCCAATTAGGACATCCTCAGAATGTCCCCATCTGCAAGCAAGCCAGTGTGAAGGAAAGGTCAGATGAGAGCTTCTCACCCTCTCCTCCAAGTTCCAACCCAGTAGGCCTAACTGCAGTTTGCTGACTGAAGTACACAGAAAGAGGGATGGTACAAAATGGGACATTAGTTTTCTACTCAATTCCTGGAATCTGGAGGGGACTCACAGATGAGGCTGCACAGCCCAACAGCACCCAGAGTCTACAGGACACATGGTGCTCTGTAGGGTCCAAGACATTGAGCACCCTCAGGGCCCTCCTTCTCACACAGGCACAAGAACACAACACTGCCCGTAAGAGAAGGCAGCAGCACTCTTGCCAAAGCACATGGACTACAGCCTTTTCCTTGCCTCCATAATACTCAGAATGGCCCAGAGGGGACAAGGGAGAGTATCAGCATAACCAAGCCTGAGGCTGTCACCCCAAAGAGAGGTGCTGCAAGACATCCATTCATCTGCTGGAAGGAGGACGTGTACACTCCTCACCGCAGTAGTATTCTGGATTCAGGGACTCCCCGGTACGCAGAAAGGAGTATAGCAGAAATGCCTTGTGATACACGTTCAGGTCCAGGCTCAGGGGATCAAGCTCAGGGCACGTAGACAGGTAAGCACCAAAAGTGGCCATGGCAATGAATTTCATCAGTTCCACGTTGGGAACGTGGCCAAAGCTGCAATCGTATGAGTAGACACCGCCAACCTACAGGATAGATAAAGAAGATACCTGAGCGGGTGCAACATTGCTGAGGACAAGTGAGAGAACCAGTAAAGGCCATAGACAGGCAGGGAAGTCCCCTCTGGAGGTAAATGCTACTGATAGCAACTCACCTCCTTCCCTCTTGCAGGCAGTTGCCAGCATGCTCTTTGCTAACAGCAGACATACCTGTACGAAGGAGCAGGCCACAGTGCCACTGCGGAGCTGATTGAGTAGAGTCTCGCACACAGCCACATCAGGGACACTGGTCACACCATCCGTAATTATTATTATCCCTGTAAAGAAGGCAGTGTCTTAGCACATTCTCCATTTCAACCAGATACTAAAATCCTGGCTATATCCACCAGGCATAAAATTTAGGGAGGGCAAAAGTAGAAAGGAAAATCCTGAGGTAGGTTTATAGCTTCCAAGGTGTTCTGGAGCTGTCGAACTACCCGACTAGGTCCAGCAAAGTGCTCAGGGTGGGCACAGCTCTGCATACCTTGGGCTGTTCTGAGCAGCAGTCATGGCTGTGCTTCCTCACAAACTGCCTAACACTGACAAATGGCATATGGTGCAGTGTTATTCTCCTCCCCATTCCCACCGCCACAATTTGCCCACAGAGCACAGAGCAAAAGCAGCAGCTGAAATTTCATCCCTAATAGAAGGGTCCATACACCAGCCCTTACAAAATTAATCTCAGCTTAAGGCAGGAGGAAGACAACCCTTTGCGAGCAATTGGGCAAACCTTAACCAGAGGATGAAGCCAACCTGCGCTGGAGTTGGAGGGCAGCAACTGCAGCGCTAGGATCCCCTGCCGGACCATGCTGACGAGGCCAACATCAGCAGTGACAACAGACACGCTGGGCTTCCTCCCAGACGACTCCTGCACATCGCCAGAGCTCTCTTGGCTCAGGGGTGACAAATCCACCTGGAAAAGTGAAAAAAAAAAACCAAACTCACAAAGCCCCATGGGGCAGACTTTAGTCTAACTCCAGTTCTCACTCTTCCAAACAGCCTTCAGTCTAGCAATCCCATGGTACCACAGCGCTGTAACACTTCAGCAGGCTACACCTCTAGCTTTAGTTGTTCTCAAAGTCCTGGTCACTTGGGACCCTTAGAACAGCTGGACAAGGCTGCTTGGGGATGGAAGAAGGTGACAACATACTCAGAGCTTTATTATGATTTATAGATTTTGCACAAAAGGGGAAAGATGAAACACTTTGGGGTCCCTAAAGCGCCTCTACACAGCAAAGCAGTTCCAAACTAAAGAGATGGTGAATACCTCTTTTCCTTGTCATTTAGTAGAAGATGCAGCTATTTGGCATCTACTCAAGCAAAGCCCAGAAAAGCTGGAGAGGCAGACACAGCTATGTCTCACTTACAAAGTGGGACAGCAGCAAGGTGGGTAAGGAGCTTCTCAAGGACAAAGTCTAGTGCCTGTGCATTCAAACAGCACTCATTATGCAGTGCTGATATAAGCAAATGCAAGTAGGCTTCTCCTGCATCTTCTGTGAAAAATATCCCCCAGGCAAAGACTGAAATTTGAATAATTACACTGGTGAGGAACCTACAGTGTTCATAGTCCCCTCATCTCCAGAAGGCTCTGGTGGTTCAACCCTGTAATAAACTATTGCTTCATTTTCACTCCTAATACGGAGAATAGGCGAGACCCTCCCCTGCAAAGCTACTGATGATTGGAGCTGGGAAAAGAAAATTAGAACTACCTCACTTTAGTTCTGCACAAATGGGAGCAGTCTGTGGCTTTGAGCAAAAAAACCCGACTATCCATCACTTTAATTTGCCAGATGCCTTAAATTCAGACACATGTTGACAATGATACAGCTAACGCAACTTCAAAAGTAAAAAAAGTTTCAGTCCCTGCCCTTGCCCTGGGGCCTCCCACCTCCACCCCACTGCCTGTGGCAGGACTCGCCGGTCCCCCCGGCCTGCAAGCGCGTCTCTTTCCCCCATTTGCATGGAAGAAGTTATAGGGTAGTTTACCATGAGAGAAATAATGCAGCACGCAGGAATGCATACAAAGCACTGCAAAAGCAGCAGTTGGACATCCTGGTAAAGGTATTTACTTCCTGCAATCTTCTTTCTGTTTCAGGACTGACAGTCCTGTCAAAGGTACATTTCTATTCAAAGATACAAATTTCAGCTAAAATACGAGATTTGAAACACTTCAGATATGCAACTGAAATAGATCACCAGTAGCCTCTTGTTTATCCGATTTTGAGACTTTTTTTTTTTTTGCACAAACTCTAATAATTAATGCTAAATAAGGACTAAATAACCTCAGCCAGGCCAATAATGCCTTTGCAAGAAGGTTGCCCACAGATCAGATTGTGACTTCCACATGAACACAGTAGTATCACAACATAACATTCTTCATTTCCAAGATGAGGAGAGATGAACTTGATGAGAAATCCAAAATATTATTAATTCCTACAGAGCCTCGTTTTCAATTTCATCCTAAGCTGTATTTTATAGTGCCATAATTAACTTACTAATACCTACATCCCTGGATACTAAACAGCATCTGCCACAGATTCCAAGAAGTATTGCAAGCTACACCAGCTGTTTATTCAGTTTCATGGTCAGTTTTTGCAGTAACAAAGAAGTATTTTCATTAAAGAAACGTAGCAAGGGCCAAGGGCATATCCAAAGCTATTTATAGATTAATGATATGACCATAATCACTTATCCCACCATCTTACTAAGAGAGAAAGCACATCCTACAGTTTGTCTGATGGTGTACAAGAAGTCAGGCTGTTTTACTGCACAATAATCTTGGGAAAGATAACCATTCTCATCAGTCTTTCTAAACACCTACCAGTTCTGCTTTCCTCAGTATTCATGTCTCATTACCATATCCCACACAGCTGTCTTACAAACTCTTTAGCTGTTCCTTCTCCAGACATACACTGCCGTTCCTCTTGCCACCCCAGAGGGACCTCAGAGTGCAAATCTCTGGGGAGCCAAGAGACCCCAACCACCTCTGCCCTCCTTACCTGTGGTTTGGGTTCATACTGTTGCTGGAGCATCTCTGCCACTTTGTTCTCGAAGGCACATAGCTGTGTGTAAACTTGGTTCAGAAAGGCCTCTCGCTTTGTCTCATCCAGCTGACAGCCCTGGAACAGTACCTGGCCCAAGGACACACATATCAGTCGTCAAGTTAAGGTTTTATAGTACCAGCCCCTAAAATGGTACACGGGAACACAATTCTGTATGGTGAAGTTCAGACACATCCCTGACAAAGCACAGGCCTCTTCTCACTATTCCTGCTCAGGGCCAACCACCTGTGAGCAGCAGCGTCTCGTAGCATCTGCAGTGCACTGCACAGCAGATGGTCACATCACTCTTTGGGAAATCTCCTTCTTGAGCAAGAAATTTCTACTTCGTTTGCCTTCTTCCAGGATAAGCAGTTGTCAGGAGAAAGCAGTGTGGGATCCCTGCTAGAAGCCATTAACTCTGGCCTGAAGCTTCTAAGGAAGGCCTGGTTGTTCTAATCTAACTCACCTCTAGACTGATCCAATTATCCTCCATTAAGTGGCTGGATAAAGGAACAGCAAATTGAAATAAAGAAAAAATTAGACCAGACTTCACAAAAAGGTCTGAGTGATGTGGCAGAGGGAGCCTGCCACCACAGAAACTGCCCAGGCTGATAGGAATGACACTTGTGTTTACAGATGCCACCACTGTATGGGCAATCTCTGTCCACAGCCAGGAGGCAAAGAGATACAATGCGTAGACAAAGAGCTCAACAGATGGGTGGGAGGCTACATATTACCCACATTCCCTCAACCTTAGAGGGGCAGGACCTCACAGTGATATGAGAAAAGTAAATTATTACAACACTGACAGGCTTTCCTGGATGCATGACACACATACATGCCTTTTCCTCCACCAAAGGAACATAAAGCTTATCCAGTTGGACTCAGAGATTACAGTTCCTGGCCTCACACAAAAGGGAGATCCAAATTAGAAAAAAAGTAGCAACTTCAGAGTGCTCAATTTACTGTAAATAGGGGAGATACTAAGGCAAAGCACAATGGTGTCTGCAGTATAGCTGGACAAGATGACACACAAAACATCATTGGCAAATGGAGAAATTCCCACTACACTCACTTTGGTAGAACCTAAAAACAGACCAAAGCAAGGGTCATGCTCTTGAAGCACTGTACAGACCATTGAAGGCTCACAGAAGGCCTGGGCAGAGGCGGGTGGGGGAGAGAGAAGCAGAGAACAAGCACAGACTAACAGACTGTTACCACCCACTTTGCCGGGTATTAGCAAAGGGATGAAATACACCACTGGAACCATGAAAAGAATGTGAAAAACCTGTGAGGTGGGACCAATACAAGAATAAACTTCAAAAAAATCATATCAGCACCATAAACCAGACTCTGATTTACTAAACAGATCTGCCCCGGTTCAGGTAGAACCACACCGGTAATCTCAACCCTGGGGCTGGCTGCTCTCCCCACCAAGAAGAAACATACTCATCCCAGTGCAAAAAGAGAGCAAGGTTTGTAGGAAGAAGTAATTATCTTTGTATAAACCACTGCTACACAGTTGGAGCAAGCAGACAACCTTTCGGGCACACCAGCTCTTCTTGAATGCTTCAAGCTAATCGTACCACGCCAAAAAGAATTAGTCAACAGAAATAATAATATAAAAAAAAAAAAACAAACCCCAAACCCAAAACAACAACACATAAACAACAAGCACACATTAAGCATGAGGGAAATATTCTCTGTGTCCCAACTCTGAGACCGCCTGTGGGCAGCTTTCTCTGCCGGGCCCTGCTGCCCCAGGAGAAAACTCTGCTTCCTGCTCAGAAAGGAGAAGTCGCTCCAACTCACTTCCCCACCACACCAGGTTGCACATTTCAATGAGCCAAGTCTGTAGTGTCACAGATAACAGTCCCCACTTTCCTCTGCGTTCACCGGAAGCCCACACAGCGAGCTGCTCACGCGCTGAGCCATGCCAAGGGGGAGGCTGAGCTTTACCTGATGTGACTGCAGGCCAATGATGGAGGAATATGCCTGGATGGTGACAAAGATCTCTGGCTGGTAGATAATGTCTGAACCAGGGATACGGAAGGGTCTTAACAATCCCACCAAGCATCGGGAAAGGGCATGGAACACTTCATCAAAAATTATCTCCCCCGTTGAGTCATCCTACAGAAACAGAATAAAGGAACATCTTTTTCATCTTTGGGACTTTCAGTCAGATTGCTCATTGCCTCACCATGCACAGCCAACAGCAAACATCCTTCTGCAATGGCAGCTGGATTCAAATGACAGTTCCCTGTAAACCAAAGTCAAACATAGATCATTCAGCAGAGACATGGGATCTGCCATTAAGCTGCTTACCTAGGAGCACTGCCTCCTGTGAAAAGTAAGACTACCGCAGAAGCTGAGAGAGGAATAAGGCTTCTCAGCAAACAGAAATGAGTCCAGCCTTTTAATTCAATACACCCCAATCCCGCACTTACCACAATCCCTGTGGAAGGGCTCAGATCAAGTTCAATCACAAATCGGTACTGACGGGCCAGGAAGGTGACCCGTGTAGAGGGCACAAGGAGATAGGGCCTGGGCTGGACAGGCTCGTCTGGCTGCCACCCATTAGGCAGGATGCTGAGAACATCAAGTTCATTTTCTGACTTTGCCTACAAGAACACACAAATGGTGAGAGAATGTCAAGCTGAGCCAAAGGAAGGATCAAGAGAAAGGAATTGGGTTAAAATCTTCTGTAGGGTCCTGCTGCTTATGAGTGGTGCAGAGACAGCTTGCCACATCAGGTGGTGGTGTCACCATCCAGCCCCGGGGGCACCAACTCACCAGTTCAGACTCGGGCACAGCCCAGATGACCTGATGGAGCCGGCTGAGGACCCAAGCGAGGCGCACATTGCGGGAGATTCGATAGTCTTTCTTCATCAGCAGGAAGACATGCCCAGCCTCCTCCACCTGCAGCGGGAGCACAGAGGGCCAGGTCACCCCGGGGCTCCGCGGGCACCCTGGCCAGCACCCCTCGCCACTCCTCCCCGGGCTGCTTCAGCTCCGTACTCCTCACCTTCTCCCACAGGACAGGCCAGGGCAGGGTATCCCTCTGCTCCCCACCGCAGGCCTGTCCCCCGCACAGCAACCACCCCTCACCTCGCTCCCGCACCGGCTTCCCCAGTCCAACCCCGGCTCCCCCAGCCCTCTCCAGTCCTACCTCCGAGTCAGGCCTCTCGGCGGCCGCCATGTCCGGCACGACACGGCCCCGCCCCGCGCCCTCTGACCTCCGCCCTCGCGCCCGCCCGGCCCCGCCCCTTCGCGGCGCGCGGCTGACCCGGAAGCGCCGCTCTCCCGTGGCAACGGCTGGGCGCCGCCATGCAGGTGAGGGGCGGCGGGGCCGGGGTCGGGGCCCGGGGCCCGGGCAGAGCGCGGCTGCGACCCATCTGGGGGCAGCGAGGCGTGGGGTCGGCTCGGGGGCGCGGCGGGCCGTGCGGGCGGTGGGGCGGGCAGACGCGCAGGTCTGGCTGAGCCGCTGTTAGGGCCTTGCCTGCGGCGTGTGGGGCTGGGCCCCTCGTTTCGGTGCCTCCTGCTATAGATGCCCCGAGCTCCGCGGGGGCATCCTCTGTTCCCCAGGGGTTCAAACCTGCCTTGGGCTGAAGCAGCCGGGATGGAAGACTGAGCTCACCCCGAGCAGCTGGTGCAATGCTTTCCTGTGCGCCAACCTCTTCTTGCTACATGGCCGTAGGGTGATCCTGTGCCCAGGTACCTGTGTCCTCTCAGCTCTTGCTGCAGCCCTTGCTAAGAGTTGTCAGACAAAAGGTCCAGCTACCCAGCAGCCTGGCTTTGCCACTATCCAAGAAGCTGGTGCCCAGAAGTTGTGAGAGCAAAATAAGCTACTGATGTCATTTTGTATAAACTATTGCTTGTACATCCCTTGCGTATCCCTTGCGTTTAATAACCTTGATGATTTTTCATTGATGGAAGACAGATCTAGTTACTTATTGCAGTGTTGCAAATTTTTAGCATCCATCATGTCCAATGGAAAAAAGTTGCAGGGGTTAATGACAGGTTAACGGGCTGTAAAGATCCACCTCTTTTGGTTTGTTTGAAACCACTACCTGCTGGCTTTATGCAAGTCTCCTGGTTTTCCTAACAGAAAAGACAGTGAAAATAGATTGTCCTGCAATTCCTCATCTGCAGGGTTTGGTATGCTGTCTCGCCTCATTTCAGTCACTTGTGCATACGGATCTCTTTTCTGTTTTTACCTGTTGCATCTGTGGAACTGAAGACTATTATTGATCATCTTTGATGCTTTAATTGTACTATATCCTACTGATCCTACTATATGTGTTTTCAGTTGGAAGGACAAGTGACACATAATATTCAAGACTCAAACGAGGCATTCATTTTTACAATGACATAATGATACTTAGTGTTCTGTTGTTTTCCTAATAAATCTTACTATTGCTTTTACTTCCTTGACTGTTTCTTGAGCCTTGTGCCAATGTTTCCCTGGGTTACCCTCAGGTAATCCTGAGATCTTGTTTCTGAGTGATAACGTTATCAGCTCAGAGAATGTCATTGTGTCCAGAAAGTTAGGATTGTTTTTTTTTCCCCTCTTGTTTTGCCACGTGCATCGCTTTATGTTAACCGACTCCGAATTTCACCTTTACCTCTCATTTGCTCTGTATCAGGAGGTCCTTCATCAACCCCTCCCACAAGCCCTATCTTTACTACCTTGGGGCAATTTAGTGTTGCTAACAAACTTCTTAAAGCACCACTTGAATGTAGCATATGTCTGCGACAAGCACAGCATTCCTTGAACACACTGGTCAGTCTTATTGCACTCCTGCTTTGCAGTGCTCACATCTGCTTCTAGCTCTTAATAGCTTTGGAGAGAGCCTATGAAAGAAGGAGGTTTGAAGTACACTGCTGCTGCAAGAGCAATGTGTGTGCAATAGGATTTCATTCATCCTCTTGAGGGCTTCTTGAATAATCACAGGCAACATGCCAGGTGAATTGTCGTAGGTGCATATGCCTGGCACCCCTGCAGTAAAACGCTGGCTACTGGCCCAGCTTGTAAAACAGGCATTAGTTGATCTTCTTGCACAAACACAGTGCACACAAACAGTTGTAGACTCATTTCTTAATTGCACAGGAACTGACTAGCCCCAGCAGAAGATGGAGGAGAGTGGTTTTACCTGGAGGTGGAACACACAACAGTCTGCTCCATGAATCCATTCCATGGTCTGGGGATCGAGTTTCAACAAAGTTGACTCAGACGTTTCTTCTAAGGTGTTTAAGTGAAGTGAAGTCTGATCAGTGATGACTACAAAACACCTTTAAAAGCCTTCTCAAACTACAAATAGAATGAAATTATTCTGTCTTCTTGTGAACATGGAAGACAGCTGATAATCTCTCCAGTGAAGGTCACACTGGTCCAGTATGTTTAAACAGAACAACAAACCCAATAGCAAGCGTGCCAACAGCCTGAGTCACTCTATCTGCTTTCCCAATCGGCATTCCCTTTCTATTATTTGATTGCTTTGTCCCACCCTCCTCAGGGATTATTATTGTACTGTTCTTGACTTACATGAACAGTTCATTAAGGATGGGACTTTAATTATATTTTGCGCAATACTGTAGTATGAGTAAGTTAGAGTAGATAAGATTCTAAAGGGTTTTTGCAAGAATCAAGGGATGTGCCTTGGTGTCTTTAGCAACAGAACCCCTGTCCTGACACTTTGTCTGTCACCATCTTCCCTCAGCCGGGGTTGTCAGTGGATGTAATCCAGAGCAAAAGGCAGGAGGTGGTGTGTGTGTTGGTGTGTCTTGTCTCTGTCACGGCAGGGTCTCCTGCAGCCAGTGAGGCACAAGCAGAATGGGAGCTGCCAGTTTCTTTAGCAGCTGGAAGTGGCACTTGGGGAGGAAGAAAGTAAAAAATGAGGTGAAGGGCAGAAACCAGCGTCTTTAGGCCATGGGCCTGATAGTCATTTTGCAAAGGACTGTTTTGGTTGAAGGCATCACTGTGCCCACATCTCCTGTCAGAAAAGGTTGAGGGAATGCTAATCTACTTTGAGCTGGATTATTTTAAATGGCTCACAAAGGTTGCATGAGCTAAATTTGATGACTTTTCCTGGTGTGGTAAAAGCTGATGTAAGTGATAATGTCTTTGCTATGCTCATCTAGATCTTAAAGAGCTGGCCAAGGGTTTGATTCAGGTATAAATCTCTTGCCTAAGTGTTCCAACCCAAGGGGAAGGGATCAACATGAAATCATAGGATTTTAATCTCCAGTCTCTCTTTGCTTTCCCTGTAAAGGAGGCTCTCTGTTGGAGAGATTGGACTATGGATTCGTATGTGTGGATCCACAATACCTTGGGAAGGTGTTAAGGTTTGTCCTCATCCCTTGACTTTCTTGCCTTTTTATAGAGAGAGGAAAAGCAGCTGGAGCTGACCCTGGAGGCGCTCATCAGTCAGGTGGCCGACCTGAAGAACTCCTTGGTCAGTTTTATCTACAAGCTGGAGAATGAGTATGACCGACTCACATGGTAAGGTGTCTCACAGAGCTGGGGGGCCTCTGTTGATCATTGCTGAAACTGTTTCAGACTCGGCTCAAAGGACCACAATGTATAATTAAAAACCATTGGCCCACTGTCAATAGGTTTAAATTTGCTTTTCACATTTCTGCTGGAGGAACCACTATATGTCTTCCACCAGAAAACCAGCTGAAATCCATTGGTTTCATGCCACATAGTAATACAGTCATGCTAACACCTTTTAATCTAGTCCAGATTCTGATCTCATTGAGAACTAGATTTGCATCTTCAGTGACTGGAGGCTTCTTGGACAACATGTCTTAGAAACCCACATATGCTATAAAATGAGCAATGGTTCTTTCTGCATTTCTTGACCTTTCTGGCTTTTTCTGACTCTGGTATAAACTGAGCTCTATGTTCTGCATGTTTTACCAGACAGTTTGAGAGACTTGCGAGGTGGCATTTTCTTCCTGATGGAGCACAAAGATGTTATAGCTACAGCTTAAGAAACTATACAGTATCTTAGTGTCTGCCACTGCAGCAAAGCTTCACAGGCAGTTAGCTTTTATAGTTAACGTTGCAGAAGGCAGGTGAGACAAGATTATCAGTTATTTTGCTCCATTGTTGCTTAGTCTGGATAGCCAAGCTATGAATATTGACTCTCCTGGCTGCACTGCTTAGGAGTTCAATTGTTTCTCAGACCTTGCTCTAGAATTGCACTGCGAGCGTTAGTGATAAGGAAAGAATTGCTTCTGTGTGTGTTACTGAAATCCCAAACAACTGCCACTTCCCGTGGTACTGCTTGTAATGTCCCTGAGCTGTTTGCAGCAGGGGCTGGCATTTCTCTACACCTTCATGTTCTGCTCTAGGTTTTATTGCTTACTGTCTGGACTAGACTGATTTGAGGAGTAATAGTGTTATTTCCTCACTTCTCAGTCATTTGAGTGAGGAAGAGATAAAAGCCATCTGTGACATCCCTTTCTGTGTTCTGTCCTCTTTATTTGGTTTCCCAGGCCTTCAGTTCTGGACAGCTTTGCATTGCTCTCAGGGCAGCTGAACACCTTGAATAAAGTGCTAAAGCACGAGAAGACCCCACTATTGCGAAACCAGGTTATCATACCCCTAGTGCTGTCTCCAGATCGCGATGAGGAGATCATGGTAAGGAACCTCCCTCTGAGTGTTGGCCCTGGAGTATCAGAAAATGCTTCGGCATCTGCTACAGCTTGGCATTCCTCGTGCTTGGCATTCCTCAGCTGTGGGTGTAGGGAAAAAAAAGCTGATGATTAGTTCTGCCTGGGAGATGCTTTGCTGGGGGGCTTTCACCTACAAACATTTGCACCTACAAACACTTTACAGGAAGGTTCCTGTTCATAAATATGTTACGTTCATGATGTTGGGGCTGAAAGAGGTAGTGTCTTGTGTAACTGGGAGGTCTCCTTGCAAGCTGCTGATTTCTTCTGCTGTAGCTGTGCTGTTTCTATCAGACATCTGCTTCTAAATTTGCACTGTTTGTCATCTGACCAACATGGGGTGTGTTGCGGAACCTCCAATGTGCGCTGGCAATGTTTATTCTCTGTTTGAGTGAGAAAGCCTTTGAGAACTGATGAAGGCCATGCGAGTGGGATTGCACTGCAGACCCCCATGGGTTGCTCTAACTAAACAAGCGCAGTACAAATTCCTAGACACGTCACTGAAACTTCCTAATGCTCTTTGGATCATGGTGTCTCCACAGCATGCTAGTAGCTTGTTCCAGCTCTGATCTTGAGCTGTCTGAGTGCTGGGCTGGAAGAGGAGCCTCTGATATGGCTTGTCCATCTATTGCAGCGGCAGACAGAGGGGCGTGTGCCCGTGTTCAGCCATGAGGTCGTGCCTGACCATCTTCGAACTAAGCCTGACCCTGAGGTGGAGGAGCAGGAGAAGCAGCTGATCACAGATGCAGCTCGAATTAGCCCCGATGTGGCACAGGTAGGTGAAGGAGAGTTTGATTGTTCTGCCTCTTAGTCCTAGGGCACAAAATGCCCTTTAACTCTGCTTCCTTCTCCCTTCTATCTGACAGTTTTCATTTTTGCTGTGTCCTTTTCTGTCTGAGATTTCTCCAGCTGACCATAGCTGAGGTTTGGTTTCCTCCACAGTTTTCACAAACCAAGGGTACCCAGCCCGCCTGGCTGTTCACAGGAGGTGCCATCAGACCAGTTAGACAAAGGCAAAGGCTGTCCCCATTCCCATAATATTCCTCTGCATTCGTTAGCACTGGGCTTTTTCTAAGCTCTGCTACCAAAATGCTTATTTGGTTACACAGACCCTGAGCAGAGAAAGCTTTTTTCATTTACCTTGCTGATTTATACTGAGATGAGGCTTCCTGGTAGTTTCTGATGATTTTAATTTTGCAGAAACAGATCCAAAGTCTGAACAAAATGTGCTCAAACCTGCTGGAGAAAATCAGTAAGGAGGAGCGTGAGTCTGAAAGTGGAGGTATGTCACTGAGGTGGAACTGGGCTGCAGGGTCCAAGCATCAGGCTTGAGAGTAGTAGTGGCCAAATAGGTAAATCTGAGAGCCTTAAAGCATGGGAAATGCAGAAGAGCAGCATAGATGAAATCATTCCAGAAGATGCCATATTGGCTGTCCTGGAGCCCCCTAGTTTGAAAAGGGGTCCTGTGGGTGCAATGTGTCCTGCTTGTGTAACCTGTGCATGGCAGAAAGCATGCATTCCAGCCCTTTGCCATATTCCCCTTTGAGAAGGACCCAAGCACAGGTTCTATCTGGTTTCTGGGATTAATAGTTTAACTGGGCAGGTGTACAGTAGAGAAACTTGAAGACATCATGCTGCTCATGCACCTCCAAAAGGGCATGTTGCCATTGTTTATCTAAAACACCGTCCTTGTTACCTGCCGTAGGATTCACCATGGAAGAGCTTTTAGTGGGATTATGCTTACGGGGATAGGGGAGTTGGCTCCCTCTATCCTCTTTCCCTGAGCAGCCTGTGCCCTGCTCTTGTTGGAGAAGCTCTTGGATCACCATTGTCCCTGGATTTTGCTCCTTTGACCCTGCTGAGACTCTTGTAGGAAAGGTTGTTAGAAGCTGATCTCTATTACATGCCCCAAAATAGCAGAAAAGTAAATTCAGGACCAGCTATGCTACTTTTTAGACTTGATTGCTAAAATGCTCCAAAATCACTTCTTTTTCTACAGGTTTACGACAGAACAAGCAGACTTTCAACCCTGCAGATACCAATGCGCTGGTAGCAGCTGTAGCCTTTGGGAAAGGACTGTCAAACCGGAGACCCCCTGGCTCTGGAGGATCTGTGCAGTCAGGGCAACCAGGAGCTGGTGCCATCATTGCAGGTGCTTCAGGCATGCAGCAGGTCCCAATGTCGGGTGCACCAGCTCAGCAGCAGCCAATGCTGGCAGGAGTGCAGATGGCACAAGCAGGACAGCCAGGTAAATAAGTTGCATTTCCGAGAGGAACTGAAATGCAGGGAGCAAGAGGGAGAAATGCAGGTGTAGAGATTCATCCCCAGTCACCTTTTAGATACATGAGTAAGAGGTTCCTTTCTGGTCTTAATAACATGAGTCAGGTTGTAACAGTGGAGTAATACCTGCTTAAAATTGGCTCCAAGGTTGAAATGGATCCCAGCCATCCAGCTTCAGCTTCTTAACCCACGTTGCAACACCGTTTTAGTAATAGACTTAGTGAGCTTAGGAATCAATACGGAGGGAGATCACAGCGTCGTTTTGCAGGGATCTGTGCTGGGGGTTTTGCTGTCACGTTTTACTTGTAGGTAGGCAACAAAGTCGAAAAGTTTGAGGAGTTATTTAAGGTAAGAAACCAAAAAACCAAAAGCTGTGTGTAAAGAGTGACCAAGCGACTTCACTTAATAATTAGTAGATTACGTTTGCAGTAAATATAAAGTGAAAAACATAGGCATAGCAATTTCACTTTACATGTCAAGCTCCTGGACTTGTTACTTGTATTTGGGAAATAAATACATGATGTAGCAGTTTTGTAAAGACAGTTGGATGTTCAGTTGGTTCAAAAATGCAAACGAAATGTTAGGAATTACTGGAAAAGGAACAGAGAAACAGAGGATATTATTAGGCCATTGTATAAATCCATTGGGCACCCACAGCTGCAATATTTTGTGCAGTTCTGATCTATTCTCTGCTACTGGGGATAGCTTTGGGGTCAGGAGAAGAAAATATGGAAGCCTATAAAATCCCAGATTGTTTATAGCAGTTGAATGGGGAATGATTGATCACTGATTCCGTGAGATAGAAGGATAGATGAAAACGCACTATTGGCTTGTAGATTCCAAACAAAAGGGGGATACTTTTCTGAATGCTAAATAATTACACTCTGGAACACATTGCCGAGTGTGTGATAAGTAGATAAAATTTATATGGGATGGAAAAGTAAGTAGGTAAATTTCTGGATGAAAAATCAGTCAACTTGTAATCCTGGAGATACCTTCTCTGCCTCCCAAGTCCCTGAGACGCAGTATGTTAGAAGCTGAAGGGTTATTCTGCAGAGGTATCACTGCAGGCTTGCCCTGTGCTGGTATTCCTCCTTAAATGTCTTCTGCTGTCAGGAATGGGTTTGGCCTGGGGGACCTACAGGCCTAACCCTGTACTGTCATTCTTATGTTCATGTTAATTGAGATTTTGGATATCGGATATCCTAATTGGTGTTTTCTTGCCTGTATAATGACTGGTGTTCAGAAATGAACTTGAGCAACAGTATTAATCCTAAGTTAATTATGCATTTATGTAAGAGTTAGAAAGTCATTTCCAATGCGATTTGGAAACAAAGAAGGCCCCTGTGATTTTTGGCTGCATACCCACAAACACTGTCTCTGGGATGGGAAGACAGTTGCTTCTGCGCATCAAGCCGAGTGCACTGGTAAAAGAGCGCTTGTCCAGCCTGTGTTACCGGGAAGTTCCCTTTTGGTATGAGCCTCTATACTGGGTTTTGCCAAACTACTACACTGGTTTTGAGAGTGCCCATAGGTGAGGCTGAAAGAATGTAAGAACAAAGTATATTCCGACAGCAGTTGTTGTTCAGGGATTTTAAGGCAGAGTTTGGTTTGACACCAGTGAGTATAACAGCCATCAGTTTCTGCAGTTCCTTTTTGAATTATAATTTTGGCTTCTGCGACACCAATGGCAATATGTCCCACAACTTCATTGCATGTTTTGCTTGAAAAAAATTTCCTTTTTATGTTTAAAATCTTTGCCTCATAATTTCATTGTATGTTCCCTTTTTGCCTGTTGCAAGAAGCGGTGAATAATCATTCCTCAGTTATTTTCTTCATACTAGTTTTCATTTGTTGAAAATCTGTCGTGTCTTCCTCCCTTTGTCTGTCTCTTTTCTCCCCAGCTAATGAGTTCTATTCTGTTTAATGTGTCTTGGATCATCCTTGTTATTCTTACCTGCACCTTTTCTGTTTGTTTTCAAGACTGGGAACACCAGAACCGCTCACAGTATTTCAGATGGGGGTGAACCGTACAGTCCTGTTCACTCTTCCTTCTGGAGTAATGTCTAACAGCATTTCTCTGCTGATAGCACAGAAGTGATGCCAGATTCCCTGCCAGCTCATTGCAGGCAGTGATCTGCTTTGGATATGTTTGAGAAAGTTTAATAATCTTTATTCTTTTAGCTCCTCCAAGTTTGTTTTTTTTGTCCTGCTGGACTACAGTTTTAATTTTCAGAAGTTGTCCTTTTTTCTCCCATTTTGAACACGTTCCCCTTTCTGAAAGAGTGTTCTTTGAACATCCCTCTGTGCTGCTCTTCAATCACTGTCTTTTTGTTTATTTTTCTGATGATTTCAGTTTTGTCTAGCACTGTGTACTGCGAGTACAATGTCTTTGTACATAGTCCCATGTGTGATTGGTATCAGCAAAGAGTAATCATGCCCAAGAGGTGGATGTGGTTAAGAGAAATTAAGAGATCTGAGAGAGGCTTAGTAATTTAAATATATGCCCTGACTATACATAATTCTGTGTGGAAGGGGATACAGGCTCTTGTGTTTGCCTCTCTGAAATGAAAGTGGGGATCAGTCTGGGTACATCTGTGAGTGCTGCTGCCAACAACTTCCATGAGACTGAAGTCCCACACTCCTGTAGGAGCCTCCTGACAAAGAGAAAGGCTTGTTTAAGATGGAACAACAATATAACTTGAGGGCATAGCAGGGGGACACAGGAATTGTCAGGGAGATTTCTCAACAGAAAAATGCCAATTTGTAGAAGAGTTTGATTGTGTTAGGTCAGAAGCTGAAAGATGCTGTTGCAGGTAAGCCTAGTGTGGTACCTGGAGTGGAAAAGCAAAAGGCCAAACAGGGTTGCTTTGAGTCTTGCATGCTCCTGAGCAAATGTCCTCTCATATAGCTGATTTTGCACTGCTTTTTCTTTTTTTCTCTCTCCAGGTAAAATGCCAAGTGGCATAAAAACAAACATCAAATCTGCCTCAATGCATCCATACCAGAGATGAGCTGACATGAACCAGACCCAGGCATTAAGATACCAACATTGGTCCTGCTGCAGCCACCACACCTGGATTCCTTGCAGGACTTCCGTGTCCCTTCACATATCCTCACACCAAACCCAGGGAGAAGAGGGTTATGAGACCCTTCTCTGGGTATTATTTAGGACTGGGTGGCTTGTATGGAGCTGCTAGTGCCCACGTCTCCTGGACAACAGTACTTCTCTGTTTGATCAGAGCAGAGGACTTTTCTTCTGGTATTGATCCCATCTTCAGGTCTGGCCTGGAGAACAACTACCCTTTTCCTGATACAGAACCTGAAGATGTGCACAGAGCACTCTATTCCTTGCTTCTGGTTGTTCACTGCTTTCTTTACTCTCTCTTGTTGAATAAAGACCTCGTTACATGCACTGTGAGACACTGGTGTCCATCTCCCAGGTCGTAAGGGCTCTCGTTTCCCTTTGGGTAAGGCTACAGGGTAGCTCCAGTCTAAAATAGGCAGACAGTCTTGGGGGCTGAGTGCTGGAGCTGCAGGCTTATGTGTAAAGAGCTGTTATAAAGTGAGTCAGCAGGGTACAAACATAAGCAATAAAATCTTGTTCATTGTAAACCCATTACGACTATTCCTCAGAAAGCAAAATACTGGGAAAGATATTACAAGGCCCACAGCAAGAAGGCAGCATTTCAGGAACAGAAGCGCAGAGCAGATCTGATTTCAATTCCATAGTTCTCTGCTTCTGTGTCTCCTGTAAAGTTCCTGAGCTACTTTGGGATTAATTCGTCACTTCAGAGAGGTATTTCAATCTGCTCAGGACTGTGGTACCACTCAATCTGTTGTGAGGCCATGAGGCCTGGCCCATTTCTCTTTGGAAGTGGGCATTGTGAAGCCATCCCTGTTCTACTTTCTGCCCTTGAGCTGTAACATATAATCTACCTAATGAGAGATTCCTCTGAGAATAAAGGGTGGGGACACATGCCCACGGAGCATGTCGGTACACACAGCGCTAACCTAAAGACAACCATCCTGCCTCTTGCTGCTCATGCCTGCACTTCCCTTTTGACTTGTGGTGAAAGCCAGGGCTGTATTTTGCTCAATAGCATCTGTCAGCAATCTTATGGGTGAGGAAATCTCCACTCAGCAGATACAGCCTGCAGCTGCTCTTGCGCCGCTTGCCTCTGAGCTAATCAGATCCAGCTTATTTGTGGAGGCTGTGGGCTGTTCTCCCAAAGCAAAGCCTTCTGCAAAGCCGTGACTGGGGCAGTCACTGACCCATTTTGATGTGCAGGCCCTTGGAAAGCAATGAGCTGGGAAGTAGAAAGTTGAGCTGGCAGCACAAGCAGCTCGTACGATGAGCTGAGCCACTCCACTAGGGGTGATCTAAGCGACATGTCTGCAATGGCACCAATCCAGCCCCATGAACCGCGTTGCTTTTTGCTTCCGATGAACATGGAACCTCCAACTCCAGGAGAGTTGGAGGGCTGAGCACCGTGAGGATGGCTGTTTTCTGTTCTATCTCATGTCCCTGCTTTGCTTGGGAAGGAAGGCAGAACATGTGTCAGATCCCTGGTGCACGTCATCTGTGGAGCCTCAGCTCTAGGATGCAGCTTCACTTCATCCCCCCAGGCTGGCTTCCTTATAAAGCTAAAATCTCCCAGCACAGGAACGCTGGGGCCAGCAGCTGGTTGGGGCGATTCGGTCAGCCTGGGACACAGGCAGAGCGTGGCTGCCTGCTACCCACACTAACCTGGCTCTCTGAAAACGCCTCCAGTGGGGCAGGCCAGACCTTTCACACACTTGGACGGCAGGAAGGGAAATACAGGCAGGGTTTTTTTCCGTAGATTATAGAGCTGGGGAGGCCGGCTAGGCTCGCCAGTGTAACTTCCTGCATGACACAGACTGCCCTGAATTAGTTCTTGTGTAAATTAGAACACTGTTGTTAGGAAAACAGTTGAACTGATATGTCTTTACTACAGTGGCTGGTAGGTTGTTCCAAAAGTTAATTTTCTTTTTGTGCCTTACATCGAGGCTGCATTTCTTTAATTCCCTTCAAGTTGCTGGATCTTCTCAGATCAGGACTGAGCCCCTGAGAGGGGAGTTGGACATTATGATCAAGCTTTCCTGATCCTTTCTTACGATAAATGAACGGATGAAAGTCCCTTTTGCTTTAAGGCATATTTTCCATTTTCCACTTCTTGGCTCATGTCCAAATCTTCTTATGCATCTGTGTCCTTTGGGACACTGGACTAGGACATGCTATTCTAATTGTGGGAATGGGAATTTCAAATGCAGAGTGACTTTAACCTCTTATCCAGTCGCTTGAATGTTTAAACAGGGAACAGGCCTTTTACCTGTAAAGTTATGGTGGAAATTCATGGTCCACTGCTCATCACCATGGCCTGCAGATCCAACAGGGATTCACCATTCCCAGTGCACGGTGTTAGAATAATAGCACAGCCCTGCTGGGTCAGGGCGAAGGTTCGGTCTGTGCCCCACTGCGGCAGGCACCAAGCAGGCGATCAGGGAAGCACACTCTCCCTACAAGCATGGGACATGCTGCCACTCTGAGCCCTCGGGGATTTTTTCCCTGCCTTCTCCAATCCCTTGTTGAACTTGTCTCTTCCCAGTAGGGTAATTTCAGCGGGGAGGAGGCTCAGCCCCAGCACAACAGGCACTGTCGGGCTGTCTGGGCCACAGCTTGGGTGTGGGAGTGTGGTGGAGAGCACGGGCATTGGTTTCTTCTGGCCCCTCAAGCCCTGCCTCGGTACCAAGTCAGGCTCTAAGAACAGAAGATGGACACCTTTCACCATGTGACCCTGCTGTCCCAGGGATCCAAAGGGCTCCAGATCACTGCCGTGCCCCCTGCTCCCAGGACAGCATGCTTCACCCATCATGACTTTGTTTCCTTCCACGTCATGAGCTTTACACTATTCAGCACTCCCTGATAGAAACACATCCTCGGTGCCAGTTCCCCATGGAGCATCTCCTCTGCTGCTTTCCACTTGGCCGGGTCACCAGCACTCTTGTTCCTTGATCACACACGCCGCCGTACCAGCCAGCTCATTTAAGAGTATGAAGTGCCACAAAAAATACCATGTTAGTTTGACAGGTTTATTGTCTGTAATCCCTGATGATTGGTATTTATATTTCTCTGCTTTAGGTCTTTATCAATACGATCACATATTTTTTGGTCATTATTTTGCATGGGGTGACTGTCGAAGAGACACACCTGTTTACAAGGCCATCCTGTTTACTTTTTTAAAATGCTGGCATAACATCAGCTTGCTTGTGCTCTGGAGCTTCTCCAGGCTCGCTGACTGCCAGCAGTAATCGTCTGCATTTTTAAAAACAGATTTATTTATTTATTTTCACTTTGCGATGCAAAATACCCGGACTGCTGAATTTTTAACATTTGCCTTATGCAACTGTTGTTTAACATCTTCCTGAGCTACTGTTAGAGTGGAAAGCGTTTCACCCTCATGACAGGAATGCTTCATCTGGCTTCCTCCCAAATGCAGGAGCGAGATATTTATTGCCTTTCCTTCCTGCCCAGCTATCTGCAGCCCATACATGCATCCAGCCGTGCCGGGTGGTGTTTGCAGCCTGTCCTGGTGCTGCCCTGGGCCAGCTTGTCTCTGGAAGCCCCGAAGCTCGGCGTGGTGCCACCACTTCCCTGTATCTCTCTGCATCCACCGATCAGCACGGCTAACATCTGCCGTGTGTTTGTTCTCTCGTCCCGTCCCCAAGTGGAGATGTGCACACAGGTGTCGCCTTTTGTTTTGTAAAAGACAAAACATAACGCTTTTGTTTGTTTTTTTAACCTACAGATCTTTTAGGTGTGTGGGTGTCATTAAGCCTTTGCAGTGTAGGTGAGTTATGTAAGATGTGAGGGGAGACCTAACTGAGAAGATCAGGAGGACAGCTGAGGGAGGGGAACCTCTGCAGTTCTCAGCTAAGGCAGGAAGGCAGGGTCTCGGCCTGAGCTGGGGGGCTGGTTTCCACCCTCCTGCTAGGATGAGACCCTTCTGATAGAAACATCTGGGACCAAAGGAGAAGTCTTCTGGTGGATGGGCTGGGGGAGCCAGAGCACTTTTTTATGCTAAGCAACATAACTGGGTATGTGCTGCCAAAAGGCGATAAGCCAAGTTTTGCATCTGCATTACTCCCAATGCAGATGTTTTCTTCACCTGCAGCTCACAGATGACAGACAAACATGGAAACAGCAACAAAACGTGCCTCTGAACCAGTCACTGAACTTGGAAAGTTCAAGCTTGGAAACTGCTTGAAAGTCAAAGGCACAAACAGAGAGAAAACAGCCAAGTGATGGAAGCAGAAACCCCTGGTTGGATCTGCTTTCCTTTGGGCTCCCCCATGAGCTTGGTGGCCCCTGGAGAGCCAGAGCTTGTCTACATGACAGCTGGTGCCTACAAATGAAGATACAGGCACTTTGGAAAAATCCCATAGAGCTCCTTCTTCCTGGAAATAAAATGTGATCACTTTGTACCTCACATAGATGCTGTGGTAGTAAAAGTACACGCTCCACAGTTTATTTATTGTCCTTGTGATACTGTCACTGTCTGACTGGATCCATGAACCTTGCCTTGGTGGAAACCTGCAGTTAGAAATTAATGAAAACCTTCTGCAATTTTCTCAGGGGTAACCCTGTACATGAGGAAGCACATAAGGGTAATACAAAGTGTGCTGGCTGGCTCCTCTGAAGGAGAAGCTTTTGTCTATTTTTTTTCCCAGTGTGTGTTTTTTAAAGAAAGGAAATTACTGCATGTATTTTTCTGATTGAGATGCGTGTTTTCCAAAGTCAGGGGATCAAGAGCTGTGGTTCCTGCAGCAGCTATCTTGGCAGTGCTGTTCAGATTCTGTCACTGATTGACCTGCCTGCTGTAGGGCTTCTCCCTTTGCTACCATCGCGTCCGAGCAGGTTTCTGCATGGAATTAGCAATGGTGCTGAGGTCCTGCTTGGCATGGCAGCTCCTTCCCTCTGAGTAAAGAACCTGTCTCAGGGTACTTTTGCATGAGTTTTTTTCATTGAGTGTTTGTTGGCCGTGCTTTGGGCCATCACTGCTGTCTGGGGGTGTTATTTTGAAGCTGCAGCGTTTCCCAGGATGTTTATCTCCTGAACCCAGACCTCCCCCTTCTATGCCTTATTGCCAGGTGGCCTTGGTGGGACGTGTCTGTCGCCCACTGCCATGTGCTAGTCCTGGGCTCTGCTTGCCCTGGCCAGCAGCATGGAGGTGTGCTGCTGCCGCAGGAACTGGGCTTTGAAGTGTGTGGTGGATGTTTACGTGGAGTTTATTTTTGGTACTGATGCAGGCCTGAAGTCAGGGTCCTGCTGTGTGAGATGGGAGAGATGGCTCTTGTCTCCTGCTCTGCTGCAGCAGTGTAGCAGGACTTCAAAGTACTGTCTAAAGAGCTAATGGCAGTAGCTAGTACAGGACGGGTTTGTATCCCCCCTGAGAAATGCATTCTGCGTAAGTGGGGCTGAGAAGTCATAATTTTGACTGTCTTGTTTTTGTATATTTAGGTTCCCATGGGCATCGCAGCGAGAGAAACAGCCTCAGTCATCATCATCATTGTAGTGCGGCCCATTTTGCTCCAGTCAGCGGAACGATGCACCAGGTCATGACTCGATTGCATGGGGCTCTGGGGGGGCACACATCATGTGCAGCCCCACACCGCAGAGCTCAGGCCTGGGCAGGGAACTGGGCAGCACAGGGCTGCAGGCAGGAGGAGCTGGGCAGCAGGACCTGCAGCCTGGGGTGCCAAAGCCCCACAGCAGCTTCTGAGCTTGGAACAAGTTATACGAAGCCTCTGTGGGTTGCTCACCATCGCTCTTAACCGTTTGTATTCACTAGTATAGGGAGTTAAAAAAAAGGGGGGGGATTAATAGGAATGCTCCAAGCCATGTTTTGAGCATGACGCTCCCTCTCCTTGCCTTCGTTGTTTCTTTGTACTCCCTGCTGTGTCTGGCTGGAGCTTAAGTGCAAGATGCTTGTCCCCACACACAGTGCAGGCATCCAAGGAGGCTTGTGATGCTCACCATCAACAACACGTTTTGCAGAAAGGAGGCCACTACGTTCTCTGCCCACTATCTCAGAGCAGTTTAGTGCATATCTCTGTTTCCCTCCTGGTTATATCTTATTGCTCCAAGAGTGGATGGTTGTTCCTGGCTATCTGGGAGAAACACTGCAGCCCCTCACCATGGGAGCTTCCCCACTGCTGCTATCCCCTGATCTCATGTCCCTTGGACCTGCCAAGCAGGCGCAGCAGCCTATGGCAGGGCCTGCCCCGAGTTCTCTTATCCCTCAATTTCCTTTTCCTCCCCACCCAGCCTGGGTCTCAGGGCATGCACTGCACAGGTGGAAGACCTCAGAAGCAGAGAAGATGCCAGGCATGCTGGGGAGAATGGCAACCACTGGGGAGCAGGCAGTGTCCCCCACCAGCATGCAGCCTGGATGGGCAGGCAAAGCCCAGCCCCGGCTGGAGCTAAAACACGGCCTCATTTCACAGCGAAACAATCCCTCTTTGTGCGGCCTGTTCTCCCAGAACAATCCTCTGCTCTGACAATGTCCTTTCTGTAGCTTAGTCCCTGCAGAGCGACCAGCAGCGTGCTCAGCCTGACGCCTGGCAGCTTGCACCAGACACTACCCACAGCCCTGCTGTCCTACGGCCGAGGTGCAGCATTTGGGACCCCCAGCCTGGGCAGCCTCTGCTCGGGGCTCCATGGTCACTTCAGGTCAAGACAAAGTCTTCCCAGGAAAGTCTCCAGCAAAGCCTGGAGCACTTGGGAGGGGTTTTTCTTCTGGCTTTGTTGGCGCCTGTACCACAGATTAGGAGGACAGCCCTGGGACGCAGTTGTGGAGCATGCCATGTGGGTGTCAAGTCACCAAATCAGACTGTAATCCCAACTGCCTGCCGGGGGTGGAGAAGTCACCCGGCTTTCCCAAGCTGCTCTCTCAGGCTCCAGGCAGTCTGGGGCAGGTTTCTGGAGTTGATCAACTCTTGGGGGCTCTAAATCACGGAGATAAAATGAAATGGCTTCAGATAGAAAGGGAGATTCCAGGGATCAGTAGGACCAGGGTTTTCCCATCACCTGCATTTTCTCCCTTCAAGAGCGTGTGCCCATGAGACAGCTTTGAAACTCCCCTGAGAAGGGGCAGTTTTCAGGTCCCTACCAGAGACAGAGCTTACAGAACTGCTGTGGCCTTCTGCTGCACAGGGAGAGTCACAAACCCTCCTGCTGGTCTTGTGCTTGGACTCCTGTTGTGCTGCCTGTGTCGAAGCTCCCAAACCTCCTGACCCTTTCCAGCTTCCCACCAGTCAGTTCTGGGCCTTGAGATGGCCCTGCTGTGCCTGCTGCCATGCAGAATCATTGAAGAACGGGCTTCTCTGGGCTTTTAGTTTCCATGAGCACCTTGCTCTGGCCAAGGCTCTGCTGCCTGCTCCCCACCCAGGAATTGTGTGGATTTGGAACAAGTACTGTTATTCTATAAAGTTATCCTATAGGCCACAGGAACAAATAGGGATACTTCAGCCGGTCAGGAGTGGGCTGGAACTTCTGGCATGGAGGACCCCAGGGTGTCACACCTTGCTGGTATGATGTTGCCAGGCCACAGAGTTGGGTGTCAGGGCTCACGCTAGAGAGGCTGCTGGCTTTTATGAAGCTGATAAAGAATTCTCGTCCTGGCAGGAAACTGCAGTCATGCGTGCTGCCCACCCCGGCTTGGCAGGCAAAGTCCAGCAATTAATCACAGCAGGGTGAAAGTCTGCCATCAAAGCATCTGTGCTCCAGCGCACCACCACGGCACTGGCAACCTTTCGGGTGATGCTTCCACCTTTCCTTTTATTTCACAGTATGCTTTTAAAGTAAAACTAAAGCATCATGTTACAGCAGGGATTTCACTGGGGTCATTTCATGCCCACTGGCTACAGAATTGTTGTGAGTTGCTTCCTGGTAGCTTGAGGGGCTTCTAGGGACTTCAGATTCCAGGAAGGAAGGTATTTCTTCTGGCTGAAGGGGAAGAGGGCAATTGTGACAGGGTAATGGCCCTCTACTGCCAGGATGATGTAATCAGCATTAAATAACAGACAAAAGTTTGCACAAGATGAGCCACTTGATGTTGATATCAACTGTGGAAAGAGGCAGCGCATCAGCCTGAGCTCAGCAAAGCACATGTGACAGGGCACAGCCTATCCACCCATCTCCATTTGCTGAAACTGCAAACTGACATTATGGGCACTGAATGGTCCTCCAGGCTCTGAGTAGTGTCATCTGTCTCCACTTTTAGGCTCCACGAAAGCCCCGTTATACTCTCGCAGTATAGACAGAGGTGGTGGAGGAGCATTTCTTCTATATTTTGTGGTTGTCAGTATAACCAGCTTGCCATTTTTTGTCATGCAGCCCCAGAGAAGGTGTGGTGCACTGATGAGTGGTTGATAGCGCTTCAGGGTCTAACCTCAGGAGAAAGGGAGAAGGGTGAAACAGCACTAGAGAGCCAATTTACATGCAGGGGTTTTATCTGATCACGTGCAAAATCGCCGGCTTTTCAGGATTCAACAGAAAAGGATGGGAGGATCTGGAAATTGTTTTTTCACTCCCCAAGTGTAATAAGGTATGTGAACTTGCTAACTATCTACATCGAATACATTACTGCAAAATTACAGGGCCAAGCACATATGTGTTTAATTTCACGACTTTCATTTGGTCTTTTTATTATCTTTTAGATTTTTCAAGTTGAATAATGTCAATGTTTTTGCCACAAAACCATCACAATTCATTTTTTCAGTATTTAAAAAAAATAAATTCATAGTTATAAATTCAGTGAATAGGAGAATGATCAAAACGGTATTTCTGAGAAAAATCTGTTCCCCAGAAAGCCAGGATTTTGAGAATTTCTCTCTGTCATAAAAATTGAGAAACTTAGCACCTGGAGGGGTTAAAACTCCCCTTTTCCCACCCAGCTGCATGGTGATCCTAAGCCACTCTTCAAGACTGACACCAGAAAAGGTGCAACACTGAGAACCTGCACCAGCATTTCGCATCACAGGCAAAAGAAATTACTAATCCTTAAGGTCATAACCTTCCATTGAACTTCATTCCTTCTTCATTGCTTAGTTCCTCCAGACCTTCCCATCTGATAATTTTGATAATCCCCTACACTGATGACGGCTTCCATCTTTGTGCCTTCAGCAAGTTACATTAGTGCACGCCTGCTTTTTGCACCAAGACAGAGCAACAAGGAGAAAGAGAGAGGAGCACCTGGCTCTGCAAGAAGCAAGGAGAAAACAGAAGACAAGGACTAGTGGAGAGAACAACAGAAAGGAGGAGTGCAGAGACTCACACCCACCTCCATCTGATAGGATCTCCATCTTGGGAAGGATCAGTGAGACTCTCACTAAAGCTACAGTGGAAATGGTGTGTTGTTCTCCAGGATCAGCAACAGAGGAAGGAGCTTAACTTCTCCCAGACTGGATCCTGGCACAGCCCAGGCTGCTGCAATGGAGAGTACAACAGCTGGGTTGTTTCCTGAACTGCAGGTGAAGAGTTAACGACCCACAGGGCTTTGCCAGCTGCAGGAGTGGTTGGAGCAAGAAGGGCAGCCTCCTGCAGGTGAGTGACACCATCATCTCTGGTTCTGCAGTCCAGACTGTGGCCAGAGCCACGTGCTGGCTCTGGCTGCAAACAGCTTCTCTCACAGATTTTGGATCACACAGGGCAGGATTCAAGATGGAAGCAGAACATTATCCATTTATAAAAATCTCTCTCCAGACACTTTGGGAACATCTGGCTGTACGCGATGGGTCACATCACTCACTCTCACCTCCTTGATTTTTGAGGCATTGTCTTAGCTACGTATGCTTGTGCTGCTCTGCTTCCAAAGAGGCTGGAAGGCCAGATATACAACATGCAGCAGATTGCTGGAGGACTGTCCCCAAGGGCGAGGAGGGCACTCTCCATCACCGCCCTGGCGAGCTGTAGCTGGGCCAAGCACTGTGCTGAATCCACTTGTCTGCAGCCAGAGTGCTCCAGCAGACCAGGGTCCTCACACCAGCTGCAGCTCCTGCCCAGGCTACCACAGCTCCAGGGATGTGGTGGGAAGGGGGAACACTGAGGAACTGCAGATACCAGCTGAGCATAAGCAGTGAAAAAAAAAGAAAGCAGATTTACAGACAAGATGTCCAGACAAGGGTAACCTGTCAAAGCAAGTGAGCCTGAAAATAAAAACAAACTAATAGAGGAGACATAAAATAGAAAAATATATTTGATGTGTTGGAGGATTAAGGAGAGAAACAGAAAATGCTGTAGCAAGGGAAAACCAAAAAGCAAATAACCTACAGGGAAAATGGTGGAGACAGCAGACGCAACAGGAGTGAGACTCCAGGACCAAGAGACAGGATAAAGAAACTGCATTCGGAGCAGAAGAAAAAGAGAGTGACCTGGAAATTTATTCCAACAGCAGGAAGAGGCTGGGCTGAACAATTTGGGGCTCATTGTTAGAGCCTGACAAGCCTGCCAGCAAGGGTGGATCCAGAGGAGAGAAGGCATGCTTGGAGAAAACTATGAGATGTGGGATATGAGGTGGAAAAGTACCTAGCAGGGAGTGGGAAGGAATCCACCGATGATGTCTCCATTTCATGGCAAACAACACAGCAAGATTTCCTCTGATTTGGACCACAAATAAACTAAAAATAGATTAATGGTGCGAAATAAAAGGAGAACAAAAAAGAAGTGAAGAATAGCAAACAAGGCTGGCTGGTGCCTATACTTAACAAGGGAGCAAGAGGGATCGAGACAGCTGCAGGCCTGCCAGTCTGATGTTAATAGTAGTCAATTAAAGAGTAATGCAGCACGCGGACAGGAAATGGAAAGTGGGATAAAATATAGTCTATTATATATGACTAACCTGATAGTTAAAAAAACTTTTCCATAAAGCCTGTGTGGACATCAGGGAAGGAGATGGGAATCTTGGGACCCAATGGGAACCTTGGTAGATGGTGAGGCAGAAACAAGCACAGGAATTTGGTGTGGGAAGGAGTGGTTAAGGTCAAGATGAAAGCAGAGCCTGGTGAAAGGGAGCATATCAGGACACAAAGAAGGTTAATATTGAGGTACTTTGTGGATGTTCTTATAAACTGATTTCCTTAAGGACTGGCACAAATGGCAGGTGTTGTGGTGCATTGGAACTGTAGGGAAAAGTAAAGGAATGCTGTACCACCAAAAAAAAAGGCATTGAAGTCACAAGGAGTGTAGTTCTTTATCTCATTTGGGGGACTTTGGGAGCTGCAAGCATTTGAACAAGAGGAGTTACAGGAGTGACTGGCCACAGAGTGATTCTGAGCTATCACTGCAAAGCAGAACTAAGAAGAGCGAATGCAGCCCTGGCTGTAACCAGGCTGGGAATTCTCACCAGGTGAGCATAAAGTTTGTGATCACTCCTGGTCGCTCATCTTCAGCAGGATGGCCAGAAAGTTATGATGGAATTAGGTGCAGGGACCGGCTGGCTAGTTAGAAAATGCTGGAAAAACTTGTTTAGTCTTCTGTATAATGTCTGAGAGGGAGGCGATTGTTGTCGACAAATACACTGGAGCATAAGTATCATGGTAAGGACCTATGTGAGATAAAAGACAACGTTGGCACAGGAACAAATGGATATTAACTGGCTGTACATCAAATTAAGGTGGAAATGAGAAGGTGATTCCTAGAAATTAGAACAGTGAATTCTGAAACCACCTTCAGATCAGACGAGCGCGAGTCAAAGCCCAGCCACTTTCCAAGATGGAGCTCGATAAGTCTGTGAAGATAACAGAAGATGAAGTGGTGCTGGAAACAGTAAGCAGTCAGGCTTCTTTCTGGGGTTTCCCTCTGTCCTGTTTCCAGATGCTAGCAGTAGCTGCTGTAGTGCCATTGTGGGGGGGGGGAAAAATAAAAAAGCCTACGTGTCACTTCTTTATTGATCTATAGCTGGTTGTTTCTTCAAAGTGCAAGACTGGAGGAGTCCACCTAAACCATCCAAGTTGGGGGTTTTCCATTGACACTGAGCTCTTATGAAGGTGTGTCCACCACCACCTACAGGACGCAGATGATGACCCAGGCTTTGCCTGGCCTCTCTGCCCACCAAGCTGCTGCTTCGCCTACTGGGGTGGATTTGGGCCACCACAGGGGAACCCGCAGGAGGACTGGGACTCTCTTTTGAAATGGGTGTTGAGACATCATTGGACTCAGACAGGACCGGCTCCACCTCATGACCCGCAGAGAAAGTAGAGGTTGGTGTAGGATCGATGCCAGGGCCCTCTTTCTGCCATTTCCCTCATGCCCTCACCACCACCTCTCTCCACACTCCACCCAGAACCCTGCCCAAACTTGTAGCATTCTCCCAGATATTTTCCATATTTTTTTCCCCTCCTGTTGCTGCCCCTTCACCTCCTCGGCCTCCTCAGACGGCCGCCTCGCCCCTAAAAAATCAGCTGAAACCGCCCCCAAAACCCAGCACACAAAATGTCAGGGAGCCGCTCAGCCCTGGCCCTTGAGGCGCTGTCGGCGTGGGCNTTGGTGCGGTCGTGGGGTGTTGCGTACACGTGGGAAGGGAGGGGACCCCGCCGGTGTGGTGGGTGCTGAGGGGAGATAAGACCGCTGCCGGGGTGGTGGGTGCTGCGTCCGACCCTACCTGGTGGGGTTGGGCGGGAAGTGCCTGGTGTTTCCTGGGGGAGTGGGGTTTAACTGCCTCGGGATTGAAGCTTTGCCTGTCAGGGGTGGTGGGCCCTGCCCCGGAGTGGTCTTGTGCTTGGCTTGGCACCCGTAGGTGCAGGAAGTTTACGTGTGTGCCTATGTCCCTGTCACCTGGGATGCTCTGGGATATGGGAGGAGGTGGGTGGTGTCCCCCTCACCAGAGCACTGGAGGGATGAGTCTGGGGAGGCCGTGGCCTGATGGGTGGGATGGGTGTTGCGACATGCCCTTGGCAGGTGGTGAGGCAGGGTGCGGCTGCCACCAGGCAGGAAGGCACTCATGGGGGCTGTCATCCCCTGATTGGGTGGCAATAGCTATAATAGCGGTGTGGATCCTTGTGGCAGGCCAGCGGTGTGCAAACCTGCCTGTGTCAGAAGGAGGAAGGTGAACAGAGTCCATGTTACATTGTTGAAGCCGTTTTTAACAGCAGCTGGGTCCTGATAGTGTGTGGAGTAGCTGAGCTCCCCAGAGACCCCAGCTCATGGCCTGGTGCTGCTGTCCCAGAGCAGCCTCTGGGGTTCCCAGGGAAGGGTAATTCCCATCCCACAACCAGGCAGCCCCCCTTTGGGGCGGTCATATGTCTCAGACTGTCACTCTGCACTGTCTTGGGGTAGTGCTTGGGATGCTTTCCCAGCCTGCTGGCAGAGAGAGCTGTCTGTCCTTGCTGGTTGTGTGCCAGGGCACAAGCACCCTGTCCCTTGTCCCGGCAGCTCTCTGCCTGGTGGCAATGCTGGGGACAGGGTCCCGGCTGTGCCAGGGTTGCCTCCCTCCTGCTAGCAGAGATGGGCCCTCAGCCAGGGGTTTATTTCTTCTCGGGATCAAGATCTGGAGGCTGCGCAGCTTCAGGGAAGGGGATCGGCACCGCTTTGGTGGTGCTTCTGGTGGGGCTGGGGACAGATCGTGGCTGGTCCCGGCCTGCCCCTCCAGCGGGGAAGGCCGTGGCTTAACACCCTTCCCCCCCACACACTCCCCTGGTCCTCCCGATGGCGATGCAGAGCCTCCCCGGGGCCAGCAGCCGCCGGGGTGTCACGCAGCGGCCCTTCCCCGTAGCCCGGGGCCCGGCCTTACAGGCTCTTCGGTGGCGGCGGGGCCGGCTCTCGGCCGGGCCGCGGCACGGCGCTTCCGGGGCCCGGAGCGGCGGTAGGCCTTGGCGGTGCCCCACCCCGAGGCCCTGCCGGGAGCCGTCCGTGCTTCCCGCTCTCGGGCTGGGGGGCGGTGGGAGAGGATCCCCCGCGGGGCTCCGCGCTCCCTGGGGCTTAGGCTGGAACCGCCTCGCTGAGGGTGGGAGTAAGGCCTGTGCGGGGCGCTGCCCGGGGACCCTGCCTGCGGTTGGCTCCCTGATACACGCCATCGTGGTGTGGCCTGCGGGCTCGGCCCTGGCTGAGAGCTGCGGGATGTTGAACAGCTGGGGAAGGCTGTGGTCTGCTGAGACTTCAGGGTAGCAAGGCGAGAGTGGCTTCTAGCAGTGGTGCTGGCTGCTTGGTGGCCTGAGAGCTTTCTCCTACACAGCCTTCAGCATCAATGTACCATTGAGACAGCTTTTCCCTCCTCCCCCGGGCAGGGTGGCAGTACCAGGCCTCCCCCGCTGCTGTGACACAATGTTAGCTTTGAGTGCTGGCTGGTGTAGGTGCTTGGCCTCCCTCCGGCCCTTGCTCTGGAACGCTGGTAGGAGGAGATCTCTGTCACCCTCCTGGTGGCAGCAGTAACCTGGCTGCAAGCTCACCTCGGGCTGTGTGGTCATGCACAGGGGTCTGCACTTGCTGGGCAACTGCAGGCTTAATAATCGTGGTCAGATGCTCATCTAACTTTCCACAGGCAATACTAGATAGACTTGGTCTGTAGATCTCTTATGTGGGCCTGCTTCTCTCTTGTAATGAAGAGGCAGTTAGGAAAGCCACTTCTTTTTGGTCTCTGCAACAGACTGAGACAGCATAAATACACAGGCATTGTGAAAGGAGGGGAGGCTTTGGGGGCAGCACTCTGTATGCCTCAGTGCCCAGGCTGCATCTCACAGGGCAGCTGTCAGGTGCTTTCCCTGTGACTGACCAGGTTGGTTCTGGACTTCTAAGGGCAGGAAGAAGTGAAGTGAATATCCCTGTAGCTCAGTGGGCAGTGTGGGATAATACTAGATGCTTTCCCTGCCTAGTGCACTCCCTCAGAGCATCTCCTCCCCTCATGGAGGCCAAGATTGCCTGTGTAGCAGTGCATCCATCCTGCTGTGCTGCCCCAAATTGACCACCTTTTCTTTTGCCAGAATGCAGCCAGGGCAGATTCCTAGCTGGATGGAAGTGACCTTCCCACCAGACCTGCTGGGCAGCTTCCTGAGGATGGTTTAGAGAGTCAAACAATTGGCTGAGCCCTTGGGGCTCGGCTGAGGCTGCTATGTCTATTTCTTTCCTAGGAAGCCCCTCTAGCTTATGGGTGTCAGCTGCTTCTGACAGCTTATTCCCTTGAGAAGTAGCATGATGCCAGCTGTTGCAGCATAGTGTTACTCTGGAGATTAAGCCATGCCACCCACACAGCCTGGGCCTCCACAGTCCTGCCCTGCATCATATTCTCACCTCTGTTTCCTGAAAGTCTGTTAGATTGGGGATTATATGGTCCTTCTGGACAGGTATGTAATGGGAGAGAAAATACTATTAAAACTGAGGCTAGGAGAATAAAAACTTACTCTGACCCTTTGACCTAGAGGTGTTCCACATCATGTTTGGGTGGTGAAAATAAGTGAGCTTATTCTAGGTGTATAGTGTCTCCTGATGAATAAAAGCTTTGCATCCCCAGGAAACTGAAGCTGGTATCATAAGTGGGTGCATTGCTACATGTTTGGCTTGGCACTGTCCTTGAAGGATGAATCCTTTCCCCTTTTCTGCTGGGGTTACAGCACAGTCAGTGCTCAGGCTGAGATACTTTCTTTAGGAAGAAGCTTGCAGAAGATCCTGGGAGTGGTGCCTGTTATGACCCAAGAGATCTTCTGTGTTTCTGTGCTTTTGTATTGGATTTGTGCTAGCTTGTGCCTTGCTGGCTGTAGGATGGTGGGAGTACTTGGGCTGGAAAGTCTGGTTCTTGCCAGTCAAACAGGTGAGGCAGCCTGGGCTCCTACAGGGAGGAGCTGGTCCCCAGGAGCCAGTGCTCTTCCCTGCAGGAATTGTGGGGCTGCTGTTGCTCAGATGACAGGTTGCAGTTGCCACAGCCAGCTCCCCACCAGCAAGCCTGTCTCTGGATGCTATCTGAGGCTTTAGTGGCTTTGGGCTGGTGGAGGTGGTAACTAGGTCTGATGGTTCTTGCTTTCCCTTAGCCTCTCACAGGGTATTTAATTTCTAGTCTGTTCTGTGGGATGGCACGGAGTGGTAAGCTGTCACTGGCAGCAAGTTCTTCAGCCTTGCTGCAAGGAGTGCTCTTACTCTGCGGATCAGATCAGCTAGCTTGCTCTCATTTGTTTGTCAATAGAGTTGCTCTGTATACATACAGATTTATATCTTGTGATGCTTCTACATTAACTCTAAGAGGCTTTTCCTGTCTGTACAAGACTAGTAGTAGGAGCAACAGCCCTGCCTTTGAGTGGTCCATCTATACCTGTGTAGACATAATCAGGCCTAATACTGCTTTTTGGGGTGTGTGTGTTGGAAGGCTGTGAACCTTGTTAAAGGTGGTATCTATTAAGCCTTATGTACCACAGATCCCAACAGGCATATACTGTGCTGCTGGAGTCTGACATCTTTAGCATTGTCAGAGAACATCCCTTCTGTATTTTAGAAGGTGGTTGTGTGACTGCAGTGCCTTCTTGGTGTGGAGGGCAGGAGAGTTCCAAAGGAGATGTCATGGTGAGGTCAGGCAGTGATGCCTTATCTCAATGAGAAGTGGCTCTAGGTTCACACTTGAACTTCTTGAACGCTCCTCATAGAGCTGTTGGAGGCATTTCAGGAGCATTTCCTTTCTGCATCTTGCTTTGTAGACTCTTAATGTCCATCTTGTTTTGGCATGCATGTCCAACTAATGCACAGGCCTGGATGGGAAAGAGCACAGTAATCATTACTGTGTAATGATTACAGGCACTGCTGTGAGAACAGGGGTGAAGCCATGTAGTGAGGTGCTTGCATAATGATTAAAACAAGAGATGAATCACAGATGGTTTGGGTTGGAAGGGATCTTAAAGATCATAGAGTTCCAACCCCCTGCCATGGGCAGGGACACTAAAATGGTCTGGTACTGTCTGTCCCACCTCCAGATAGGGTTGTTCTGTGTTCCTTTGCTAGAGGGCTTTGGAAGGCTTGACCTATATCTAGAAGGTGTCAGGAGCCAGCCATTCTTGGTCTAATCCTGCCTGTCCTCTTACCACCTGCCTAGTTCTGTCATTCCTGAGTCCTTTCCTGTGCACCCTGGGGGGGGTGTCTGGTGCCATTTCCATCTCCTTTCCCCCTCACCTGGTGCTGTGTGAGGGAGTGGACACAGCTCAGTGTGGCTAGCTCAGATAGGAAATACCTTATTTTCCACTTCTGTAGGTATATCACCCTTTGTTCTCTTCTTCATTCACTTTTCTCCTTTGTTCCTTGCTATGTTGGACTTCCTGCCTAGTGTTGCCTTCTCCCAGACTACTCTCATCTGCACTGATACCAGTGGCCTGAATATGCAGCTGCCAGTGTTGAATGTGATAAGGAATAAGACTAACAGCTTTGCCTGATCAGCTTGGGGAGGTGCTGTCCCTGACAAAAGCACTATGTGTGCTGTGCATATAGACCTTTTACTGCAACGTATGCTCTTGTGTGGGACCTTGAAGTCTGATTACCTGCCTCGGGTTTTGTACAAGGTTACCAGTACCCTATTGCAGTGGGCTTGCACTTTCTCCTGAAAGCTTGTGGGGTGCCACAGTGGCTACCCAGGCTCTGCAGAGACCTTGCTTGCTAAACTGGGAGTCTCCTGTCTCTCTCTCTGCTTCCAGTGAGTATGGGAAGGGGAGAGCTTAATATCTGTTTACAGGATGCTATCCAAAAGCCTCAGGGTTTCAAGGCTGCTTCGTGAGATCGCGGTAGGGTATTATTAACACACACTTGGTGAAGATGGGGAAACTCCTCAACTTCAGGCAGGTCACTTCCTGCCACTGGGAGCCAGTGTGCCAGGAGCAGCAGTCAGTGGGCCTCCTGTACCAGCCGTGATGGCAGCTCTTGCAAGAGCTGTTGCATATCAGGAGTCTGAGAATTTGCATCCTTCTTTCTGAATGCCGTTGTCCTATACAGACTTCAAAGTTTGCTGATAAAGTGTATGGTGCCAGGCTGTTAGCCATGTCCTTTGACACTCAGCATGAAGTAGCTGAGCCAGAGGAAGTGACAAATACATGTGATTCAAGTAGGAAAACTTATCTGGTGGTGTTAGCATGAAGTTGCCTTGTAGATTTTTTTTTTTTTAGTTATGTTGTGGGCTGAGAGTTCTGGGACTACTTGTCTTCAATCTCTGATCAGAAAGTCTGTCGTGAGAGCCAGAATGCTTGGCCAGGAGAGCTCAACTTTCCTGCCCTGCCATAATTTGCTGGTATGGCTTTCCACACTTGAAACATAACATCTTGTGTGCCCTGTAAGCACTGGTGCACAGGCTCTCCTTAGGCTGTGATTTTTCTCTTGAGGGGAAAACACAGACTTTAGTAGCATGTGGACAAGAGTGCCTTAATTGAGTTTTCAGTGAGATGGCTGAAACTGTTACCAGTAATGAGGATGTATGTGAATACAGCTCTCCAGTTGGGTGTTCTCTGCTGTACGTGCTTGAGCTGGAATCCTGAGGTGCTGTGTGTGAAGTGAGTGTGCACAGACCCGCTCTCCCTTTCACCTGAGTGCAGAGTGGCAGAAGATGATCCAAATTGGTATTCTGTGCTTCATGGTGAACTTCAGTCTTGGAGCAATCCTGCTGTGGTGCTGCTGGTCAGGACTGGCCAGGCTTCTTCCTCTCACCCTGCTCTTCCTTGCTGCTTGTGTGTTGTTCAGGACAGACATGATTTTGTGCTCCTTGCTCTCAGTGACAGTTTGAGGTGCCAGCCTCAATGTGCTGTTTGGAGCCCTATCTGTGCCTGGTCTGGGGCTACCAGACCCTGGGTTGGTCAGTCCCACTCTTCCACAGCAATAGCTGCTGTTGGCAGATGCTTCTGAACCACAGGTCCCCATAGCTGTGCTGAGACATATGCTCCCTGGGCACATGGAGATGGATGTAGGTCTCACTGGACCCCACAATGACTTTCTGGAGCACCTGGAACCTGGGCAGGTGCTATGGTGGTGAGCTGGATGAAGAGATGCCTCTTCCTGGGAGACTGTGGAGCTCAGAGCTACTACATCAGGCAGCAAGCCTTGCTGCCAGCTTGTATGTCAGGGATGAGGGTTGGTGTTGTCTCTGACCAACTGGTTATCTCCTGACCTTTGAGGGTTGCTGCTCCCTTGGGAGCCCCACAGGGGCCAGGCCTGCTTTAGCCAGTTCAGCAAGGGCCCTGTGCCAGCTCTCCCTGGGGTGGCAGCTCTGTGGCCACCTACCAGACTGTTTGGGTGCTGCTTGTAATTAAAGTAGTGGGGAGATTAGGGTGGCTTGCTCTGTCACTTATTACAGGACTGATTTGTGACTCGAATGCTGATGGGGTAGGGAGTGTTGGGTGTTGGATGGCTGAGGCTGAGACTGTTCCTTGCAGGTGGCTACTATGTGGGGAGAGATAGGCCCTGTGAGGCTGCTAACAAAGCTCTGGTCTCTGTCAGTGCTGTGGTTCACAACACTGTGGTCTGACTACTCTTGAGCTGCTGGAACTGATTATAAAGGGCCTTGCTGTTCTTGCTGAAGTTGCACTAATTAGCTGTATAGCTTGTTGGAAACACAGCCTGCACATTGCTTGGTGTAAGCAAGTATCTAATCCTTGATGTTGGCCACTGGGACAGAATGTGGCCTGGTGCTCTGGTTTGCAAACAGTGGGAACTTTCTTGCTGAGATGGGGAAGTGACACCTAATTGGTGAGAGGTAGGAGGTGTGTTGCAAGGTTTCTAGGTATTGTGCAGGGTGTGTTTGGGCCACAAGGGTTCTTGGTGCTTTGAGTGCTTGGACCTGTTAGCTTGACTTCAGCTGTTGAAGGCTCAGCTTTGGATTCCCCATCTCCTCCCAGCTCCTTGCCCAAGAGGATCAGGACCCAGGAAGAGCTAAAGGAGAGTGTCTCCCCTGTGCAGAGAGGACAGATAACAACCACTGAGCTGTAAATGCCTGTGTTGATGTGGAGGGTAGTAAGAGCAGGTGCCTGCCTGGATGGTGAACTCCTCTTACAGTGCAGAGGGATGTCAGATGCTGGTGTTGTGTACAGAGGGAATGGCAGAGGTGAGTTCAGGTTCCCAGATGCTTACTGCTCTGTGCTGGAAGACCCCTGCCTGCAGCAGAAGGGCTGGCATGGAGCTGTGGTGACTCAGGCAGGCCAGTGCACTTTGGATCCTCCTGGTCAGTAAAGGTAACGCTCTACAGCTCCCCCTTTGCAGCAGAACTGCTGACACATCAAGGCCAGCGGCTGCCTCTTGGGAGACAGGAGGGTGAGACATACCTGCATCTGCTCAGGGACCAAGGCACACTTCAGCCTCTGGCTAATGCAGAACCATGTAGCATGCCAGTGTGAGTACCGCATCTTGCAAGGACCTGAGCATGTGGTTGCTCTGTTAGCTGAATGCAGCAGGATGTTCTGCCTAGGGAAGCTTGAGAAAGTGCTTAGGCCCCCTTCATAAGGGCCTGTAGTATAATTCTGCTAGTTCTGCCCTAGTAGAATTCCTGGTGCTTGTCCAGAGCCCACATTCAGCACAAGTCTAATGCCTCCCCTCTCACTGTAACTTGTATGGCTGTAGGAGTGCTGTGGGTGCTTCACAAGACAGTAGTAAGAAGGACTTGTTGCTCTTCACACTGGTGGGGACTTCTGTGCTAGTTCTGGGTTGAAATGGTCTTCTCCCACTGCTTGGGGGGGATAGCTGGCTGGGTTCAGGGCTGCAACCAGGATGACCCTTGTTTGCAGTGTGTTCTGCGCAGCTTTCAGCAGGTCTCTCAGGGTAAAACTGCAGTGTGAATCTTCTTGTCCAAGTCCCCAGTGTCCTGGGACCCCACATTGTTTGGACTTGGGGTCCTGATTGGCCAGTGGTGCTGGAAGTTTGCTGGCATTGGGGTCAATGAAGTAATCCATGGTGCTCAAGTGTTTCCCTGCAGTGTGAGATAAAGCTCTGAGCTTGTGGGCGACTGATACTATCTTCTCATCCTAGTCTGCCCAAAATAGGCAAGTGCTCTGCTGGAGTTTTGTCTCTGCTCTGGTCCTGTAGTAAGGCTGACTCATTCAGCTTGATAAGATAAACACAGAGCTTAAATAGTCAGGTACCTGTGCTGGGAACTAACTCTTGAGGGCTCCTCAATCTAGCAAATAAAGGTGTAGCTGGATGTAGTGGTTGAAAGCTGAAACTAGACAGACTAGTTTGGAGATTGCTCTTAGCCATTAAAGCAGCATAAAGCTCAGCAGCTTTCAGGACTTACACATACTGCATTTCCCATAGCTGGTGCCTTGAGTGGCTCTCAAAGATGCTATAGCTCCTGCTGCATGTGGACAGTGGATAATATTGGCAGCCCGGGACCTTAAATTCTACAAGTGAGTATTACTTGCTATTAAACCTCTTGAAATCTTGGACTGGGAAGGTGAACTTCTGTTCTGCTGCTGGTGTTTCTGAGATGTGGGGTTCAGGCCCAAGTGGGCTTTGCCCTATTGCTCTAACTGCCTCCAAGGTAGCATGAGGAGCCACCTTCTGTGCTTTCTGAAGCGCAGCAGAACTTTGTGAGCTCTCCCTGGTGTGTGTGGCTTTATGGGCTGCTCTGGAGCTTTGCTCAGAGGAGTGGGTACTTTGAGGGGTGAAGGGGGAGACCTATTCCACCCCACTGCTGTTGCAGAGAGGTTGGGTGGCACTCCCCAGTTTGGAGGAGCACACACAGTATGACTGGGCAGGCACAGAGCCAGGGCTGTTGCTGCACTAAAGTGATTTGCAGAGAATGGTGAGCCAGAATGGTATGTGCCAGCCTCTGTGAAGAGTGCTGCCACCAAAGCCTGCCATGTACATGTTTGACACCTCTACACTGGTAGTGTCTGCTGCTGTCCTGCGTGGGTCCCAGCGAGAGGAAAGATGAAGGGGTGGTGCTGGTTGGTGAGCGCTTGAGGTGGCAGAGGCTGCTGGATCCTCCCAACTGGGACATTACTGGGAATAAGGTTACTCTAGCTTCAGCCTCTGAGCTGCTGGTCTGGGAGAGGCTGTGTGCTTCCTTGTGGTGGCAGCAATAAACTTCCTGGGGAGACTGGGCTGGAGACCTGTTTCCCCAAGCCTGTGAGTGGGCAGTGATGCCTGTGCACCTTCCTCCAGGAAGGGGTAGGTGGAGTGTCTGGTAGCAGCTGTAGGGAATGCCTCCCTCACAGGTAGATGAGGCTCAGCCCATGCTCTGCCTCCCTTCCTGCTGTTCTGGTGTCCTCTGGGCTGGGGGGAGGTTGGGAAGCACAGGGGGCTGGGTGAGGGTGTTTTGAAGGTGCCTGTAGCAGCGAGAGCCTGGGCTCTTCCTGCTCTTGTGGAGAGTGTCTGTCTGGTGTGTGCTCATAGCATAGCTCAGTAAGTGTGAGGAGTGCCAGTCCTTCTCTGACAACTTTCTCTACCTGGGTGTACTGTCCCCTGTCCAAAAGAGGTGTGGAAATGTCATTGCCAAGTAGGACGCACCTAGCCTCTGGAGTGCTGGGTTGTGGGGTGATGGCTCTTGTCAGGAGAGTTGTGAGAAACTAGGAACTCTCACACCAAAAACTGGCAACTGTTTCTGAACCAGTGGCTTTCCTTCCTCATGCAGTGGGTCTGCCACTGAGGCTATGTTGCTTCTCTGGTGGGGATCAGTGGGCAGGAGCCTGAAGCTGATCATAAAGGCACAGCTCTGTATCTCCCTTGAAGACCTTGAGCAGTAGATATGGGTGGCAAGGATGTTGGTGATATCATGGTGGATGTGGGTGATGCTTCTTGAGCCTGTACTGCAGGAGCAGGACTGAGGGGCTGGAGATGTGGCTGTGAGGTTGGTAAGCTTTCCTAGCTGGCCTGAAGTGTTAAGATCTTGCCTTGGAAGAACTGCTGGGGGTGGATGGTGGGGTTCCCAGCAGAGCTGAGGAGACAGGGCCAGGCTCAGCAAGAAGTGGGGAGCATGTGGTTCAACTGGAAAGTGCATGCTGGTGTGTGATTAGCTGAGGAATGCTGTCCAGGTACACAAGGCTGTACCTCTGAAGCTGTGACTGAGACTTACTGATCTGTAAGGTGCACTCCTGGGAAAACAGCTGCCTGATCTGCCCTTCCTTTCTCCACAGAGATACTGCCACCACCATGGAGGGGATTGTGACCATGTATCAGGACTTCATGAAGAAAGCAGGTGAGCGTTTGGTTCAGCTGCAGGGCAAGTGGCACTACATGCCTTACTGTCACAAGCACAGGGGGGTGGTCATCTGTTATCCCTGAAGCAGTCTGGGTCTAGCTGCATCCTGCCTCTGCCCTGATGTAGGTGCAGCTCTGGGGGTTTTTTCACCTGGCTGTTACAAGGTCATCTTGCATCAGTGCCTGTGCAGGCCCTTTTGGGATGCTTATGTCCTCCTGGGCAGAGGGATTTCAGCAGTGTGGCTTCAGGCTTGTACCTTACTGAGTTTGGCTGGTTTCACCAGCCTCTGCTCCCTGAGTGCCCCCTACCTGCATTCCTGGCCTAGAAGCACAGGATTTCCTTGTCTTTGCCTCCACTCTGGCAGTAGGCATTGCTGCCAGCAGACTGGGGTGAGGACACTAACTGCCCTGCACTGCATCTCTCTCTGCAGACCCCCGCATTGCTGATTACCCACTGATGCAGTCCCCGTTCCTTGTGATGGGCATCCTTTTGGGATATGTCTACTTTGTACTATCCTTGGGTCCCCGGTTAATGGCCAACAGGAAACCTTTAAACCTGAAGAAGTTCATGGTGCTATACAACTTCTTTCTGGTGGGGCTCTCACTTTACATAGTCTATGAGGTGAGTTGCTGGCAGTCAGCAGGCTGCATGGGCGGTGAGGGGGCAGGGGGAGCATTTGCAGAATGTTCTCTGCCCTTCTGTGTAGGGCTTGGGAAATGCAGTGGCTGATGTGTTGGGCCTCACTCTGATGTTCTTGTTTCAGTTCCTGATGGCGGGGTGGCTTACTGGGTACACATGGCGATGTGACCCTGTGGACTTCTCACAAGACCCCAAGGCCCTCAGGGTGAGTTCTCATCCCTCTTCAGTAAGTGAGGATGGTCTTTAGTGTTTGTTTGGACAGCAAGATCACAGCTACCTGTGTATCCTGAGGCAGAGGACTTGCAGTCTCTGACTCGTGGTTTCAGCCCAGGGTTACTGTATGGAGACTCTCCGTCACTGGCTCATGCTCGAGCTGAGGTGAGTTTCTAATGTTAACCTCTTCTGTTACAGATGGTGAGTGTTGCTTGGCTCTTTGTCTTCTCCAAGTTCATCGAACTGACAGACACGGTGAGTGAGCTACTGAGGAGGCCTTGTCCCTGGTTGCTGGGCAGGGAGTTGGGACCCTGTATACTTGGGGTGTGTGCTTTCTTCATCCCTTCCAGTATGACCTGGTGGTGCTTCTGTCTGGCATCGCTGCCAAGGAGGCCACTCTGGGTTATTGCAAAGCCTCTCTTGGCCTGTTGTAACTTTGAAAGCTGTGGAGTGACCTAATGTGTGGTGACAGTGAGCTTGGTGGGGGAGGCATTGCTGAGATCTGACACTGAATTAGTAACCCAGCCTGCTCAAACTGCTCCCAGGGCTGCAGATCCTTGATGCTGTTGGGCTTTCATTGCAGGTGATCTTTGTCCTGCGGAAGAAGAATGAACAGGTCACATTCCTGCACCTTTTTCACCACTCTGTTCTGCCTTGGAGCTGGTGGTGGGGAGCAAAGTTTGGTCCAGGTAAGATGAAAACTGAGTGCACAGCTTGGGGGGAAGGGAGTAGTAGCTGGGTTAGCACCAGCATGATGAGAAGGGGTTTTAGCCCTTCTGGGCTCCTAGGAATTCCTTGTAGTGCTAGTTGGTGTGGAAGATTGACTTACACTGTTGAAAATCTGTCTTAACAGGGGGAATGGGCTCATTCCATGCGATGATCAATTCCATGGTGCATGTTGTCATGTACTTCTATTATGGGCTCTCAGCAGCAGGACCTGCCTTTCAGAAGTATTTGTGGTGGAAGAAGCACATCACAGCCATCCAGCTGGTGAGTCTGTGCTGTGGTGCAGAGCATGTGCCCTCAGCCTCTGATGCAAGGGACAGGCCAGCCCTTGTACCTATGAAGGGCACAGTCAGCAGCTGTAGTTGTCTCTTTTTGCAGCCTCTCACTCTGGGTTTCTAGCAGCTCTGGCCCACTGTAGGCCTGGTAGCCCTACCAGCCTGGTTGGGGGAGTGTGTGCTGCTTGGTCTGCTGCCCCTGGGCTGTGGCCGTACTGGGAGGGTGAGAGGCACATGATTGTGCCAGGCTCTTACAGTTGCTACTGACTGTGGCCCACCATAAGGACCTCCACTTCAGAGTGGGAGAGGAGCCTATTGATTTCATGAGCAAGGACGTGTCTAGTGGGATCCCTGACCCTGCTTCCATGAATAACTTGTCCGTGCTCTGCCTTGCTCCCAGGCACAGTTCGTGATTGTCTCCGTCCACATCTCCCAGTATTACTTCATGCCCAGCTGCCAGTACCAGTTCCCCATCTTCATCCACCTCATCTGGATTTATGGGACCATCTTCTTCATCCTGTTCTCCAACTTTTGGTACCAGTCCTACACTAAGGGCAAACGGTTGCCCAGGGTGGCTCAGCAAGCAGCCCAGCAGAATGGCAGCAGCATCCATGAGAATGGCACTGTCACCAACGGCAAGGTCAAAGCCAACTAGAGGGCAAGGCCCTCCCAGAGCCAATGAGAGCCCCGGGGCAGAGGCAGCTGGGACCTGTTCCCCTGCTCCTGGGTGCCACTAGCCAAGTCAAGTGCCTACAGACTGTTGTACCCCTGTGCCCGGCCCTGCTGTCCTCTGTCTGCATGCCCAGCCCCTCTGCTCTGAGCAGCCATGGGCAACTTCTCCTGCTCTGGGAAGGGCTCATGCTATTTCTTGGTGTTGCTGAGCAGAGAGGCAGCTGCCTGCATCACAGCTGTGGGGCTGCAGTCCCATTCCAGTGTTTCCAAAGGAACTTCCCCCAAGTGCCTACATCTGGCCCTTCTGCCTGGGGGCCATTTCCTTCTGAGTAGGACCAAAAGAAGAGACCGGTCCCTGTCCTGGTGCCCTCTCCTCTTCCCTGGCTCATCAGAGCCTGTGTGGATGAGCAGACTTGTCCCTGGTTGCTTGCTGCTGCCAGCTCAAGCGTGAGTGCTCCTGCTCTACCATGCCTTGTGCCACCCTGTTCCATGCCACAGTGCTGTGTGTCCCTTCTGGTCCCTGTGTGCCCGGGGTNATGTAGGGGCAGTGTGTAAGTGTGTATGGGACTCGAGGGTCCAGACCTGCCCAGTACAGTACACATGCCCTGTGCCTAGTACGTAGTGGGGTTGTGACAGCCTGAAATGCCTTCTTCCTGCCCTTCCCCCCCCTCCCCAATAAGCCCAGGTTGCCTTGCCTTTCTGTGCCTGGGCTGGGTGCTTGGTGTGTGCTTTAGCCACACTTACCTGATCCTGTATGGCAGCTGGTGGCTTGCTCCAGAGTGGGGGAAGCCAAGCTCAGCCTTGCCTTGGACCACTTCCATTCCTGCAAACCTGAGACTTGAGCAATAATTGCCCCTCGAAGCAGCTCCCAGGCTCTCTCCAGCTTGGGACCAGTCCCGCTCTGGCACGGTGCGAGCACAGCGGAGGATGGTTGTAGTGTACCCTGCTGTGGTGTAACAGTGAGCACCTCTTGCCTGTCTGGATCCAACTGGGCCTGGGTGAAGGTGTACTCTACAGTAGGGCAGTGCAGCGGCTCTTCTTGGGCCTGGTGCCCATCACCTGCTCTGGCTGTAACCAAAACCATGCTAGTGGCCTTGAGGATGAGGTGAAGGAGCCAGGCCCTGTCAGAGTGGGCTGCTCTTCTATCACAAATAAACAAAACAGAAGGAGAAATGGCTCTGCCCTCTTCCTTTTCCTGGCTTGCTGTGCTCCGAATCTGTTCCAGGTGCTTGGTCCTGCCTAGTGTGGTTGGAGGCAGGGCTGGGAGCAGCAGCTGGTGTAGCAGGTTTGTGTGTTGGGGGGGAGAGGGTGATAGCAAGTGTGCTGATGAAGCAGATGGCAGATTGTTTCCAAGGGCTTTGGTAGAGCAGTGCTCAGGGCAGGAAATGTGTCAAGGCTCCTGTTGTGAAAGTGGCTCCACCCTGTTAAAGAATGGCTGGGGTGGAGTGTGGGTGTGGGCTGGGACCTGGGCCAGCTGCCCAGGAGGAGCTGCTGCTTTTCAGAAATCCTGGGGAGCTGAGGTGGGGCAGAGCAGGGATTAGAGCCCCTGGAAACCTGGGTGATGAGGAAATAGCAGCCTGCTTTCTGTGGTTGCTGAAGCCAAAGCTGCTGCTGTCACTGCCCCTGCAGCAGAAATCTGTGCAGAACAGGGACAAGGCTGGTAGGAGGGAGGTTTATGTTGTTGCTGCTGCTTTGCTTTTGCTATAGCAGTGTGTTTTCCAGGGCTGTTGGGGTGCAGTGTTGCCCCTCCCTGTCACCAGGACTGTCCTGAGCAGAGAGGCCAGCTTGTGTGCTGACTCAAGCTCAGGAAGGGGGCAAGTGGTTGGCTGGGCTGCCTGGGGCTGGGAGGAATGCCTTAGACCAGCAGGCCTCCAGAGTTTCACTGCAGCTGGGATGTGGAAGGGCTTTAGTAGATGTCCAGACCAAGCCCTAGAGCAGGGCTTGGTGTGAGGGGAAGCTCTGCTGCCCCTGCCTGGGCTGCTGTACACCTCGGGTCACGTTCTGAAATGTAGGACAACTTAAAGTGAGCTGGACTGGTGTGACCAACATGCCAAACTGCATCACCCTGGCTTACAGGGCTTGGTGCCCTTGTGTGCATGGAGCCTTAAAATGAGATCTGGCTGCTGTACTGTGTAGTGTTCTCCCAGTTGTTGCCACTTCTCTGTGGGCAAGGGCTGGCGAGAGGTTTTGTTCTGGTGCCTGCTCAAGTGTTACATGACATTAGTTTGGTGCTCAGAAATTACTGCTTCAGGAGCTGGAGGTGAGAGAATCTAGCTGTGATGGAGCTTTTCCCATCTAGCCTCCTTCTACACCCCCCCTACCCCCCTCCGGCTCTCAGAAAAGACAGGACTGTCTTTGCTTTTGCCCAAAATAGTAACAATACTTTAAACTACTTACGCTTGGCATTTTAAAGCAGGCTGTTCCTACGTGTGTTCTGCTCTCCCTTCCTCCAATTGTTCCTGTGAGCTGTGATCTTTCCATGGGCTGGCCACAGCACTTGGCAATTTGTACCCTGTCACGGTCACTCTGAGCTGCTGCTCTGAACTGAATTCCCACCTTATATGGCAGTGTTTCCTGGGCCTGCTCTTCCTCACTCTGGGAGAGTAGGACCAGTGTGGAACCGAAGGAAGACACTGTAATACCATCACCTTCCAGTAATGCTCAGAGGACTTTCAAGGAGTATGTAATGCACAGCTTCTGGGGGTGGGTATGTGCTAAGGAGAGGGAGGCAAGACAGGCTCTGTCTGGGAAAGATAAACTACTATTACATGGGAGTGAAGAAACTACACCAGCTTTCAGGCATGTAAAGCCTTCCTTCCAGGGTCAGGAACCACTGGAAGCCTTAATCTACTGTGGGGCCACAGGGCAGGTCTGTGCTAACTCCCTGCATTGAGCCACAGGGCTGTGGGGCAGGGTTCCTACAACAGCAGCACAGCTCTGGGGAAGAGCTAAGCCTTGCATGGGGGCTTCTGCCCCTTTCCCCAGTAAATCCAGCTGCAGCCCTCAGATTTGCTTCTGAAAAGGAAGGAGAGCTGCCTCTTCCTCCCCCTTGCCCTTCCCTGGGTGGGGGTGCACCAGCAGCCCTACTGGGAAGGTGCTGGGCTGTGCCCCCCATCTCAGCAGCAGGTGTGGAACTGCTGTGGGGGGGTGTGGGTCACACACTGGCTGGCCTTGGCAAAGCACCAGTTGGTGCTAGCACTGCCTAGCTTTGAAGGCTCGGGCTGGCTTAAAGCACTGGAGGCAGAGCAGGAGCCTGGCACCAGGTACAGTGTGGTACGGTGCTAAAGAGGAAGGTGAAAACCGTTAATAATCCACCCACAGCTAATCACAGGCTGATGGGGGGGGGCACAGGCCAAGGTGCTAATCTGCTGGGCAGTGTCCCTGGCCGCTCCTGGCTCTACTGGTGCAGCCCAGTGCCAGGCTGGATGGGTCTGGTGCAGGCCCACAGCCTCAGCCACCACAGCTCCAATGCGCAGAGCAGGATGGCAGCTGTGTCCCTGACGGCTGTTGCTCAGGTAAAGGCTCAGATACGCTCCCCCCAACTGGCACCAGCCTAACTGGAAAAAAAGAAGTATATAAAATGCATCTTCCAAGTGCTGGGAAGTCAAGCTCAACCAAATGTCAGCTTCCCTGCAATGCAGCCTCAGCTTGGCACCAGGGCTCCCCCTCAGCAGGAGGGGGAGACAGAGATCTGGGCTGCTGCTGGAAAAACAGATGACTATAGGACTGCGCGCTGGCTCCATGACACTTTGNTCTTAGCACCATGAGAGCAGGCAGCACTGGCTGCAACACAGACACTGTGTGTGGCAGAACACAACTAAGTGCTGTGTGCAGTGATAACACAGCTTGGGCTGCCAAGACCAAGTCCCCAGAGCGCCCTGGCACAGGTGACCACTGCCAGGAGTTACCTGTAGAGGCACAGTGGGGTGGGCAAGAGGTAGGACATAGCAGAACCTGGGGACACAGACATACTATGTTTTCCCTTGAGCCGTGCTCCTCCCCACCACAGCTGGCACTAAAGCAGGCAGCTCCTTAGGCAGGAGCCAGTTTAGAGACATGTCACTGCTGTGGAAACGGGGACACATCAGCCCTGGGAAGGGTCAGTTTTGACTCTAACCTCTAAGCCTTTAACCCTTTATTCTAAAAGACACTGATATCGAGACCCTCTTTGTTCCCTAACACTTCCCAGGACACCAGAACCAGTTAAATACAACAGCCCCAGAACCAGACTGCTCCATGATTCTGGGTTGAGAAAGTTAAGAGGTGAAAAGAAAGCTGGGTTTTCCTGGCAGAGCTTCACTAGAGGAGGGGCCAAGCTTCCTTTGGAGAGCAGAGATCCCATCCTTAGAGTCTTTTAGTGCTACAGCTCCCACCTGTGGGGTACAAGCAAGCCACAATCCTTGGGGGGAGCTGCTGCACTTTTGAGCAGCATGATGCAGTGGGTGACACACCTGCCTTAGCTAGGACAGAGAGGGAAGTACAGCCATTGTACAGCATCCTTCTTGTCCCAGAACTTCAGGGCTGTTTGGCAGTCAGCCTAGCACAAGAGCTCCCCCACTTGCCCAGATCCCAAACCTCAGGGAGGTAGGGCTTGGTTCTGTGAGCTATGGCTTGTTCGTCCACTGGACTCCATGAAAAAGAAATGAAAGCAGTTTATTAAACATTTAAAATACTGTACAGTGTGTAAGCCAGATTTCCCCACTCCCCCAACAACCCTGGGTCTTTATCGGATGCCCTGGTGAATGATGCTGCTTTTGGCACTGTTGGCCTTCTCTTTCTCCTTCTTCTTTATGGGATCCATCTCAAAACAGCGCCAGAGCCGCAGTGTCTCATCAGCAGCTGCTGAGGCCACTGTTGAACCATCAGGGCTCATAGTCAGGTTCAACACTCTGGCAGTATGACCTGAGGAGGAGGTGTGCAGTCAGGGCTGTGTTCCACCACAACAGTCAAGTTTTTGCTTCCCTGTGCCCCTTGAGCTCCACCAGCACCTTCCCTTCCCCAGGCAGAGGGCCCAGCCTACCTCGCAGCTCAGCAACCTTGGCCATCGTTGGATACTTCCATACCACCAGCTGGTTCTGTGCAAAGCCGTGGCCTGAAATGAACTCCTTGTAGTTTGTTGACCACAAGATAGAACAGACCTGGGAAGCAGTAATAACGCAGGTAAGACAAGCTGCTTGTGCTGATGGCTCACCACCCAGAGCCAGCAGCTCCGTATAGGCATCCTGCCAGGTGGTGTTGGTCACCAAACTGATACTCATGTCTCACCTGGGAATGGGAATCGACAGCACTGAGGCAGGTGCCAGAACACACATTCCAGATGCGGATATGTCTGTCACTAGTCCCACCTCCAGTGGCTAAAACATTTGACTGCCACGGACACCACGCCACAGCCTGAGAGAAAAGGGTTAGTTCTAAGATGTGCAAGAGGCAACCTGTACACAGCCAGCGCTGCACATCTGCCTTGTGCACCAACATGGGCCCACTCCTGGCCCACAGCAGCCCTGCACTCACCTTGACAGCACCCTGGTGCTGAGTGAAGGTCTGCACAGGAGCAAAATCTCCACTGTCCCCCTGGGTACACGGCCAGATGTTCACCAGGTTGTCATTGCCACCACTGGCCAGGTAGCGGCCATCTAGAGACCACTTGAGTCCACACACCTCCTGCGTATGGCCAGCAAGAGTGGCCACGTGATGTGCAGCCACTCTGACATCATGGTGGTGGATGTGGCCAGTCCGTGCCCCACTGCAGAGAGAAGGCTCACAGGGGTCAGGCTGGCACATATTTTCACCAAAACCCATTTTTGTGCTGTTGCAAGATTGCCACACCTGCCACTGGGTTTCAGCCAGCATCACCTGCATCCTCGTCAGCTTGAGTGAAGCAGCCACAGAAGCTCTCCACAACTTCAGCACAGAGGGCAAGAGAGAAGACAGGCCTTCTCCCCACACTCCCAACAGAACAGGCTGAGTAAGAATCCCAAGCCAGGACAGAAACTCCTCTCTGCCACCCCTAACCTGCACCACTCACAGATCTAGGATAAGAATCTGCAACAGTGACACTGCCCTTCACCCACCCCCACCCACTGCTTTACCTGGAGAGGATGTAGCTGTTCCAGCTGAGGGATCCCACACGGGAAGAATGGCTGGTCATATTTCGGAGACATTTCTGCTGCTGTATGTCCCATATCTAGAGAGGCAGAGCAAGAAGTTCTCCCAAAGGGTGAGGAAACCTAGCCCTGTTGCCTTTCCCTAGGGAACCTCACAGCCCAAGGCTGTGGCATTCAACCATGTCAGTGTGGAAGCAGAGATCAATTTCTATCTCATGGCTCCAGAGCAGAAGGTAACCCTAAGTGTCAGAAAACCCCCAAACCCAATTCTGCCCTGCTGCTGTAGTTGGTCACTGGTCATGGTTGGATGCAAACATTTCCACCCCGCAGCAGTCAAGGCAAGCCAGAGTGCACTGCATCCTTCCAGTGCTAGCCAAGCTCTCATCCCAGGGCTCCACAGCCCTGGCAACCCCTAGACAAAGCCTCTAGTTTTACTCCTGCACTCACCTGGACCTCAGCATTACTTGTGCCAACAGCAAGGTAGTTTCCTTCTGTAATCCATGACACAGAGGAAATGTAATCATCTGGATGTTCCATCTGCAACAGCTGGATAATCTCCCCAGAAACGTCATTCCACAGATAGACAGAGTTGTCCAGAGCCACTGCTAGGAGGTTCTGAGAGCTCCAGTCAATGAGATTCAGATCTATAATGTGGAAGAGCAATGCAGGTCATGCTGTGCTGATCTGGAGAACCCTGGTCTTCACTAGCACTGATGCCAGGTCTTCCACCTCCATCAGGTGTGCAAACACACAGGCAGGTAAGGGATAGCCTTCTGGGTGTCACCATGCCCAGCCCACCTACAGAACACTCTGGGCTGCTGTTCCTAAGGCTACACAGAGACACTCCAGAAGTGGTCTGTGCCAGCCTGAGCACGTAAGATGCTGAAACAGCCCAGTTAGAGCTCCGGTTCCTTGGACCTGCGTTCCAGTGCAGAGTGATCTCAGTGGCCCAGCACTCAACATTGCAGCCTACTTACAATAGTCATTGCGGATCTCCGGTGCATCCAGGATCCGCTCTGGCATTGAGGGAATGTATCTGCCATTCTTCCTGCTGGATCCAGGTGTCATTTTCTGACTGTACAGCACTTTCAGGTTATTCTGATAGCCTGTGTGGAGAGGAAGAGATTTGTTAACCTGAGTTACTGTTTCCTCCCAGCTGAGCACTGCTCACCCAACTCAAAATCCCTTCCAGTGAGAAGCCCTGAGAGAAAAGAGATATGCTGAGAAGGGGACAATGTGCAAACATGGCTGGAAGTATTAAGTACTGAACCAGGGAGAGGCTCTCTACCTGACAGGCACTTTGTTTTCCATATCCCACTATTTTTAGTGCCAGTTAAGCTATGTTAGTGCCAGTTCAGTGCCAGTTAAGCATGATGTACTGCGGGACAACAAGTGCACAACCAAGTTTGAAGCTTTTACAGACATCAGAAAGGTTTGCCACCTGCAGTATCAATGAGCAACTGGCAGTCATTTCAACTTCTGTAATTAAATTCACTGTAGCTGTTATGCAGCTCCTCAACTTCATGAGACCTAGGGAAGGAGACTGCGGTATGCACAGGAGCTCTCCCATGTCCACACACAGAGCCTCTGTGTTGCTGTTGCCCTGCCCCGATCTCTCCAGCTGAGTCAACTCACACAGGCCTTGTATCATACCTTCTGGAGCATTCTGTGGCTTTCCACTAAGGCGGAGGATCTTCGCCTCTTCTATATCAATGCCATTCAGATTCACTGCCCAGGCTTTTTGTTGCTCCTACAGAAACAAACCACTCTCAGCAAGATGCATTTGAAACACAAAGCCCGTGCTGCACTTAAAACTGCAGCTGGCAGAGCATACACCTAAGCCCCCTTCTCCTAGAATCAGGAGGTATACAGCTGTGCTGCAGGAATCAGGTACAGACAGGCAGCTCATAGCAGTTTTCCCTCAGACACTGGCACACTGTCCTGGTCATATTTTCATACAGAAAAGCAGCAAGTTCAGTGTCTCATTGCCAGTGGGAAAAACTGCAACCACAAGGAACCAAATGCTTTATAAAGAGATTTCAGAACAGTGCACACATTCCAGAATAGCTCCCCATGTAGACATTGTACTAAAATAGCTACCACCAGCAGCTGCACTATGCAAAGGCTCACAGTTTTATGTCTCTGTAGCCTGCTGTATTTTAAAACCTCATTAGCCCAAAGTTGAATTTTGCTACCAGAAGTGGCACACACCAGAGTGGATGGAAGTAGAGATGTAAGGGTCTGTTTTTCCCCTGTGCCTAGAGAAACATTGCTTCAGAACAGCTATGCTCAGCCTCCAGTGTAGCCGGTGTGTACCTGTTCCATCTCTGGTCACTACAGCTCATTCCATTCATGGTCTCTACAGCTCTATGTCATCCCAGGCTCCTGAAGCCCAGAGCTGGAAGCAGTGGAACTGCTGGGGCTGGAGCTGTCAGCCTCATGTACCACTTGAGCAGAACAGTTTGCTTCTCTGGAGAAGGCCAGGAAGGATTAGGCAGCTTGGTAGTGATCATTGTTGTAATTGTTACTTAGCGACACACTCACCTTCTTGGTAGGAGACTCCTCAGCAGAGTCATTCTCTTTGGTTAGGAGAAAATTGGCCATCTCCATCTGCATAGTGCTCCGGTTGGGAATGTAGCGATCCCCTCCAGCCTTTGTTGGGGTGCTCTGGATTTTGGATCCAGATTTACCTGCGTTCACATGCATAAGTATTGTCTTACAGCTAATGAACAGCCCGTATTAGAGCTTTCTACAGACAGCAAACCCAGCACTTTTCCACATCACACCCATCAGAGGAGGAGGATTCAGACTGCTCATGCCATCCAAGTCACAACTAACTTATATTTCTGCCTCCCACCCACATAAGGGCTCTCAGCTCTGAATAGGAACTGCCAGGAGACATCTCCTTGGGTCTGGTGCAGCAATTCCAAAGTTCACAGGCAAGAGGAGGATGCAAGAATACTGTTCCCTCATGTAAAGCTGCCAGCAGGCAGTGCCACCCACACTTCCACACTTGTCCCCACACACAGCTGTGCCAGCAAGACTCAGCTAGGGGTCAGCAGTTCACTCAGCCCCACTGCCCAGATCTCTGCCCACCTCATGCTGGGGAGGAGAAGGTGGGTGGTTCCCAGGAGCCAGGCAGTGTAGCCCACCGCCTCCTGCTTGACCAGCAGGCCCGGCTACCTGCAAGCAGCCCAGGCAACTCTCCCCCGGCCCAACCTATGCCGCTGGTCACCGCCGCTCACCGGGTGTCCTGGATGGCGTCTTGCTGGCGCTGTGGGAGCGATTAGCCGGCTTCATGGGCGTCAGGCCGGCGGCGGGGCTGGGCCCGGGGGCACCGCTTTCCTTGGCCTTGCGCTGCCACCGGGCGGGCGGCGCGTTCATGATTGGAGTGTCCAGCTTCAGCAGCCCGTGGAGGTCTGCCTCGAACACGAACTGCGCCATGGCACTGCGGGCGGAGGGCGTCAGCGGGGCCCGGGGGGGGTGACACCCGCAGGGGGTGACACCTCCAGGCCCCCTCCACCCCAGGGGAAACCCACACCTCAAGGCCCCCTCCACCCCAGGGGAAACCTTCCNAAGGTGGGAACGGGACATCTCGACCATCAACTGAACTGGAAGCTGAATTGCTTCCCCCTCCCCAGGTGCTGGAGCATGTGCACATCAATTAAAAGACCTTGTAACTTTAAATGAAAGTGACAGACTGTAGTAACCAATAGCAATTGCAAAGATAAGGTACCAACCAATAATTATAATTAAGGGTGTGTATTTTTGTGTTTTGAACCGTATAAATATTCCTAAGAGGTTTTAGGCCGGTGTGCTGGCTCTGTGGATTGCTACCTAGCGCACACATCCCTGCAGAAATTAAATACATAGGTAATACCCCTACTCGGTGTATACCGGCGGCTGCACACCGGGTAAACGACCCCGCTTCGGACAACACTCCAGGCAGCGGCTTCCCCACAGCCTTCGCCCAAGGCCCCCTTCGCCAACAGAGTCTCTCTCCAGGGTTCGCTTCGGGCCCCCCCCATCTCCCCAGCAGCTCCTCAGGCTCCCCCCGAAGCTCCAGCCTCCCTCACCCGCCGTGGCCCAGCCGCCCCTCACCTCCGCTCCACGGCTCAGATTCGTGCAGCCCGACCCGGCAACAGCGTTTAAACCCCGCACAACCTCTCCTCCCATTGGCTGATTCAAACCCAACCGCCGCGCTACCATTGGCTGGGCTGCCCGGCAGGGCGGGGCTCTACCACGCCGCTGCGGCTGCGTGGGTGCAGTGCCTCTGGTAGGGGGTGCGGTGTGTGAGCGGGGGGTGGGGCCGCTCCGTTTCCCTGAGGTGCGGGAGCCGGGACGCCCGCGAAGGAGGGAGGAGGCTGGCGGTCGAGTAGTTTCGCGTTTTGTTTATGTCGGGGTGCGGGGATGGGGGCGGCTCAGGGCGGCCCGCGCGGCTCCCAGCCGCTCATGAGCAGGTAGGACTGGTTGGCGATATCGGTGCTGGGCAGCCGGCCGGCAGCGGGCTCCGGCGGTGGGGGCGGCGGTGGGTCCGCCTCCCCCCGCGGGCCGGGCAGCACCTCCAATAGGCAGGGCAGGACGGTCTCCTCCTCCAGCGGCTGCTTGTAGAAGGCGTTGGCCTAGGGATCGACAGAGCGGGGCGTGGTGGGGGCTGCCCTTCGAGCTACCCCCGGGGGGTGCTCGGGCGCGGTGGGCCCGGCCCCGGCCCCCTCACCTGGCCGTGCTTGCTGCTTTCGTGGAGGAAGCTGCCCAGGGCGCGGTGGAGGTCGGGGACTGGGGGCCAGAGCTTCTGCTTCACGTTGCTGGGTGTGGGGGAGGGGGCGTTGAAGGCAAAGTTCAGTCCCAGGATGCCCTCATGCCCCCGGGCAGGGTGCCCAGGCCTGGTGCTGGAACCCCCACACTTGGGCCAAGCACGGCTCTTACCTGTAGAGGGAGGGGAAGGTGCACCGCAGCCCCAGGAGCACTCCTGTGAAGAGCAGTGGCACCACCGTAACACTGGGGATGATCCAGCCTGCATCGGAGGAGGAGTGCTGGGACTGGAACCCTGCCCAGACCTGCCACCGCCAAGCCCTTTGCAGCCCTGTCACCCTCTGCCTGGTGTTCCCCATCCCATTTCCAGCATTCTCAGTCTCCTGCCCCTGGTCATGTGGCTTCTCTGGCTGTAGCCTCCACTTCTGCCTTGTCCCTTACCCGCATTGGCCATGGCATCAACCACAACAGGTTCGGACCAGGTGCTCCAGCTGCCCTGGTACCATGGCCCACCGGGCTGGGCTCGCACCTGGGCATGGTAGCGGGCACCTGGCCGTAGGTCCAGGACTTCTTTCCTGGCTGCCCGTGGGACCTGCAGGACCTGTGGGACAGAGCTGAGCTAGAGACGATGGCTGCTGCGGGGTGGCCAAGGGAGCAGCACTGAGGTGTGAGTCCATCCTGCCTGACCCCATGTGGGTCATGTGCTGGCAGTGGAGGTGGGCAGGGCTGCTTTGGGGAGCCCTGGCCATGCCTTTACCTTCCAGTCATGGCTGTTCTCCACGGCATAGCGGACCTGGTAGTCCATCTGCTCTGCCAGTGCCTCCAGGGGCGGCAGCCACTGCAGGCTCAGCTGGCCCTGTGACACCGTTGCCTGCACAAGCTGTGGGGCATCTGTTAGCACTGTTGGGGACAGGGATGTGTCACTGCCGTGGAATGGGATGTGAGATGCTGTGTCCTGCACCAGCCAGGTATGGGCAAGGGCAGGGGCCACGGTGGCACTGGGACTCACCAGCCTGGTGCAGCCAGAAGGGCTCCTTGAAGTAACTGAGCGTGGGTGGCATGTGAGGCCGGGTGACGTTCACCAGGACGGAGATGGCACTGCCAGCCCTGGGCTGGAAGATGCAGGTGTGGGTGCCCTGCACCCCCACACTTACCTCCAAGCATTGCTGCCATGCTTCTTCCCTGTATGAGGAGTGGGGAGCCAGTCAGCCCCACCATGGTGGCCCCACTCCCCTCACCTACTGCCAGCCTGCTCTGGGGCCATCCTATCCCCACAACCAGCACTGCCTCACTCCTACACTTGCCCAGGAAACCAGCACTGCCCATAGTCCAAGGGCCAGTGTGACCAGGAGTAGTGATGGGCATGTGCGAGGTCAATGGCAGTAGGGCAGGGCACAGAGCCTGGTTGGCATAGTGTGGGATGAGGGACACTGAGCAGGACTGGTGGTCCCCAGGATGTGCCACCCCTCTGCCCGAGTTCTGCATCCCCACCATGCTCCTTACCTTGTGCCAGCCCTGCTTGGAGGAGACTGGTAGAAGAGCTGGTGGGAGCTGTGGGGCTCTGCGGGGTCCCAGCTCCACTTGCAGTGCACGTGCTGTAGGTCAGGCGTGCTGCAGCACAGCCCGATGTCTCCTGGGCAGATCAGAGCCAGGGCAGGGAGGGGGCTGCTTCCCCTGGGCTCCCCAAAACCTGGGTGCTACGCCTTGCCTATCCCAGGACCCCCACCCCTCACAGCCCCAGACGTGGGTACCTTCCCACTGTGCCTGCCAGCACCTTGCTGGTGGGGATGGCTGCTCACCAGAGGAACGGGGTGTCTCCGCAGCAACTGCCTGTGACCAGGGTCCCCAGACGCCATCCATGGACCTGCCGTCAGGCTTGCTGCGCACCTGGATGTGGTACCTTACCCCTGGCTGCAGGTCCTGGATGACCACCCAGGTGTTGTCCTGGATGAGCCGCTGCAGGAGAGGGGACATGCTGGGGAGCAGCTGTGGCCCCTGAACACCCCCTGCCCTTCCCTGGCCCCTCTATGTACCTGCCCTGCTCCTGGGGAGGCTGTGGCTGCCCTGGCCGTGGGTGTGTGGGTGCTGACTTTTGGCTGGATGTAGGGGTCCCTGGGGTGCTGCCTGCTGTGGTCCAATGTGGTGCTGCAGGGCATCTCTGGGGAAATGGCAGGGCAACGCCGTACCTCGTAGAGGAAGAAGTTTGGGTAGTCGTCGAGTGGTGGCTGCCAGGACACGTAGAGCTGCCCCGCAGCCCCTGCCCAGCGGGCCGTGATGTTCACCGGGGGGGCGATGAGCCCTGCAGGGAACGTACCAGGGTGTTTGCCCTCCTGCGGCAGCCCCCATCTGGACACCCCCTGCTTCGGTAGGACTGAGGGTGCTGCTGGCCCCTGTGGCAGGCAGAAGGGCAGGACACCCTGGTCCTGGGCCTGTCCTGGCATCACAGAGGTATACTCTGGTGGGAGGGACTCACCCACTGTTTCCACATTGAGCTCCCGCCAGTACTTGGTCTGGTTTGTGGTGATGTCCAGGACATGGAGGTGGAGATTGGTGAAGAGCCGCACGTCCTGACTGGGGAAGATGCAGGCGTGCCGTGTCCTGCCAGCCCCACTGCGCCATGTGGAAACTGTGCACACTGTGGGCATGTCCCTGAGGAATGGAGAGTGAGGTCCTGCAGCACCCCATAGCTCCTACCCAGGGCCAGACCAGAGGAGAGGGCACCTGGGGCATGACACTGAGACACCAGTGTCACCAGCTCCTTCCCTGTGCCCCCATCCACCGAAGAACACCATCCCCATGGGTCTGTGGGACAGCCAAGGTCCCAGCCCTGCTGCAGGATGTGTGGTGGCAGCTGTGTAGCTCCCATGGGGTCTCCACCATGTCTTCATTGCAGCTGGGAGCCACCAGGATGGCATGGAGAGCTATGGCACCTCAACTCTGCTGCTCCCTCTGTGGGCAAGGGGGAGGCTGGGCTGCGTCCCCACCACCTCCTACCTGCTGTACCAGTAGTAGAACTGGCACTTCCTGCTTGCTGCCTCCTCCTCCTCCTCATCCCAGAAGCAGGTGAGGTCCTCAAAGGAGCGGGAGAAGCAGAGGATGTCCTCAGGCACCCCTGCCAGCAATGCGGCATCTGGGAGGAGTATGGGCATGAAGGAGGCCCTGGACACAAACCCATCCCCATCGTGCCTGTGTCCCCCCACTCCATGCCCACTGGCCAGCTCTTCCATGAAGCCACTCTGTGCAGGCACCTGGGGCAGCGTGGACGTGACCTTGGATGTGGCACAGGTGCCCTCCAGTAGCTTGGCATGGCAGGGAGGGACATAGCACGCACGATGGCTGCTGGCTTGTGCTGGGGTCCATGCTAGTAGCAGGGCTCCCTGCTGGCCAGCCCCAGTGCTCCCCCCTCCTCAGCACACGGGGTCCTTCGGGACAAACAAACATCCCAAAATAGCCCTGCGGTCGGAGGGGGGCTCAGAGCCTGGCGATCGGGGGGAAGCACCCCTGCCCTGCTCATGCCGGAAGGTGCGCGGAAGTGAGATAAGGAGGAGCAGTGCCCAGGGGAGAGGGCCTCGGGGCTGGCGTGGGGGCGCGTGGTCCTGAGCAGGGATGGGGATGCGCAAATCCTGGCCCAGGGACTGCTTGGGGGGCTGTGGGTTTCTCTGCCTCACACAGCAAGCAGCCCTCTCTGTCATTGCAGGGATGAAGTGGAGCATCACGCCCTGCAGGATCTCCATCCCAAGCACTGGTGGCTTTGCTGGCACACGGGCGCCTATCCCCATTATCAGGGAAAAGGAGACAGCCCCAAGATGGAGATGTGTGAAGCACAGGGGTGGCCTTGCTGCCCCCAGCCTTGCTCCAGCACTCCCTTCTCTTCCACTGCCTTTGCCCTGGGACCTGCTCCATCCCTCCTTTTCCTCTTCCTCCTCCTCCTCCTGGGATGTGCTCCCTTCCCCAGGGGCTCCCTCCAGCTGCAGGACCCTACCAGTCTCTGTCCCTGTTGCATGTGCTGAGTGCATCTGTTCTCTACTACACACCTCCTGTGCTGCTGGTTGAGCCCACCCTGGGTGAAGAATAAGGGACAGTCCCCAGATGTCCCTGCCACCTTCTTGCTGTCTCTCTGCTCCCCCGTCCCTTCCTTGCCCTGATCCCCCCCAGCCCTGTTCCTCCTTTCCCAGCCCCGTGCTGCCTTCCTCCCCCAGCCTATGTCCCCTCCCCACACACCACAGCCCCCGCCACCCTCCTCCTTGCTCTTCCCTTTCTGTACACCATTGCCCCCATCCCAGCCCTCATGCTGGCTCTGTGATCCTCCTCGAAGGGGGAGGGGGACAGGTCCCAGCAGCCCTGTAGCATAGGGACCCATGGCATTGGTGGGAGGCCACACCGGTCCTGTGGGCTACCAGAGCATCTCTGCTGGGCACAGGCCGTTTCCTAGGAAGAGTGGCCAGCCAGCTCTGCAGTCCACATCAGCCACGCTCAGGCAGTGCCCTGCCAAGCTGGCGGTGGGCTCAGGGCACTGTGCTGTCACAGAGGCTGCGAGCAGAGGGAGGATGAGTCTTTCTCCCACTGCTGCTACTCAAAATGTGCCCCAGAACCTGCCATGGCCAGAGACCTGGGGTGGGGCTGGAGAGACAAGCAGGGAATCAGCAGGTTTTTGCTCAGTTGACGCTTTCGATGGTGTTAGAGAAAGTGTTAAATGGGCCAAAGAGGGGCTCAAAGAAAAGGCGGACAGGCCTGGAAAGGGAGAAAGCCGGGAAGTATCCCTGCCAGGCACAGTGAGCCAGGCTGGGGCCAGCTACCGGCTGAGCTAGGGATGCTCAGTGGGGTGGCACGATTGCACAAGGCTGGTGCGAGAGCATTGGGATCAGCCTGGCAGTGCCACTGTGCCACCCATGGCGTAGAGTCGTGCCATCAGATTTTAGCTTGAATTTTGCTCAGATCCTTGTCACCATAACTCCAAGAACTTTTGATGAACAAGGAACCCCTCTGTTACCTGTGTGGGACTGGGAGCCCCAGGCTGCCATCCAGAAGGGGCACCTAGGGGCTGCCAGGTCCTGTCTGCAGAGAGCAGGGATGTCTCTTTTCTCTGGGCACCCCAGAGTGTCCCACGGGTGAGAAGGACTCTCCATTGCCCACCCTGAACACCCCCTGCACACCCTCCGGGGATATCCCTTCCCCAACCCTGCAGATTTTGGCTGCTGTGGGGTGCTTGCTGCCTGTGCCCAGCATCCCAGACCTTTTCCCATCCTTTGGGGGAGAAAATGGCCCCAAGGACCTACCTTGGGATGTCACTGGCTCCGGAACCGATGGCGGGCTGTGGAAGCTGAGTAGGATGGCAGGGAGCAGTGAGGGCAGCCAGCCCCGGTGTTGGCAGGCTGCCATCCTGCGACCCCTGTGCCGGGGCCACGTGTGCCGTGCTCAGCTCTTCCCAGCGCCCCGGGAGCAGCAGCAGCTCCTCTGGGTGATACCTTTATCTGGGAAGTGGTTGGCTGTGCAGCTCAGGAAGCCTGGCTGGAGGCTCCCCCCACCCCATCGCCAGCACTTCCTCATGCCTGAAACCACCATCCCACAGCCCCTCCACCGCCAGCCACAGTGCCAAGAGAGAGACTGCTCCTATCAGATAGGCGGCACGTCCTGCCCTTGTGGCTACCGGCGTGCTGGGAGGCTGGAGTAGGAAGAAAAACAACCCCTGAGAAACCAGGGAGGCCCCCAGATGGGGCAGGGAGGACAGGGCAAGCTGTTGGGGGCTGCAGGCACATGGGATCATGGGGCAAGGGGTGGCTGCAGCAGCTCCATCGCTCCCTGTGCCACTTGGCACTGGTGTGTGTCAGTTCTGCTCTGCGTGGCCCAGCGGCACTGTCCCAGCTGGCTGTACCAGGAGGAGGGCTGCAGGCACAGGGCATCGTCAGGGCCAACACAGATGCTAGTGATGCTGGTGCAGGAGCAGGACCACCGTGGTGGGGTCCTGCAGGCACACTCAACCTCATACCAATCCACCACCACCACTCAGTGTGGGTGGCCAGAGGGTGTCCCAGCCTGCCAGGGCACAGCACCACAGCACAGCTCAGGGCACAAGGAGCTGCACCTACGCACATCCCCACCTTACCAAGGGTGGGTTGGCTGCTTCTTGCCCTGCCACCAGGGACAGCACTGGGGGCACTGAGGGCAGCTGGGAACAGCCAGCACCAATTTGTCAGCACTTAAATTTTGTCAAACCAGTCCCACTTCTTCCACCATCTGGCTACTGGGCTTCGCTATCAGGGAGGCAAAAAGCAGAAAGCCCTTGGTTGGAGCAGGGCTGCTGATGCTGCCTCAGAGACTGTTCCCAGCGAGCAGCAGAGGAGGTGCAGAGGCTGTGGCACATGTCAGGTTGCCTGCAAGGCCTAGTCCCCATCACTGTTTCACCCCCTCAGAGATGGGGCAGGGAGGCCCCAGCTGCAGTTGACATCAAAGAGCACTAGAGAGCAGAATGGGAAATCAAAATGATATTGACAGAGTTGAAAGACCTTCTGGGGAAAAAAGACTCTTGCCCGGGAGGGTAAATGCAAATGCCCTTGCCTTTGGCTGGGATACCGAGCCCTGGAGGAAACAGCCCTTGCTTCCCATGGACCACAGAAGACGGCTAGATAGGCAGCTAGATGGCTCGCCTAGGGCTTCAGAAGCTGAATCCAACAGGAATGAAGCCCACCCACTGTCAATATAACAAATGGCAGCAGTGCAGGATGAGGGAGGACAACCTGGGGCTGGAGCTCCCATGGGAGGGTGAGTGCAGAGCCCAGGCAACCCTCAGGGGACCGGCACATGAGAACCACCCCAGCAGCGTGCGTTGGAGCGGCTGGTTGAGCACAACGGTCCCTTTACAAGACTCAGGGAGTTACCCAATGGCTCAGTGCAGCACTGGGCAGGCGCTGGCTGGCCACTGTGGGAAGGGTGTGGAGCTGCACAGCCCCGTGGGGACAGGAGGAAGGAGCAGGGCCATCCTGAGGGGAAGCTACATGAACAGTTTTCAAGCATGCAGGAGGAAGCTGCACAGAGGAAGGATTCAGTCTGTTCCTCATATCCCTTGGGAACAGGACAAAGTCTCAAGTTGCAGTAGGGGGACAACCCGGTTGGATACTAAAAAAACCCATCCCCATGGCATGATGAGATCTGGGGCTTGTCAGGGAGTGCTGGGGCATCCCCAGGGATCGCCAGAGGACCCCAGCAGTGACAGGATCTCTAGGAGTGCCCACCACAGCAGCAGACCATTGGGGCCCCACATCCTGTTCCTCGGTGCCATCAGGGTGGCAGAGTTGGGTCCCCACCTCCCGTCTGGACCCGGCTTCCTGTTGCACTACGTTTATTGTCCATAAGGCAGAGTTGACACCTCCAAAGGGTTACTGAAGAGCTGGAGGCTGTTAACAGCCAACGCTGTCCCTTGTCCCAGGGTGGCCTCATCCCACGCTGGCAGTGATGCTCATAGCCTAGCTGGCACCACTCTCAGCCATGCTGAGAGCTGCAGGGCAGGCAGCTGCTGGGTTGCTTCTTCCCCTCTTGCCCTGAAGCTTGGTCATTTGTGTCTGTGGGCTCAGGCAGAAGCACCCTCTCCTGCCTGCTCTGCTGCAAACACCCTGGTGCTGCTTGTCCTTGGGGACTATCCCAGCATGTCCCCCCACTAGCGTGGGGCTGTGGCTGTGGCTGGTGGCATGTCAATATGACCATCACATGCTGGATGGGCAGCCAGTGAGGGGACTGCACAGTCCTGCTGCAGTGAAGGTACTCTCGGGAAGGGGCACCGGCATTTGGCCACTTGATTCTGGAGGGAGGCAGGCAGCTCCTTGTCCCCACAGCACTGTCCCAGCAGGCTGGGGCCAGCGTTGCCCCTCTGCACGGTGCCAGCGCAGCCTCATGCCTCCTCAGCGGTGGCATCAATCCCCGCGTAGGTGAAGTTCTCGAACAGGGCCATGTTCACGTAGGCCTATGGGGGACCTCCAGTCAGGAGCCAATTTTGCCACTGTCCCCATCTACCTCCCATTCCCGCTGGCACACTTGTGTGTGCTGTGCCCTGGGGGGGAGGTGATGGGACCCCCAACACCCAATAAGTGATGCTGGGGTTAACTCCTTGCATAGGTTCTACTGCTGGATGTTCCCCCCTGAGCCCAAGGGATGCTCTAGCATTCGGACAAGCCCAGTGCAGCACGGGCGTCCCTCCTGCTGAGCCTCCACCACTCACCTTCCTGGCCTCCAGCATGCGGATGAGCTGCATGGAGATCTGGGAGAAGGGTGGGCGCTCGTAGGGGCGGTCACGCCAGCACTGTCGCATCAGCTCGTACCTGGGGTCAGAGAGCCAGCAGCAGCTCAGTGTACACAGGGGGAGAAGGGGCAGAAAAGCTGTTTGTGGGAGATGGAGGGAAGCAGGCAGGAAACTAAAGCCCAGGAAGGGTTTCTGGGGTGTGGGACCTCAGCTCATCCCCCAGCCACAGTGTAGAAGGGAACCATGCAGGAGCTACTGCAAGTCAGTGGGAACCCCGTGGGGTCAGGGGGACGTGGGTGCTGCCATCAGCTGAGGCTCTCTGCCCACTTACACTTCATCATCGCAGTTGCGTGGCTTCTCCATGCGGTAGCCCTGGGGCAGCTTCTCGTAGAGCTCAGCGCATGTCATCCCGCAGTACGGTGTCCCCCCTGCAGCCAGAGACACACAGCTGGCTGCAGCAGGAACAGTCCCCAGGGTATCACCACTGGGGCTGCAGGAGAAGCAGACCTGCAGGGATGCGAGTGGAGGCAGGAGACACAGAAAAGTCTTACCCAAGCTGACGATCTCCCAGAGCAGGACACCAAACGACCACCTGAAAGAGCAGGAGCCGAGGCTGTGATGGAGTCCCCAGCCATGCCCGGCTGTTGGGCACCAGGCAAAGCCCAAGGTGGAGCAAGCAGCCAAGGCATGGGATGAACTGGCAGCTCCCCAGGGAGATGCAGCAGCATCACCTCCTGCCCTTGCTCCAGCCACAGCAAAAGGATCATTGCACTGACGACCCCGGGGAGGAATGGAGGTGGCCATGGCCGTGCCCCAGTCTTAGTACCCCTGCTGGCAGGACTTACACATCGCTCTTGGTGGTGTACACACTGTAGTTCAGGGACTCAATGGCCATCCAGCGAACAGGCAAGCGGCCCTGAGGAAACAGAGAATGACTGTCAGGGGAGGGAGGATGTCCCACAGACAGAGGGGCAGCTGTGACCCAGCCCGTCCCTGCATGGTGGGTTGTTCCCACTGACAGCAGGGGTCCTGCCCACCACATCAGTACAGGCCCCATGGAGACGCGTTGTTCCTGCCTCACCATCGTCTTCTTCACATAGACCTCCTCCCCTCTGGAGAGGCCAAAGTCTGCAATCTTGGAGGCCAGATTTTCTCCTACCAGGATATTCCTGGCTGCCAGGTCCCTGTGAATGAACTGAGAGGGACCAGCAGTCAGCAGCAGCCACACTTATGGAGAGTCCCCAGGCCCCAGGGGAAGGATGCTGAGGGGCTTGCTGGGGATGTACCTGCTTCTCACTCAGGTACTGCATTCCCTTGGCGACATCTGAAGCAAACTGGAGGAGCTGCTGAGAGGTGAGGGTGGAGGCAGTGCCATGCTCCTTGGCAAAGGCCGGGTCTGTCTCCAAGACTCGGCTTTTGCGAAGGAAGTCAAGGAGGTTTCCATAGGGAGCATACTCAATGGCAATGTACAGGTACCCTGGGGGACAGGAGGAGGTTGGGCTCGCAGAACTTTCCACAGCAAAGAGGAATACACAGCCAGGCAGGGGCTGTGGGACTGGGGAGAGGGGATGGCCCTCACCCTTGTTCTCACAGGCACCCAGCAAGTTGATAATGTTGGGGTGATGGCCCAGTTTGCACAGCACCTCCAGCTCCCCAGCGAAGTCCCGGTGGTCATTCTCTGAAGCAAACTCTGAAAGCAAAGAAGGGATGGACACCTCAGTCCTACAACAAGGGCCATTCCTCTGCTCCTCTGCTGATGGCTGTTGCCCCTCCTCAGCATCAAGCACAGCCCAGGATGTAGCTGCATTCCCCCAGTCCACCCTACCCACCTCCCCCCATGCTCACCTTTCAGCATCTTGATGGCTGCATTCATTTTCAGGCCATCCTTTTTGATCATAGCCCTGATGACCTGCCCAAAGTTGCCCTCCCCGATCATGTCCTCAAACTTGATATCTTCCCACTCCAGGATAGGGTAGCTGAGGGGCTCAGGCTGTGGCTTGGGCCGGCGCGTCAGGGTCAGGGTCCCCGAGTTGAACTGCAGGATAGTCTCTTCCCCCTGGCAGATGGGAACAGGTGAGGTTAGAGGCACCAGGCACCCTTCTGCCCACACAGCAGTCCCACCAGGGCAGAGTCATGGGCAAGGGTGGGCTCCGCACCCTGTCTGTGTGGAAGTGAGGTCTAGCTGCATCCGGACTGGAGGCTATGGAGCGTGACTTGGACCGGGCTAGGACGTGGGAAGCTGGGGACACAGTCCTGGTGGGGCAGGCGGCACTCACCGAGCCAGACTGGTACGTAAAGGTGCGGCGCCGGTGGAAAAAATTCTTCTTGATGAGGAAAAGCACCAGGAGGGCAAAGAGGATGGTGAGGCAGGTGACGGACACAGAGCCAACGATGGCCAAGAGCAGCTGCTGGTCTATTCCCCCCTGCTCGGTGCTCTGGCTACCCAGGCTGGGTGGCACACTCAGTGCTCCTACCAAAAGGAGGGATGGAAGGTTGTGGTCCATGGCCGAGCCCTGCCTAGGCTGCATTGGTGGCCAGGCACCAGCAGCAGCCCCCTCCCAGCACCCTGGAACCCCACAAAGACATCACAACTGCATCCCGAGCTTCCAGTGCCACGGTGGCACAGGGGTGATGGTGTCACTGCCTGCACCCTGCCACCGAACTCGCCAATTTCTGGACTTCCATCCAGCTTAGGGTCTAGCCACCAGCTCCTCCAGTGCCAGCTCTGCCCGATACACACAGCCCCTTGCACACTGAGTCACCCTCTGACAAAGGCAGAGCCACTCTGTTGGTGCCATGCTGTCACCATGCCACCCCTACCCCATCAGGACTAGGAGGAGCAGGATTTCTGAAGACACCCCAAGTGTTTTGGGCATGGGCTGCTGCTTCAGAGCCACGCTCTGCACTCACAAGCACCTCGGTCGCTCTTTGCTGACCTGGATGCTGAGCCCAAGCTCTGGTGGAGCTGTGAAGCCCTGCCTGCTGGGACACCCCTCTCACCGTCCCCCAGTGTCTTGGCTTTCACAGGCTGGCTCCATTCCCCTGGGACATGGGAGTTGGCCCGGACACGAAACTGGTAGCTGGTGCTGGCATTGAGGCCCCCGATGATCTTGGTGGTCTCAGCGCCACTGTCAGTGTCGATCCACTGGGGCTCGCTCGTGCCCCCCACCTGCTGCAGCTCCACGATGTACTTCGTGATGCCCCCATTGGGGTATTCGGGGACCTGCCAGGAGAGTCTGATGGCGGTGTCAGATATAGACTCTGCTGAGAGCGACCGCGGGGAGGAGGGCCCTGGGACAAGAAGAAGAGAAAGTCAGCCCCAGGACAGGGTTCCTCATGCTGGAAGACCAGGCTGTATGAGTCTTTGAGCAACCTGGTCTAGTGAGAGGTGTCCCTGCCCATGGCAGGGGGGGTTGGAACTCGATGATCTTTAAGGTCCCTTCCAACTCTAACCATTGTGTGATCCTGTGATTCTATGTTGCAGGGGCTGAGCACCAGTGTGAGGACCAGACCCCATGGATGAAAACAACAACCAAAGCTGTGCCAGGTTTGAAGGACCTCCAGGGACCCCTCAGTCCAGGTGGAGGTAGGATGAGGTACACATGGACCCTCAGGCTGGGAGTGACTTTCTGGGTACAACAGGGCAGGACTGCACTCACAAACCCTCCCAGCCTCAGAGACTGTCAGGCTAAACATCTTTGTATTGAATAGCTTTTGGGATATTCTCTTTCTTCAACCCTTCCTCACACACAACAGGTTTTAAGTATCTTTTCATTCCCACCATCTTCACTGAGCCTTCTCACATTCCTAAACCCAAATCTGTTAAACGCAAAAGGCTCTCAAAAGCAGAGAGCAGAGGAACCTTCACATCCTCCAAGCCTGATAGCTATCCTCCCTCCTAACGTGCAGTGGCCAGCACCAAACCACACTGAAGGCCTTGTGTACTCCTTCCCCCTTGGCTGTCAGAAAGGTCGGTCAGTCTGATGGTCTGCCCCCCTCACAGTCTCCCACCCGCATGAGAGGCTGCGTGCACGTGTGTGTGTGCCTACGGGAGGGACTGCAGGTCTCCTCAAGCCCTAGTGACCATTCAGCAAAATTACCAGACAGTGGGGTTAAAGCAAACCAAAGGGAAATGATTTTTTCACCCAATGTGTAATTGTATTATGGAACTTGCTGCTACAGGGTTTTGTGAAGGCTGCAAGTATAGACAGGTCCATCAGAGCTTGGACAAGGGTACGGAGGACACATCTGTTTGTGAGTATCACTCGTGATGTCATGTTCAGTTTAGGGTGTTTCTCAGCTGTTTGGTGCTGGAGTTTGTGGGGTCTAGCAGGAAAAGAGTGACCCATTTTCCCTCAAGCAGCTGTTCCTGCTCTATCAGAGGTGGGAAACAGAAGCAACCAGACCTGTGGATTGTTGCTGTTTCAATTATAAATGATTTATCATTGTAATTCACTGCAATAACTCCCTGTGTTCTGCTGGACCTACCTTTGCTGTTGATCATGACCTTGTAGAGGTCGGAGGGGGGCCCCAGGCTGGCGCAGTGGTACACCAACACCTCCAGCCCGTACTCCTTGTTGAACTCCAGGTCCCCAATGCGGGCAGAGAGCACAGAGATGGATGTGATGTTTTTCTCACAGACTAGCCGCCTCGCAGAGTCAAAGAGATGGACGATGAAACCATGTGCTGGCTCGTGGTTACTTGGCAATTTCCAGTTGACATGAAGTGTGTTTTTCTCCTCTATGGACCAGCCTTCGATCACAGGCTTAACTGTTGGTTCTGCAAACAAAAAGGCAACAAAACCTCACGGCACATCAGCACCGGTGCTTTGTGGACCCTGCTCCATGCAGGGTTATGAGTAAGGTCAGGGTCAGGTAGATGGAGGCTTACCAAGGCACTCTGTCACCATGACGGCCTCAGGCCCTTTGCTGCCCTCCCCACCATCGCCTGGCCGGCTCAGCTGCACCTTAACGATGTAGGCGGTCACTGGCCGGAGGTTCATGAGGGTGATGTTCTCGCTGTTGTCGACTGTTGACCAATAGGACATGTCAAAGCTATGCCCATGACCCACAGTCTGCCCTGCCACTGGCATCCTCCTTGGCATCACCAAGGGTCCTGGGATGGAAGCTTCTGCCCATCCCAGACCTCCACTGGCTGGGGCAGCTGTGGCCTCCTGCCAGGTCCTACCTGTGCCCTCCATCTGCCAGCAGACACATACCCACAATTGATGACCACGCTGAGGTGTCGTCCTTGGGCTTGTAAAGCAGCTTGATGGAGGTGATGGGTCCATCACCAGAGAAGCAGTCCACAGGTGACACCACGAGCTGGCGGCTCTGCTTAGCCAGCAGCCGAGGGGGGCTCAAGGGAGCAGGTGGCACTTGGGGGGAAGGAGGGAATGACACCAGTGGGACTGGGAGCAACAAGCAGCAGAGTATGGGTACAGCTGCCACCTCTTGGCTCCTTCCAGATTTGTCAAGGAAGTCTTTTATCACTACCCAAAACTGCCTGCTGGTACTGCGGCACATGATGGGTGGGACCCAGTCTACTGCTGGGGGTTTGGCATTGCCACACTGTGCTGTCAACCTCCCCCAGAAACCCCAGCTCATTCTACTCACGCCCTTTCCTCACCTCGGATATTGACCTTCACTTTCCGGGTGTCTTGGCCCCCAGTCGTGGAGACCCGACACTCCCAGAGCCCTGTGTCTGCCTTTGTCAGGTGCCGCACCTGAAACTCGCAGGTGATCTGCCCTGGCTCGATGATGGCTTTGATGAGCTGAGGGCACAGAGGGTGCCATCAGCCCCCTGCCTCAGCCCCCCAGCTCCCCATGCTGGCCTGAAGCTGCATGGCAGACTGGCTGGGACACAGGTGCTTCTGAGGGAGCTGGCAACATGGGGGTGGTGGTAGGGCACAGGCATGGGGGCAGTACCTTGAGCACGGTGCCATCAGCCTTGCGTAGCTCCACGCTGTCACTGGTGGGCAGTGGGTTGCCAGTGGCGACGCAGCTGACGACGGGCTCTGAGCCCAGGTTGAACTCCAGCTCTGAGGCCAGCTGGATGATCTGGGGGAACCGGTCTGGCACACAGAAATCAGCATTAGGGCTGGCTCCACTCTTCCTCAGGCACAAGAGAGGCTCCTGGCTCCAACCAGACCCTGGTTCCAGGGGGCTGGTGCCAAATGCTGCAGTCCAGCCCTGATCCCCACCCCACACGTTGGGCTCAGTGATGTTCTTGGCATGGCTAATCCCAGAGTGCCAGCCCAGATGCTCCCCTTGCAGCACTCCGCAGGGTTGGAGGCTATTTTTGCAGGAAAGGAAGGCTGCTGAGCCAGCTGGCAAGGCCAGTAGCTGATGTCACCCCAGTCACCAATGAGGAAGGAGCCAGAGCCCACCCAAGGATGGTGGACAGAGACCCACCGAAGCTCTGCATCAGCCTCACCTGACTTCTCACAGTGCTGCCCATGCCAGCCTGCCAGGCAGACACAGCCGCTGAAGCGGTTACAGCTGCCTCCATTTTGGCAGGTGCACTCTAGGGCACAGCCAGGGCCATAGTATCCTGGGGGACAGGCTGAGGAAAGAAGAGAGCCCATCATGGCACAGGACTACAAAGGCAGAGACCATGGGCAGATGATGCAGTAGCAGCAGCACTGCTCAGTGTGCACCAACTCTCAGGCCAGGAGAGATTTGCATGGGCCCTGAAGGAAGCTTAGGATGGATGGATGGATGGATGGATACACACGTCCCCCTACCTTCGCTGCAGCGGGAGCCTCTCCAGCCTGAGGCGCAGGAGCAGCCATAGGGGTCTGGCAGGCAGAAGCTCAGCCCCTTGCAGCCCTGAGCTCCCTGACACGTCTCCTGGCAGTTGCGGCCAAACTGACCTTCCCGGCAAGCTGGAAAAACAAGCATGGTCTGCCCTTACCCTTCATTCACCCACACATGTGCATGGCAGACACTGGTTCTGGTGCCTTGAGCCCCATATTGCTGCCCCAAGCAGGCATGGGACCCGTGCCCTGCTGAGAAGGTGGATGATCCAGCTCTGCTCTGGAAACAGGGGAGGCACTGGGGAGTTTCTGACCACGGTGCCCAGGTCTGGGGGTGCAGTGGGGCACTCACATACAATTCCCACTGCGGGGCAGCCTGGCACCTACCTCGCTCGCAGCGGGTGCCCATGAACCCAGGAGGGCAGACACATTCGCCAACATGGTCATGGCAGATGCCACCATTCAGACAGTCAGGACAGTCCTTCTCACAGGATGGTCCCCATTTCTTCGCGGGGCAGGCTGTGGAGAGAGTGGAGGGGGCACAGGGTAGCACTGGTCTGGAGAGCAGGGTATGGCTACTTGTCACCACATCCCATGGAGCCATGGCCCTGCTTACCTCTCACAATCAGGCGGTAAAAGGCGCTCCACAAAGGGCTGTCCCCCATGAATGTGGCACTGTAGACGCCGTTTTCACTCATGCTAACGTTGGGGAGTGTCAGGGTGACGAGGTTGCCTCGCACCTCACCTCGGTCTGTGGTCTGGTAGTAGGTACCTGCAAGGGTGCAGAAGGTGACCTATGGTGCTCCCACACCCTGGGCCAGCACCAGGCACCGGCTGGGAGCAGTCCCAGCCCCATGACTGCTCTTGGAGCCACTTGCCATTTCTTTTCCACATAACATCCGTCTCCTTCCTCTTGCAGACCCTGGCAGAAAAGGTGGCTGGCTCAGCAACATTCACAGACTGCGTGGCCTTCACTGGGAAGAGGTGAGCTGTGGAGAGAAGGAGGAGTAGGCTGAGTAGCAGTCACTCCCCAGGGCACTCACAGCCAAGGGCAGTGCCAGCACCCCCAGACCAGCCACCCCAAAACACAGCCCACCACACATTTTTGTTGGGACAACATGACATGCCTCCTCATCTGCCCTGTGGGACCAGCTGGGTCCATCTCAAGCCTCTGCAGGGACAGGCACTCCCATCCTGGCTCCTCCAGCCCGGACGGGCAGACACCAAGGAGTGGGAAGGGGCACCCTGCCCTCCAACCAGCCCACCAGCCCCACCCCAGCAGCATGGGATAATGGTGGGCAGGTGACATATCTGTCCCATAGCTGGGACACATACATTTGCATGGTGCACCCTGCTTAGTGCCAGCCTGGGAGGTGCAGAGTGGCTGCATGCCACCATACAGGACCAGTTGCCCTATAATGGCCATTTTCCTGATTTCCCAGTTGCTGAGGCATGCAGCGGCAGCAACAAACTCTGAATATTAATGTGAGTCAGCCAGAGCCCATCTTTGAGCACAAATGGGGCTATAAATATGTTAAGAACTGGGAAACCAAGCCCTGGGCGTGCCAGGACAGACACAAAAGAGGGCACAGGTGGGCAGCTGGCTCTCAGAGCCTGCCGGCGTTCCAGCTCATACACACTAAAAGCAGCCACACCAGGTCGGAGCTAAGGCACATCCAGCCCCAGGTCCTGCCCTGGCGAGGCCATGGGCTGTGAGGAAGCGGCACACACCACAGACGCCCGGGGAAGGGCACCACAGGTCACACATCCTGGTAATTCCCCAAAATCGCCTCCCCAGCTGTCCCTCCAGTTGGGAATGTTCTACCACAGATTTTGCAGTCCCTTGTAAAGGGCACACTGATGTTTGTAATCACAACCAGTGGCACGAGTCCCTGCAGTGACCCTGTGCCATGCCAGTGGGTATCTCCCTGCTTGACAAGAACCACAAATTAACTCTTATTCTTGCTCCCTTTCTTTTAGTCAGTTTTTCACCTGTACAGAGACCTCCCTTGCCACCCCCTGGATGCAGAGTTTCTCCGAAAGAGCCTTTGAAAGGGAATTTTCCCATTTTTCTCCAGAAACCTGAGCAGACTGGTGTCAGCTGGGTCATCCACAGCATTGCCACTGCTGCTGCAGACACCTTCCCACTGCAAACTCAACTGCTTCTTTCTCAGGGAACATGTAACCACAAATTCTGCTCTTTATTATGGTTTCTGCTAAGTTGCCCAGTTCTGATTTGGGTTTACAGGCCTGTAACTCCCTATCCAGAAAGCTGTTAGGAAAGGCTGGTGTCCCACCACTAGCATTATTGCCTGCCCTCTGCTCCTGTCCCACAGGCAGCTGCACAGCCCTGCACACAGCAAGCCGGGTCTGGCAATACCACCCTGCTCCATTCAGCTGGTTATCACCTTGTCTCCTGCTATCAGCGCTGCCATTTGAGACAGATAGGCCAGCAGGCTTCCCCAACTTCTCTGTTGTGCACATGGATACAAAAATAAAAGGAGTTTGGATTTTCTGCAACTGTTTTTCCAGACAGCTTTCTTCTCTGGATATTGTGAAAATAATTTAATCCCAGATTTAAACCCTTTTGAAATTGTTCCTCGGGATCTCTTTGGTCTGCTTTACTTTGTTTTTACAGCAAAACTTCCAAAGTTTATCGTCCCTCCTTTTGGGAGATGCCAACTTTCCTCTAGCAGCATTCCCCACCCACTGCTCCACCACCACAGCCTGTTTTGGTGCACCCTCAGGCTTAACAGGGGAGATGATACATGCCAAACCTCCTCGGTGGGTTCTGTACACAGCCCTCCCTCCACCTGCAAAGATGTAATATTTTGCTTTTTTTTTCCTTCATTTTTTTTTTCTCCTTCTCTAAATTAAACAGAACAACAGCAATTTGTTTGGCACTTGGAAAAAAAGCCACTTTTTTGGCACCTGTAACTCCTGCAGGGACTTGAACTCAGACACCAACCAGCTCCTACACAGCACTATTTTGGCCTGGCTATGTCAACCCAGCAGCAGGGGACTGGTTCAGACCCCCCTGCCATGGGATACACTGTCACACCAAGGAGCCCCAGAGCTGTCACCTCCCTCCATAACTTCTACACAGGGAGATCTGGAGGTGCACAGTCCCCTCTGTGTTCCTCATCCCCTGCTGCTGGCCATGTCTCCAGTACTGTGTCCTGGTGCCTCTGCCTCTCTCCCTTGTCTCTCTGTGCCCAGCTGGCTCCATTTCTGATAGGATCACAGCCATTTTCGGACCAAGCCTCTGGCCGAGGACACAGGCTGTTCCATGCTGCTTGGATCCCACCAAGCAGCCTCTGTTCCCCAGCCTGAAGACACTAGAGCTGCTTGCTAAAGCTGTGTTTTAACACAGGCAGGGAATCCTGTATACCCTGCCCCCTAATTCTCAGCAAAAAGTCAATCCTTTCAGTCAAACTGTTTAAAAGAGCTAGAAAGCATCCTGAGCCAAACACCTATCACCAAAAATTTCAGTCCTAATAGTTTTGCAAAGTCTCAAGCAGCAGAGGTCAGGGGAGACGTGTGGGAGAGTGCTTCCCTGGGTGGGTATCCCTGCTGCTGGGTAGCCCTGGGAGGCCTTTTGTCTTTCATGGCCCAAAATGGAAGTGGGAGACAAGAGCCCAGTGCTGCCCTTGGCTGCGGTGTGCGCTGGCAGTGTCTCTCAGCAAGACCACACCACCAGAGTGGCATGGTGCTCACCAAGCACCTGGGGAGGCTGCTGGACATGTGCCCTGACACTACCTCCTTCCCAGGAGCTTGTGGTGGGGGCATGAGGCTGGCATGTCTCTGGTGGACTGCCCCCCACCCTGGTTAATGATTTCCAGACCCTACCGCCTCCTCCAAGGGCATGCAACTTCCTCTTGGACCTTGACCTGCTCCTGGGCACCATTCCCAGCCCAGCTGGCTGCCCATACTGCTGCCCTTCCCCGCGTGTCTCCACAGGGCTCAGCCACACTCCTCCAGCTGAACATCCCTCCCCTCTCCACCCCACCAATATTGGTGGAACCCAAATCCAGCTCATGGATCATCCCTGTCCTCTGCTGGCACTGGGATTGCGAATCACAGGGAAGGTATCTCCCATGTGGACCCATCCAGCAGTTTGGGGGGCTGTCCGCCACCCCCCCCAGACACTCACCATTGTGGCTGTTGTGCACATAGAGCACCTGGGCCTGCTCGGTCGGGGTGCGCCCCAGGCAGTAGAGGATCCCCACTAAGTCTGCCATGGAGAAGCCCCTGGCCTGGACATGGTTGCTGCGGTTGCGGTAGTTTTGGAAGCCCATCTTGGGGTGCGTCATCACGATCTTGTTCTCCCGCTCGATCTGCAGGTAGCTCACGTCACGCTCCCCCATGATGCAGGAAAGGTAGAAGTCAGAGTGGGACTGGCTCTGCACGTTGGCGATCAGGGTGATGTCCAGGATGGCTCCTGGGGCAGGGGAGCACAAGGGCATGTCACGACTGGGCAAGGGCACAACCATTCCAGCCCTGCCTCAAGGCCAGACACCATCACTCATATACTACCCCCTTTCCAGGACATTTTTGCCACCTCTAGCCCAGGAGGCACAGCCAGGGTACAGGCAGGTTGGGGTCAGACCCATCAGGATGACACAGTGGGCATTTCCACTCTCCTTTTGAAGATCCTCACAGGCTTGACCCCCCACCATGAGCTAAGCGTGCAGCGGGACAGGGGTCTCAGGGCCCCTCTCCTCCCACAAGCTGCCCGTGCCCCAGACCTGTGCTGGGGAGATGCAGGCAGGGGAGGGCACTGCTGGCCTCTGAGGTCTCCAAACATACCATCACAAAGGAATAATGTTTCCTCCCTCCAAACCCTGCTCTGATGGCGCCACTGAGCTCCGACATCTTGCCTCCCACCAGAACTCCCTCGGGCAGGGGCTACTCCTTGGGGCAGAGGGAAAGGGGCAATTTACCTGCCAGCCATGGGAGGAGAAGCAGAAGATAAACCTGGAGTCCCATGTCCTTGAGCTGTGTCCCAAATCTGGCGGAGGTCAGAAGATCCACGGCATGTCTCAGCCACAGGGGTGAGAGCCAGAGGCCGCAGCTGCCTAGGAGCTCCACATGAGCGGTGGCTCAGGACCTCTGCTCCCTGCCCATGTCCTCCATCTTGCCTCTGCCTTGCTGTTCACCGTCCAGGGCAGCTGGGACCACCTCCTCTGGTGCATAGCCTGGGCACAATGAGGAAGATGTCCCTGTCCCTGCTTGCTCAGTGGCAAACAGTTGCTCAGGAGTAGGCCTTGCTGGTAAAGGGGCTACTGAGGTCCCCTGTCCAGTGGCAGTTCTTCTGGAGAGCAGGCACCCACCCCTCCAGTGCTAGGGCTGTGTGCTCAGGGGTCCCCAAGCCATGTTGAGCCCCTAGCCCGGCCAGGAGGTGTCCTGACCCCCCTCCTCGCCTGCTGTGCAGAGGGTCTCATGCCCCAGCCTGCCGGGGCGGCAGCATCCCCGTCCCCTCGGCACAACTCCGTGGCTGATGGCTGTGGGAAGGGCTCTGTGGAGCAGGGAAAGGAAAGGGGCCAAGGGGCCGTGGCTGGCGGCGGCGGCGGAGCCAAATCCTGTTTCCCATGCAGCGTTTCCTGCTCTCCACCCATTGTTTGGAGATGGCCCTGACTCCAGGAGCCAGAGGGAGCTGCCCTGCACAGACTCTCCCCCAGCAAGCAGCGTGTGGTGATGTTGAGGCCGTACACACCTCGGGACACCTTGACTTCCTGCTGCCACGAGCCAGGGTGCTGAGGCACAGCCCCACCTGGGCTCCATGTTATGCCGGGGCCTGACTCAGGCCTGCAGTGACCTGTTGTGGGGCTGTTGACCAGGCTGAAAGGGGCTGAGTGGGAGCACAGGCAGAGTGACAAAAAACCTGCACAGGAGGGTTGGCCACTGCTGGGGGAGAAAACTTTCCACATCATAGTAAACATGTCTGGGAGGAAGTGGAAACCAGCAGAAAGCCTGGTTTTCCCCGAGTGCTTTCCCATGCATGGACAAGGCACGGCATGGCCCTTCTGCCCCCACAGCCCAAGGGGTTCCCGCACCCAGCCCCCCTGCAAGGCTGCCCCGGCCTCTGGTGGGCTCCAGGCTCTTCGCCTGGCAAATGGGAAGGCATTTCCCAGGAAATTGCCATATGCTTCACCTGCCAAACTTCACACTGCTTCACAAATCAAACTGTTCCCATGTGAAAGCCAGAGCTGCTGGGGGAGCAAGCCTCATGTTTGGATGTGTCCTGAGCCTATGTCGTATCCGGCCAAAAAGCTAAAGCACACATGGAGAGGAAGGGGAAATCCATTCATCACTTCCGACTATTTACAGCGCGTTCTCCATGGCCACGCAGTGCCCACGGCATGCCAAGGGAGAGATGGCAGTGGACAGAGGCTGCCCCAATGCAGCCACCCCATGACAGGAGAGATGCAGGGGATCCGAAAAAAGATGGACACCAGATGCAGCTGCCCTCATGTGCCTAGAATACTAAGCACAGTTCTTTGCTGTGCATAGGCAAGGAGCTCTGGTTTTGGGAGACCCCTGGGGCACTTGAGGCACAACCATAATGCCATTGTGGAACACGAACAGCCAGGGGCCTGGCAAATGAGTCTAGTCCCTCCTGTCATCAGTGCCCTCCTGGGCAACCCCACATCCCCATTTCCCTGTCCAGCCCCAAGCTCATTTGCAAGCACGTTGGGTCAGGGAGTCACCGGCACACTCAATACAGCTGCAGGAAGGGGACAGACACACAAATGGATAAATAAATGGATTCTTCCCCTCGTACAGTGTCTGTGGAGGCCAGTTACACTTAGAACTGTCACTGCCTACTAACGTTCACTGAGCCCCGGGAAGAAACTCATTCTGTGCTCCCCTAGCAACACACAGAGGTGTGAGTTATGATGTACTCTGTGCATCCTCACACATGAGGATCTGTCTGAGGACATGATTATTTACACAGAACAAACATGATTTATGGGAGAGTTTTGAACCCACAGGCCCTGCAGGATGCTCCTCCAGGGAGCAGAGTGTACCTCCTCTTACTGCCTGAGGGGAACCAGTGCACTCCTTTGCTCTTTTGGGGAATGGGAATCATTTGGGTCAGGTCTCCACACCAGGTGATGCCTAGGAGATCCCAGAGATCCATCAAGTGATCTGACCCAAACTGATTTGTCCCCTTGCATTTTTTTCTAGAACACCTGGATGAGAGGTATCTATCTGTGCAGATCCCGCAGGTTGGAGGTAGGGTAGGAAATCTCTGTGGGAGGTTTTGTGGACAGACCCAACCAAGACTCTACAGCTCCAGTAGCTGTATATGTCTCTCCAGAGGAGGAACCTGGGAGCTGGGTGCAGCCAAGCCCAGCCAAAGCCTCTCACCACACTTGCTCTCTTGTAATATGGAAAGCTCCAGCTGCCCAACCCACAGCACACTGAAAGCACCTCAATTTCTGCTGAATTCACAGACCTCAACTTTTTTGCTGAATCACGACAGACTAAAAAAAAAAAAAAAGGAGTGACAAAAATACCTCTTTTTGTTATCATTTGCACGTTCTAATGCATGGCAGCGCATGCCAGAAACCATAACGCACCAATACGTTTCCTGATAGGAAATGCAAACGCCCTGTGAATCCACCGATGGGCTGGGCTGTTGCAGCAATGTTTTCTAGTCCTCCTTCTCCAGCTGCTTGTTTTGGTTTACATTCACAGCAGGTCCTGGGGAGACCCTTAGGCTGCTACTGCCAGGCATCAGAGCAGCTCAGCAGCGGGGTGGCCAAGCAGCCCCAGCCCGCCTGATGGCATCGGCAGGGCATCTGGGGAGCAGGCAACTCCCTGGCTGCATTGGCATCCACCACGGGTAGCAGGATGAAGGATAGGCTGCTGGGAAATGCTTTCCCTGAGGAAAGGGTGGGACGCCCGGCTGCAGAGGAGCCCCTTGGCTGCTGGGGGAAGTGGGGCCGCCCTGTCCCTGCTGCCACCAGGATGGAAACTGCAGATCCACAGTGATCTTGTGGGCAGCCAGCTTCCTGACACTGAGCAGGAGTGTGAACAGGGAGCGGGAAATGGGGACAGGGAAGAGAGCTTGGGGCTTCCTCCTGCTGCAGAGATGAAGCTGGGAGAAGGCACTGCCAGCACCTCCCCAGCCCATATTGTGGCTCTGGCAGCTCTCGCTCACTCACCCACTGCAGGACCCCTGGGCATGGGAGCAAGTCCCACCCAACACCGACAAGACACTGCTTTGACAGGATTTCCCAGATTTTCACTGACTCCACTGCGGGGACTGGCAGGGAGCAATATCGATGAGCAGCGGGTCTGTGTGTTGGGGGGGTGCCGGAGCTGGTGGGGCACCCCCATCCTCTGGGACCTCCCCAGGAGCCCTGGGTGCTGCTCAAAAGGAAGTCACATTTTTATTAGTGACTCCCTAATGCTGGAAAACCAACACCGCTGAGCCACTGCTGCTGGGCGCAGGGACCTGCCTGTTTGCTGCACGGTTTAAACACCTTTCCACCTGAATCCCAATGAGAGTTTTATTTTCCTGTAGGACACTTTTCCCACTGTCTCAGCCCCACCTTCCCTGGCTAAGGCTTGCTGCGCACCCTTGCCCTGGGTGTGTGGAGCTGGGGCACAGCAGCCAGCACAGTACCAAGGCCAGGCTCAGGCTCCTCTCCTCAAGCACTGGCATCTCAGTGGCAGATGCCACCCTCCTCCTCTAGCCCCCCCCAGCACTTTCTGCTGCTCTGCTCCCACACAGGCAGCTCCCATGGCACCTCAGGCAGATGCTGGCGGTCCCCATGTCACCCATGACAGGAGGCAGCGGGTGGGAGGTGGCGGGGCAGGGTGGTTAATGTGTAACCTGTGCTGCCACCTTTCACCCGTGCCCAGCCGCTGGGAGGGAACGGGGCCACGGCGGCAGCCCGGCTGGCTCCCAGGTGCTGGTGGTCTGTGGGGGACTTGTGGCCAGGCCGTAGTGGCTCGGAAGGGGCCCCAGGCTGTGTGGCCGTGGCCACACCTTGCCCGGCACAGCCGGCTCTGCCGGCTTCCCAGCTTTCTCTGAGACTTGTTTTTCTGCCTGGCAGTTTCCTGGAGCCAAATGGCTCCTGCCTGCCTGCTTGGGGTCTGCAGCCTCCTCTGTGCCTGGTCAGTTGTGATGGGACACCCTTGCAGCCTCGACCACCAGGTAAGGGGGCCAAGGGGGCTCTGGCATGGGCAGCAGCTGGGGGGTGGGCAGGGGCACCCCACTACTGGTCCTGCCAGCACAGCTGTGGCGGTGGCACCGTGTGCCTGCAGGGCTGCAGGCCCTGGCAGGGAGACCCTGCTCTGCATGGCTGGAGAGATGACAAGAAATTAAAACCCTCAGGAACAAGTGGAGTTAACGGGGAGATGTGTGGTGCCAGTGGCCACCAGCCACAGGGGTAGTTCACCCACAGCTGGAGCCTGGCTATCCTGCTCCCAGCCCTGCAGCACCCCAGCTCCCAGCCCCACAACACCCCTGCTCCCATTCTTGGGCTGAACACATGTTGTCCATCTTCAGCCCATTCCCCAGAGCACGGCAGGGATGGCAAAACCTTTTCTGAGCCATGTAATTTCTGACTCTGGGGGTCTCTTGACTGCAGCCACAACACAGATGCCCATGCTGTGCATGGCAAGCAGCAACAGCAAGGCACAACCCTGAGGGGCTCTAAGGCCCTTACTCCCCTCTCCAGTGGATGGTCAGGGCAACCATGGGCTCAGAATTCCCAAGCGCTGGGCAAGGAGCAGTAAGTATAACTAACCCATCCCACTGGGACAAGTGCTGCTGGCAGCAGCTCAGCTGCACTGGGTAGGAGCTGGAAAGAGGCAGGAAAAGTGGCTCTTGTGGTGAACGGCACAGGGCAGTGCTTCCTACTGAGCTCTCAGATATGCCATCAAAAGGTTTGCGCTGCTTTCTCCAGCCTCCCTGAGCCCAGATCTAGAGACAGGACCTACTCAGTTCCCCCATGGCTCAGCCCCATGATAACCCAGCCTGGGTTTATAAGTGCACATCTGTTCCTCTAGCAAGTAAGGAGGGCAGGGCCTGACGGGTGATTTGGGTGAACAGGAGGATGAAAGGAGAGGTTATGATACAAGAGGCAAAGAAACAGAAAGGCTGGGTAGCTGGAAGGCAGCCAGACCTAGAAACCCAGGACTATGGACTGCAGCAAACTTCCAGTGCGGCATCTCTGCCCAAACACGGCATCGAGCAGGAGCCAGTACCTGCCCAACCAAACTCAAATTGCTGACCTGCTTGCTGGCAGCTCAGTTTGGGCAGCTGGCCCTCTCCCACATAATGCCCAGCTGGGACTAACACATGCTGGGGAGGGACTGCTCCCCAAAACCAGCTTGAATTTGGTCACCCTGGTTTGTTTTTTTGGGAAAAAACCCCATCCCTCTGGATTGATCAATTCATTCAGCTTGTACTGCTGGCCTTTCGGGAGAGCAAATGGTCTCTGGTCTGTTTTGTTTACTGGTATAGCCACAGCCAACCTGCACGAAGCTGCTGCCACTTGCAGTGTATATTCAGAAACATGGGAGGGCTGGAGGCATGGGTGCCAGATCCCGCACAGGTCCCGGAGAGCGGCTCTTGACACGGGTGCCTAGTGCAGATGCCCACTGCTCTTCATCACCACCGGCTGCCTGCCTGCCCGCCCACCCGCCTGCCCTCTCAGCGGGCAGGGGTCTCACCTGCTTCCCTGCCCAGGCTGGGAGGATGCCCTTGTGTCACACAAGAGCTCCCAGGGCACCAGAGGTGGGGTTCTGAGGGAGGAAGAGGAAGACCTCTGCAAGCTGACCCCATGTGACAACTGCCCTGTAAGGGAGGACAGAAGGGTGAAAGCCTGGTCCCTTTGTGCTTGCCTCATCTGTCTGGGTTTCCTCCAGCTGTCCATGCTCCTTCTTTACTCTTTCAGTTGACTGCTCTTAGTCCCGGGCTGTCCTGCTCCTCTTTCTCCATTTCTCCTGGCCCACATCACACTGGTAGCTCCTGTGTTTTTAAAATGTGGTTGTGTCTTTGTTTTTTTAAACTGTGGAAGGGTAATTAATTACAACATTTGAACTCCTGGGGAGTCTCGGTCCAGAGATCCTCCCCAGCACAGAGACCCCATCTCAGACAGCATTTCTTTTCCCAGGGATGGGCTGACTGCAATGGGAAGAGCCTCCTGCACGCTCCAAGTTCCCTTCCAAGCAACATTACTGGTTTGGACCTCTCCTTCAACTCCTTGGTCATGCCCCGTCATGGGACTCTCTTGATGCGTTTTCCTTCCCTGCGGTCCCTCAACCTCTCTAGCAATGCCTTGCTGGTGCTGAGCCCAGCAATCTTCTCCAACCTTGAGGCACTGCATCTCCTGGACCTGAGCAGCTGCAGCATTGCCTACCTCCACACAGACACTTTCAAAGGCTTGGGAAACTTGCACACGCTGCTCCTAAGAAATAACAGTCTGCAAGAGCTTGAGGCCCCTTTCTTCCTGCCGCTGACAGCTCTTTTCCACCTGGACCTGCAGCACAATGCTCTGGTTTCTGTGGATGCTTGGATCCTGCAGCTGATGGAGGCAGTCCCGCAGATCCAGCTGGAGGGGAACCCCTGGGTCTGCGACTGTGATGCCCACCCCCTGCAGCAGTGGCTGCAGCGCAGACAAGGTGAGCGGATCGGGATGGATGGCAGGGGGGTGTCGGGCAGGAGGAACCCTGGGTGCAGGGGTCCCACTCCATCCTTTTGCTCCACTCCCTGGACAGGCTCTGAGATGACTTTCCAGGGATCTCTCCAACCCTGATGAGGGACAGTGAACAAAAAGGTGATGGGTCTGTTCCTTGCTTGCAGTTGCACACAATACCAAAGTTTTCTAGGAATGACAGCAGGATAATTTAACCACTCCTCTGGGAAAGGGGTTGCATGTACACTTCAGCCCCTAAATTCACCTATATGTATCAGCGTGGAGTGACCACACTTTCAAGAGCTGCTGAGCACTTGGGAGCTCCTCCTGTGGAGCTGAATCAGGCCCCAAGCCTCTGAGCCCAGCTCCCAGGTGAGAGCGGCCCTGCAACAATGGGCTTTCCATCATTATCTATGAATTTGGCATTATCCAATTAAAAGGAAACTGCTAATTACAACCACACACTTGCACACTTCCTTGGTCAGAGAATTTTTTCTTTGCTTGTGCTTTACAATATGCTGAGGGCCAGCGACGCTAGAGGGTGGAGCTGGGAACTCCTTGCAATGCATCCCATTGCAACCCAGGAGCAAGCAGGGATTGTCTTCTCTAAACTGGGGAGGGGATGGGTGAAGACACCCTGTCCCACCTTAGCCCATGCATCTCCCAGCTATGCAGGTGACATGCGTGTTGCCCCCAGAACTGCGGGGCCGGGAAGTCGCAGCTCTGGATTCCCAGGACCTGGGCTGCTGGATGAAGCAGCGGTTTCCTCGGGGGGTCAGCATGACCCAGCAGACCACAGTGACCTACAGCAACAGTAAGTTGTGCAGCTACGGAGGTGTCTGTAATGTCTAGCTCCCTCCTGCCCTCTGTCACCTCAGAGGGGACCGCAGGCAGACTCCCGTCTCTGCCCTGTAGCCCCAGGGGCTCAGGCTGCCTGGCCACCACTGGTGCAGTGGCTTGGTTGGGAGGGTGGCCTCCAGTGGTGGCTCAGTGGGGAGGGTGGCCACCACCTGGAGGTGTTTGTTGGCTTTGCAATAGAAAATTTAGCATATGCCACAAAGCCACACAGAGCATGGACTCCATGGTGTTGGGCACCAGTGTCAGACAGCCGCCTGGCAGTTTTCCCCACAGTGTTCACAAACACTTGGTAGATAGCTCTTGGTGAAGAGCATGTGTATTGCTCCTGACAGGAACAATCCAGTGCTGGCATGCACGGGGCTGGCTGCTGAGGAGCATTGGGGGGATGCTGCAAGGCTGAGCTGCCATGCCCTGACATGCCTTTCCTGCATTGCAGCCACTACACCACCCACCATGAAGGGAGGAAGAAGCTGGCCGTACCTGGTGGGCTTCCTGCTGTCAGCAATCAGCATCTCCATCCTGATTGCACTGGCGGCCAAGTGCAAGATCTTCCACAAGAACTTTGCCAGCTACCGCCACCGGCCCCTGCCTGAAACCAGCTCAATCGGTGGCAGCCCCATGGAGGACAGCAGCAACTGGGACAGGGGTTCCTCAGGCCACAGGGCCAGCAAGAGCCACCCCATGCCCGATGCTGCTGACCTGCAAGTTGAGGATGATGACGGCTTCATCGAGGACAACTACATCCAGCCAAGTGAGCAGCTGCCAGAGGAAGAGGAACGGGAATTGCACCTCTCCATCTGAGCCTGCAGCCCAGCCACCACCGCTGCAGCCTCTCTTCAACCCCTACATCCGTCCCCTTCCTGCCCTTTTCCACCTAACCTCGGCTTTTGTCCCCACGTGGCTAGAGGCAGGAGGAAAGGAGTGGAGAGGAGGGGTGACAGGGTAAGCTGGAAATGGTGATGGACACTGAAGACAGCCAGCCCCATGGTACCCAAGTGTGATGCCAATGGGGCTGCACCGGCACAGGGACACTGGATTTGCTGCTGCGCTCCCAGACCTGCTCAGATGCTGAGGATGAAGGAGATGGTGCCTATGACACCCTATGACAACCTATGACACACCTATTACACCCAGTGGTGGGGTGTGAAGAGGAGCCTGCCCTGGTACTCCCTGCAGGGTCTCGTGTACTGGTCCTGCTGCCCCACAGTGCTGGACCCAGCCCTGCTCTGTCCCACAAAATGTCGTCACTCCAGGGTGTGATTAAAGTGTGGTTTAACCCTGCCTCTGCCTGCAATGGTTTGTCGGGGCTCTCTCAGCGGCAGTGTCAGGAGGAGACCCCCAACCCCTCAGATCGGGGGGGGTGCAGTTTTGTTTGCAATTGCTTTCAGGGACCATAAATACACTCCTTGTTAACTGAGGTGGTGAGAACAGGTCTGTGGCACAAGGAGTGCTCTTGTGCAAACAAACCTGTCACCTGCTGTGGCGCAGGCAGCCCTTGGTGTGTCCTCGCAGGGTTTCTGTGCATGTGTCTCCAGCGTTGCTCCTTTTCTCTCTTCCTTCTCTGGCAGGACATGCCAGAACGGCACGTACCTTTCCCATGCCAGCTCCGCAGAGCTGAGCAAACGCTGTGGTGCCGGCTGCGGCGTCAGGCAGGCACGTGCGCTGGGGCGAGACAGCCCTGTCCCCCGGCACCCATTACAGAGTCCCATCTGTATCTCTAAACGTGGAGTTATACGAACGTTCTAATTTTTGCATTCCTGTCATCTTTGTGGTACAATAAACAGCACGTGAGACGTAGGTACCTGCAAGTTGTTTCTGTTGTAGACGGTCGTGCCCATGTGGGTCACGCTGGAGTTAAAAGCAGGGAGCAGCAGTGGCATTCCTCCTTAGTAAGTGATTCACAAGGCTGGGGTTGGGAAGATTTCCCAGGGCTCAGTCTGGTTGTTACAGCCCCTGATAGCCGGGGAATCTCTCCATCATGCTCCGGAGAATGAGGCATCATCACAAGGAGGGCATTTCTTGCAGCCCTGCCACACGGCTAATTCCCCCATCTCCTTCAGACTTCCATTTCACTTGGAACTGCCTTTCTCTGCTCGTTAAAATATTTATAGAGCACAGTTTATACAGAAGTAAATAATACACGTCAGAGAATGTAAACCAAAGGGCATGGCTGGGTCAGGCGTTGGATGGGTGACACGGGCCAGTGACTTAAAGCACCCGCCAGAGAGGGAGTGTGCCATTTGAGGCCACGAAGAAGAGCAGGAAAACCTGCTGGCTTGTTTCAGTGGCCACCCAGTTTTTGTTCTTAAATGCCATATTTCTAAATTGAGCTTTATTTCTGCAGGAAATTTCTAATATCTTTCAGGTAAGACAGGAGATGTAAACCTGACGGCTGGGAAAACACATTCCAGTTATCTTTTGGAGAATACATTCAGGGCTTTTCCGTCACGTGAACTCCTGCCAGATGCAGTATTTTACTTTTGGTCTCAGCGATATCTTAGAAGAGATTAAAAAGACATTGCCCGGGGTTATTTATCCAGGATCTTGTTCACTCTCACCCATCAGTACCTAGTGGTAGGTTGCTTATCTACGTATCTCCCTGATGGGAGGCCCACCCATTTATTCTTTAAGCCAGCAGAGGTGGCTGTTTTTCTGGTGTGCAGAGGGCTCTGGTCCCATGGGAGCCCCTCTGTCCCCTCTCCAGGCAGCTCCAGTGCAAGTTGGACAGGAGCCTGGCAGCTTGCATGGTGGGAAATGCACCTGGCACAGGGAGCTGGGAATACAAGAGGGTCAGACCAAGAAAGGAGGAGCTTTCTCTAGGGGGTTCTCCCAGGAAGCTGTGGGAAGGACTGTAGTGGAGGCTGGTAGATGGGAGCAGTGGCAGGTATGAGGGCAGACTGGTTCCAGACTCATTGCAGGCAGTAGCTGCTGCCTTGAGGCAGGAAGCTCAGCTCTTCTGCAAGGTGAAACAGCTTCCCTGTAAACAAACCAGCTGGCACCGACACATTTGGGAGGCTTTGTGTGCTCCATGTGAGCATCTTTCAGGGCCGCAGCAAGGTCTTGGGTTCACGGAACGGTGGTTAGGGGGACCACCTATGCCTAGGTCCTCAAGCAGGGAGAGATGCATGTGCATCTGGATGTGGGAGTCATGTGTCAGGAAAGACGTACATGCATTTGGGGGGCTGTGGTGGCATTGCCACACTAGCTGATGAGCTGAAACCACAGCCACAGCAGGGTCCCTGGGGCCATCATGGTTTCTGCCCTGGGCTCAGCCTGAGCCAAGGCCAGCTCTGCACAGCCCTGCCACCTCCCGCTCCACAGAGAGGCTGACACTCAGGCATAAGCTTTCAACATGATCAACTTCTGTACCACTTTATTATGCATTTCCACACATGACGCAGGAATCAAGAAAGGAACAAATTGGTATCGCTGCTGCAGAGGTGAGTTGGTGACTGGGGCAGCACAAGGTGTCCATCTGGTCAGCCAGACACCCAAATGGCCATCTTCGGGGACAGCCTGTTCTCAGCCATTACTTCCTCGGGCTGCTGGCACGGCCCATGAGCATCCTTTTCTGGTACAATTCACGGGCACTTGGGGCAGCGTTTGAAGGGGCTATGGAGCAAAGTTTTCACGTTGGCATGCAGGTAGCGCGGAGCTGCGAGCTGTGCACAGTCACGAATCTTCACAGAAGTGCCCAGATGTGCAAAACAGCTGGTGTGCAGGCAGCTGCAGCGTGTCCACACGTGCAGGTTGGAGGAGCTGGGAGTAGCCGCTACAGCACTGATGCAGGCAGAAGTGCTGCTGCTTGGCAGAACTGCACATGCACCCGAGCAACAGCAATGGTGATGGTGCACAACTCTCCAGCTCTGGCCTCTCCCTCCCCATGTGTGCACAGGGACCTGGGATCAGACAGCCTGGAGGGGAAGGACAGCTCTTTGCTTTGCTGAGGATTTAGCACAGAAGGACCTGAGCTTGGTAACACCCTCTGAACTCTTGGGCAGATTAAGGGAAGCGAGGCAGAGAAAGGAGGAAACAGCAGTTTAATAAAATCTACAGATGATGTGGAAGTGGCAGAGGAAAATGTAGAAATAACAGACATTCAGAAACAAAACCCAAAAATTATGTTGCCATACTTTGGGGAAAACAATCTGAGGGTTTAGAGGAAGGAGCAGGGCAAGAGTGAGTAAATACAGAAGACAGAAGTGCCCTCATGTGTTCTGAATGCATTGGGGATGGTGTGGTCTGGAGCTGTGAAGGGGTGAAGTCCTCGTTGCCCAGCCATATACCTGGTGGGGTTCACTGATGCTGAGCTCTGACACTGCCTCCAGGTGTAACACGGACAGTAATTTATGCTGTTACTAAGGGAATGAGCTCCCATTCTCTTCCAAATGAATTTCCTACCAGGCAGCAAAAAATAATAGTTCAGTCTTGTTCCATTACAGAGGGAACTTAGCAAATAGTGAGCAAAAATAACAGCAGGGGCAGAGTAGCTCAGGTGGGAGGGAGATGGGAGCAGACAGGAAGATGAAGAGAAAATTGTGCAGGAGAAGCTTCACTAGGAGGTTAGGATCTCTGTCTATAGAAAGGGCAGTGTAATGATTTGTGCATCTAGGGGGAAATCAGAATTTTCACAGGTAACTCAGCCTCAAGTTACAGGAAGAGCTCCCAGGGGTGAGTTGTTAGTCTGCCTGTAGTAAAGACACCTCAGTGATAGACATCTTGTAGAGATAAAACACCAAAAAAGCTCCAGGTAAGGCCCAAATGGTAGCAGAAGAACATTTCTGCCCTGTAGCAGCTGCAGCACTTGGGAGACAGAAACAGAATGGGAATGCTGCTGTGCTGGGCCCAGCAGGGATTGGGATGAGCTGGAGGACTCCCGTGGCAGCAGAGGTGCCTCTGCTTGGGAAAACTTCTGTCAGAAGACAACAGTGCTCCCACTTCACACCACCCCTGCAGGGCAGCAGCCCCAGTCCCAGGATTCGGGCACCCCACCACCATTCCCCAGGGACTGCACTTTGCTGTTTGTGGCTGGAGCACACTGATGCGATAACTTACACACAGTCCATCCCTGATAACCCATCTGGGCCCGGGCACCAATGCTCTTTGATCGCCCCTTTGATAAACCACAGAAGATGGTGGGCTGCAGGAAGGTAATATTGGCACAGATCCAGGCATTGCAAACACAAACAGCATTTCATCTGAGGCCCACCCATGCTGGGGCTCTGACATACAGAATCCCATGCAAATCCCACACTCCCACAGACACACAGGTGCTTTCTCGGGGGCAGCCCTTGCAGCTGTACCTCCCCTCGAGTTCCCTTTGCTTGCGCTGCATGCCTGCTGACACGCAGTATATTTCCTGCCATTCATCAGCTCTACTTTGCTCAGGGGTCCCGCGGTCTGGGAGGAAAGGGGCTCACAACACAGCAGCACAGCAAGTTCAGTGTGTGCCCACCTTCACAGGCTCAGAGGCACAAAGAGCTGGTGCCAGCTGAGACGGGGGTCTGAGCTGGCATCGCTGCATGGAGCACGGGGTGGTTTTACACCATCCACAGTCGCAGCCTCTCCTGCCAGGAGATCACACAACACAGCCCCAGGAACTGCAGGAACCAAGCAAGAGCAAGGACAGGCTCACCTTAGCTCTGTGACAGAGATCACAGCCGGGCAGGCAGCAGCGGTCACAGGAGGCTTTGCAGAGATAAAACGCAGGCACTGTGCTCCTAATGTGCCAGGTCACAGTGACCATCCAGGCACCCCAAGTCCCTGCTGTGCCGTCAGCCTGGGGCAACGCAAATGCCAGTCATCTCCAAGAGAAATGCACGGCACACCTCAGCACTCACTCTTCCTTGGGGAAAGGCTGGCACAAGCCCTTCTGATGCATCATATCCAGTGAGGGTCACGCAGGATCCTGGGTCAGATCAGGTTGGCCATGCTGGAGGTGGGAGGAAGACGCCTGTTTGCAGCAATGCGGCCAGAGATGGTGAATACACGGATCTCACCGGTCTCCAGGCTCCGAGGAGTAGCCTGGCGGCAGGAGGTGCAGAGCAGGTAGAGCAGCAGGGAGAGGAGGATGGCACCACCAGCAGTCAGGAGGACAACCCCACTGGTAAACATGCTGGCCAGTGGCCGTGCAGCGCTGAGCTGCATGGTTGTGGTGGAGAGGATGGTGAGAACAACCCCGCAGACCACCAGCACTAGGGCACTGAGCAGCAGCACCAGGCAGTCTGAGACACCACCACTCTTCAGGAGCTCAATCTGATCCCGGCTGCGGATGCAGTTCATGTCCTGGATTGCAGAGCTCAGCAGCTGCTTCAGCAGCACGAGCAGGGCCAGGAGGCAAAGTGTGGTGCCCACAGCCAGCCGCCACTCTCCAGATCGACTGCTAGTGCTGTACAGCAAGATGATGCCCCCGATCCCGCAGGCCAGGATCAGCACCACAGCCACCCCATAGCACAGGATGGACTTCTTGGGGTCCTGGAACCACCAGAGTTCCACATGCTCCTCCAAGATGTTCCTCTGGATGTGGTCTGCGTCCGCAGGGGTGCGGGGGCTGCTCAGCTCTGCAAGCTCTGGCATAGTGGTCAGCTGGGTGGGACGGACACGGTGGGGCAGTTGGACAGATGAATCTACACCCTTACAGCAAAGTGGAGGGTCAAGGTGGCAGCAGCAGTTGCAAAGGCAGCTACATTTCTCAAGCGAGGACGCCTTCGCCTCATTCTTTGGAGCCTGGCGGAGCTCCCTTCTGCAGCAGTGCCACCTGGAGAGCTATGGTCCATGTGCTGGGGCTGAGCCCAACCCCCAGGCAGGGCTGTACAACATGGTGGAGCATCCTCAGAGGAGCACCATAAGGGAACAACCAGGGCTGCGTCCTTCCTTTCCTGTGTCTTTCATCTGAAAGAGTCAAGAAGAAAAGATATCATTAAAAATAGAACCTGCTCCCCTGTACCAAACAATCCCCTGCCAAACCCTGGGCCTTGGTTGCTCCAGGATGGCCTGCAGATCTTCCCCAGCTTCCCTCGCAAAATTCCCATGTGTTGGAGTACAGCTCAGCCACACACGTCTTCCCAGGAGACCTCCATGCACTGTGGCACTCAGCTTGCCCCAAGGGAGAGTCTCCTGTCTCCCCAGTCCTGTGTGCCCCCCTCAGAGGCTACAGGCACATTGCTGCCCATAGGACTCTGCCTGCAGCTGGTGCTGGCAGCAGGGCAGGGACAGAGCAGAGGCAGGTCTCTCCTGGGATAAAGCCCCATTCACAAGCTCTGGCTTCACATGCTCCCTCATCAGCATCAGCCTCTTGTCACCAACTGGCTCTGCTGCCCAGAATGGCAGCGGGAGGTGGGGGTCAGGACCGGGGCTTAACCCTTCAAGTCCAGTTACTGAAAGAGTGAGAGCTGCCCTTGCTGCGTGTTCTCAGCCCTGTCCCTACCCCTGCACTGTCAGTGGTTTCCCCTCCCAAGTTCCCTATAGAAATGTGATGGTTATATCTCCAGTGGTCTCAGCATTTCCCTGGGAAGAGGCCCCAGATGGCTGGGACCTGGTACCCTGCAATTTTGCTCTCCTCTCTACTGGTCCATGAAGTACTTCACCATGGGACGTGAGCAGGGGAAGGGCAGCAGTGGTTGCAGGGTGGAAGCAGGCTCTGTGGTGCTCCCCTCAGCACCGCACCTTGTCTCAACCTGCAGCCCAGCTTCCTGGGCTCATCACCTCCCCAGTGTCCTGGCCCCCTTCAGTGCTTCTCTGGGTACAGTTTAACACCAAGAGTGGAAACCTCTTCCATTTCTCTCACATACCATCCTGCTCAGGCATGTGAATGCTCCAGCTGGTCCCACAGCACCAGAGGGACCCTCCAGCACAGCTAGTACGCACAGCAATGAGAGGTGCTGAGGACCATGAGCATCTCAGGTATGGCTGAGCTCTCGAGTCTTGGGGCAGGCCCTGGAGATCCCCAAAATGCCTCCCTGGTCACCTCCCAGTCAGGACAATGCAGCCTCAGCTCATGCTTAGCCATCATGGGCACAGACACACACAGACTGCTTGGAGTCCCACAGGAGCTTGTGGTGGGGACAGGAACCGATGCAGATCCCCTCTACCAGAGCTGCATCACTTCTTCTGGGCAGGGAGAGGGCCACTCTGCCAGTTGAAAGTGGCTCTCCAGGAGCCCGTCAGCCCATGCCAAACACACCGTGTTTATCTTTATGCCTTGCTCTGCATGGCGCTCAGACTCTGGGGTCATCACGGAGAAGTGGGGAAAGTTTGTAACCTCCATGTGTGGCAGCTCTGCAGGCACCAGGGATCTTTCCTCCCACAGCTCTCTCTGTCCTCAGACAGTCTCCACAGACTGCATCTCCTTATGGCAATGCCTTTGCTGCCATCAAAGGCCTCAACACCCCCAGCCCCCCCTCCATTGGGGACACGCCAGTGTGGGGTGGGGGAAGAAGAAGGACAATAGTGTGTGTAGGGGGGTGCCCGAACCAGACACCGCCTGCCCGTGTCAGGCCAAGCTCCTCCTGAGTCACTCCCCGGCTGTGATGGAGCATGAGGTCACTTTGGACGTGGCTCCGGGCATGTTGCCAGCTGGCAGCACGTGTCCAGGAAGTCTGTAACCATGGCGGGTTCGTAGGCCCGGCACCCATCGCCCCGTGGGAGCTGCACACCCCACTATTGCCTTGCATGGCTGCCGCTGCCAGCTGGGGTAGGGAGCTGGCTGAGACAGAGACACCCAGGCTCCAGAGGGGATACACCGTCCTGGAGGCCCATGGGACATCTGCAGCTCCCGGCTAGAGCCAGCACAAATAGAAAGCATCAATTAGAGAGGGGAAAAAAAAAAAAAAAAAGACAAAGAAAGCTTTTTTTGACTATGCTGATTTGTGCCTGCTGGGACTCGCTTTGATTTTGCAAATCAAACACTTTGTGCTGATTGCATGTGCTCAGGACATGGGTCCCTGAGAAGGTGAGGATGTCACAGGGCACTTTCAAAGCAGAGGGGTGAGAAGACATTGAGCCTGGAGACATTTCCCCAGCCTATGCAAACCAGAGTTCGGTGCTAAACACTACTTCCTCCTGCCTTTCCTTCTCCAAGCACAGAGGTGCCTTATCTCCTCCTTACCAGCAAACGGGTGAGTCTAGTAGATAGCAGGTTTGTAGATTAAATTGAGATTTGGGACTAAGAAAACATAAAGCTTGGAGAAGTGCAAAGTCTGTGGCCTTCTGCTGCTTGACCAAAGTCGTGCACACAAATTGTGAGTCAAAGAGTAAGCAGAAAACCCCACAACAGCACAAACCACAATGAGGGAAAATGCAAGCAAAAATCAAGATACAGCACTACATTCCTACATTGCTTTTTAAAATTTAACCATGTTATTTTTCATTTGCTCAGAAGAAGGACAGGGAGAAGATAAAACCATTAGAGCATCTGGCTGCAGAATAAAATAAGGTGTGAACTCCACGAGCATGTATTTCTTACTGTGATATTAACCTCTATTAAACAAATTACTTGGAGAGGCAAAGGCTTCCACTGAAGTGTGCCTTCATGTTTCCTCGTGTCTGTTTGAAAAGGTCCTGGGAATAGAATATTTTGCTCTATAAGCTTCCACACTTGCTTGGACTTCTCTAGATTGTGAGGGCTTGGGCCACTAACAATAGGAGTTTTACTTTTAGAATCACAGAAGAATTCAGGCGGATGGGACCTTGAGAAGTCATCTGGTCCTTCTACCTGCTTAAAGCAGACTTAACCTCAAAGTCAGACTGAGAAATCAGGGCCCCATCCCATCAGGTGCAGGATATTGTGAAAGATGGAGGACCCACAGGTCCTCTGGGATCATTCCAATGTTTAACCATTTGCACCACAGATAGATTTTTCCTTAAATCTAACCACAGGTTCCAGTTCCTCAGCATGGGTGCACTGCTTCCCAATCCCTGAAGAAAAATCTGGCTGTCTATATATTGAACCAAAGCAGCCCTATCCTGGGTTGTCCCTCACCTCTCCCTGGAGAAGGGAGGACACTAGGTCTCACAGCAACTTTGCTGATCTGGTTTCTTGGTATTATGCAGCACATCACTTTGCCCAGAACAGATCAAGAGAAAGGAAGGGATGTAGATCCCTGCTCTGCCATCGGGGAGAAGAGCCTTTCCACAGCAATCATGTCTTCTGTAGCCCTTCTTTGGGCTACCTGGTCTTACTGGTCTGGGATAGACCATAACATGGACCCTTTGTGAGCTTAAGCCAGTTATCCCATCAGGTTAGCCAGTTTGATAATGTCTATCACAGATCATTAATCTCTACTGTTTACTTACTACTGAACCCAGTACTCTCCATGCTCCCATCTTTGTATGCAAGAGAAAAAGGAGGAGAGGACCAGCCCAGCCACACAATGCTTTCTGAATGAAGGTCACATTTCAGGAAAAAATTGACAGGCTGTCCTTCCCCACTGCTGGCTGGCAGCTGGGGAGGAAGAACAGGAAAGCCCTAGGAATGCAGGAAAACAAAAAGGTTCATGTTTTTCCTTTTTCATTGGTTTTTTTTTTCCTACTCTGTCAAAATTAAACTGGGAATTGAAGGTCATTTTCAACTGGTTTCTGGCCACTCCTGGCTGCAGGTGTAGGAGACACATGCCTAGTGACTGCATGGGAATGGTATATGCATTTTTTTTTATTTACTTATAAACTTTTTTATCTCTAACTGTCAGATATCTGACAGATGGGCTGTGGACCGTCTGTCAATTAGCACTTTTATTTCCGAACCATATACAACTCAGCTATTGAAATATTCCTCACTTCCCTCCTCTCCCCAAACCCAGGGTACACTATGAGGCATTGCTTACCCACAGTGTTCAGGAGGGGAAGCCTGGGGGTGGGACAGGCTCCTGCAGCACTTCCAGCCTTGGAAGGGTTTTATGCAGCTACGTGGGCTTCGGAAGCATCACGGAGACCAGGAGAGTTCAGCAAGAATTGCTGTAAAATAACAATACATAAAATGATTTACATGAGCAATCTAGATGAGACCCAACAGAGCCTCACAAACAGATACAAGCCACCTCCTCCCTTCTGCTTCTCCAGTCCATCACAGCTTATTTGCTTCTTGGCCCAGATCTGTCCATAGCCTGTTTGGGATGGGGTGGGACTTGCCACCACTCTGTGCCTCACAGAAACCTCTTGTCCAGAATAGGCACAAATATTTTCCCATCCTTTCATGTAATTCTTCCAATGTTCAATGCTTTAGGAAGCATTTCTTTACCAGGAGGGCGGTCAAACACTGACACAGGCTTCCTAAAGAGGTGATCAATGCCCCAAGCCTGTCAGTGTTTAGGAGGCATTTGGACAATGTTCTTAATAACATGCTTTAACTTGGTCAGCCCTGAATTGTTCTAAGTCCCTTGCAACTGAAATAGCCTATTACATTCTGTCTATTCTGCTCTATTTCAATGATTGTCTACTCCAACTGCCTGAGCAATTAAGGGCTGACCTAAGCACAGTCTATTCTATTCTAACTCCCTAGTCAGCTTGAAGAAAAAGAACCTCGTATATCTTGATTTATACCTGACTTACTGCCAACACACAAATCAGAAGCCCTGAATGTCGTAGTGCTCAAGGCCCGTCTTTGCCCCTGGGAGCAGGGATGCCGCTGCCTTGGGATGTGTGGGAAGGTCCTCTCTCTTCTCCTGAGAACTCAGGAGCAGGGATAAAGGAACCCGTGGGGAATAGGAGTAATGGGTCTTTCATGTGGTATCTGTCTGCCTCACTCAAAATCCTAGCAGGGGATCCACAGTCCATTGGCTGCTACATCAACGACCAATTCTCAATGCTCCTCCTTTCCACAGCTACTCAAAATCCAAGCAAACTTACGCTGTCAAATCTGTATCTCTGGGGAGAGCCCACCCACTCTATCCTGCCAGAGGGATAATGCTTTCCCCAGAAGTGAGCATCTGTACCACCAGGGCTCCTGCCACCAAGACATCACTCAAGAAGTCTCAGGGGAGCCCTTGGTGATGGTGGACTGTCCCTTCCTTTCGCCAAGCTTAGAGGCTCTGGGGGTGAGGATGGTGGAGGACTTGTTGTAACTGTCAGCGTGAAGCTGCTTTTTGCAGAAATCTAGATAGCTTTGCTGTGCTCCATTATAAAGTTTTGTGTTCCTCTTCCTCTCTGTACGTGTAACAGGCATCCATCATCCTGACCCCACAGATCCTGTCCTAATGCACTTCTGCTGTGGGAGGTCTGGGAGTCCCATAGGAACAAGAAACTTCTGAGCCTTATGTGCTGCGAGGAAAAACGGTGCCGCAAAGAAGAAATGATGTGGAGACAGGAGGCAGGGTCTCTTAAGAGATATGTCTGAAGCAGCCCCCAAACCTGCCAGTAGCTCCTGATGGAGTACGTCCCTTCCCGCACACACACGGGTCCCGGGGAGGAGGACTCACTCACCTGCAGCAGACACTGCCCACACGCGACAGCCCAGCACTGTTCCCTGCTCCTGGCTGGCAGCAAGGAGTTTTCCTGGCTTTCCTTCCACTGGATCGAGCTAAGGAGGGAGATGACGGGGAAAATCTCTTCCCTTCCTCCAGCAACCTCCTGCCAAGAAACAGGTGCTCCTGCCGGCTCCCCTTCCTGGTGCGGCGCGGAGGCTGCGAGCCCTCACCTCTCTCCCGGGCAGGTGCATTCCCCAGCAGGGTGGCGTCTCAGCAAACCTGCTGCTGGACTTGGAGAGCTTCCAGAGCCGCGCATTACCCCTCCCTCCCCGGGCAGGATCTGGCCACGCACCGATTCTGGAAGGTTGCTCATTTCCTCCTAGCTGGAGGTGAAGGGGTGCCAGAGCCAGGGAGCAGCTCCCAGGCAGCAGGTGAGAGGAAGCCTGCAGCCAGGTTGGCAGCGCTAGGGAAGATTTGACACATTCAGCAAGTATTTGGTATTATGTAGTATGGAATAAAATAGCTCCTGCTCCTATTGTATAGGCCAGGGCCATCTGGTCGCATCAGGACTGGATCTTTGTATGGCATTAGTCCAGGCAGGCACTTAAGTCAGGTAAGATGTCATTGCGGTGCCATCTCCCCATCACCAGGCAGCCGCAGTACCCCCCTCCCTCAGAGACAGCAGCATCAGCAGAGCCTACCGTGCAGCAGAAGAGCTGACTTCCTGCTAACCTAGCAGAAAGAAAAGGGTGACCATTTTGAGAGGAATTAGGGTAACAGAAAAGGAATCACTTGAGAGAGTAAGAGGGAAAAAAGGAAGTAGCAGGAATGTTGAAGCCAGCAGGGGAGTGGGACTCCTGGGCTGAGTGCATGCTCCCTCCTTTATGGCTGGGCTTAAATACAGCAGAAGGGATCACCCCTGTGAGTCTGAGCAGCTGGGAGAGGTAGGAAGAAGGGAACGGGGCTGAACAAGAGCTCTTGCCTGACTAATGGAAAGGGAGGCTCAGTTATTAAGTTGAATGCTAGTTTTTTAGCAGGCCGTGAGAATGGAAACTCAGGACATGCTAATACAATAGACACCAATTAGGGTGACAGCTTCAGGAATTTGTCTCAGTAAAATCTGACAGATCTTTTGAAACTTGTGAAATATCATCTGTCCAGGGGTTGTTGTCCTAAACCTAAACCAACAAATGGGATGTGGTAGATTTCCCTATGTAAACACCCATGAACAATGACCTTGCCCCTACCCAGAAAAACCTGTCCTTTAGTTGGGCCAGTTAACAAACATGTCATCCAAGGGGAAATCTTACTCAGCTTTAAAGATAGCCATATATTTCACAGTGGGCTGTAACTTGACTGGAGCATGAGATGCTTACCAGCCCCTTCAGAAGGGTTCAAGAGGAGAAGCAGACAGGGCAGACCAAGAGACTAAAGTGAAAAGTGTCTTTGCACCCTGAGAGAATTCACAAGACCATGAGCGCACAAAGCCATAATCCAGTTACAACCTAATTCTGAAAATATCTCTACAGCACACACGTGGGAGAATGACTTTGGTCTAGTTTTCCCAGTATAGAAGGGGCTCATACACCTATTTTGTTGCCAGCAGGTCTCTGATAAATCTCAGCTGTAACACTCCGCTGTGCCTGACTCTTAATGTTCTCCCTCACAAACAATGTTTTAGCTGCCTTTTAGCCACCAGGATGAAGTTCAAAATCCCCTCGAACCCAGTTAGCCAGCTGTCTGCCCAGGCTTCATCCGGCAGGCCTGGGATTGCCTTTAAAATCTTTCTAATGAGGGTGACACACAGACATACTTTTAAGCATATTAATCACCACTTAGATATCATTCTTCACCTGTATGTGCTTCTTCCTCTTATTAGGACAAGTTTCTTCTGTTTCCGAAAGATTGATTCCATTTCTTTAAACCACATCTATTAAAGCAGTGGCTTCTACCACTCAATTTATTCTGACAGGGAGAGGGGAAAATTATACCACATGAGAGTCTAGCAAATTAAAATGGGTGTGTTCTGAAAATTTAAGAGGGAACTGGTTTCTAAAATATTTGCTAATTACATTAATTACATCCTCTTTCTGTACAGGAAGTATCAAGATGATTATTTGGGGAGGGAGGGAGGAAGAAAGGGTGTTAAGATAGCACATTGATAGATCAATTCCATCACAACTTCTTCCTTTTGTTCCTGGGAAAACTGCTTCATACAGGTTAAAGCTGCTAATTTTAAAGCTAAAAATGAATAAAGTAAGACTAACGAAACATAATTTCATGTTCATGGACAAAGCTCTCAGCTGAAGTCTCCCAAGTCATAGGAGCATCTTGAATCACCTGGTTTGCCATGGTGTCAGCCTGGAAATGAGTCTAAGGTCCCTGATGGTAATATAGCTTCTACCTTATCCAGCCTTGGCACCACCACCTTCTGTATAATGTTATTTTTAGCATGTAGAAAGGACTTGTCACTTCATCATTCAGGACAAGAAATGGAAACAGTAACATACTGGCTGTTCTAACACCATGTAATTCCACACTCAATCAGTAGCTAAAGCTTCTGATGCAAAGCATTCCTCAGTGAGACGGGGTGTCATGCACTGACAACAACGGACTAAAAATGTACTTTTTTCCCTCTTCATTATGAAAGAAATTACTCCCTGCCTTTTCTATATGTAACTACTTTGCAGAGTAACTTTTTAGGGGAATTCCACCAAACAATTGAACTAAAAGAATTGCAGATGTTGGGAAAAAAAGACAAGCAAAGATTAATTTAGCAAAGTTATAGGAAAATTAGTACAGAAAGTTTGGACTTTATTCCAGGTTTCGGAGCCTGAAACTGGGCTGCCTTTTTGTCTTGCTGAGATGATTCTTAGAGATAAGACAACACAGGAGGCAGAGGCTTGAGCAAGGGCTGTAGCTCAAGGTAATTGACTTTTAGTCTGTGACTGGGTACCTGCTTGAAATAACAGTGACATCTCTCTTAATTACAGACAGTCCTTTGTATGGACACAGACAATTCAATACGGGAAAATAAAAGGCTGATGCTGATTTTTGCAGCACAATGACACCAAATTAGAATTCTAGCAGAAAAGGCTTACAGAGCTGGTCCAGCTCTTCCGAACTAGGACACACTATTTTTCAATAGAAAGGTGCATATCTGCCCTAGCATGAAGGACAAAGATCAGTCTTGCACTAACACAAATTTATTCATTTTTTTTCTCTTGGCTTTTAGGCCTCAGGGAAAGGGCAGATTCCGGGAAAGCAGAAGGTTGCTGCCTTGTGCTCAGAACAGTGACTGCTGCACAAATGCTTCTAGTGGAAGAGTATAGGATCATGAAAGTCTAATCCATGATGTTGCATTTCTGATCCTGTCAGGAGAATATTATAATGTAAGGGATCCTTGAACCAGGTCACTGCTGCTGTGCCTTGTGGCTTCTTTCCAGATTCAGCTGCGGAAGACCGCTGTCTAAGAGAGGCTGAACTGCAAGGACTTTCCCCTTCTCCTGGATTTGGTCTCGGAGGTATTGAATTTCTGCCTGTTGCATTTCTATGACTGCTTCACTTTCCTTCTCTGCATTCAACCTCAGGACAGCTGGGCTGGGTGGCAGCTCACCAGAGGGAGCTAGAAGATAAAATCAGAGGGGATAGAGCTGAATAACAAAGGTCCATCTCACAGAGTTCTTTGGCATGAACAAGGAAAGGCATCTTTCATGGCTGAATGAGTAGAGCTCAATGGTAAGATTCTACAGTACTCAGCAGCTTCTACAACTGACATTACAATGTAACAGGTACCATCAGGCAGACAAACTGGAATGATATGGAGATAGTAACAGAATTGTTCACCAAGGACAAAAAGGGCTTCTGGAATGAGTGCTGACAATATAGAAAATATATAAGAAGCACTACTCACCTGTGTCTTGAATTGCTTCCTTTCTCTTGAGTAACCTTAGCGTTGACTGGAGGTCATGTACCTGCGTGCGGGCCACCTTCAGTTCTTGCCGCAACTCATTAATTTCCTTAATCAGACTCACATTTTCCTACAAAAACAATATGCCCTCTGAGGAAAAGCATAGGTACTACCTGGCTCAGCAATGTTTCTTCGTATCATTGGGAAGGACACTGGATAGTATAGAATCAGTATCACAGGCAGAAGACAGAGGGCAAGCAGTACAGTATACAGCGTTTCAGATAAGGCCACAGTAGATTTGACACGAAACATGACAGTATTGAAACCATATTAACTCAATAAGCTAATATTTCTTTTGCTTTTCTGGATGCAAATGCACTCTGAGATATCATCTTCCTTGCCAATTCCACAGGGAAGCCCAAGTCCTTTTCTTGATTGATCCAATTAATTCAGAATTAATATGAAGAATTTCCATTTCTCCATCCAGTGTGTATTATTTTGCTTTTCATTCGCCATTCTGTGTCTGTTCACTTAAATTATCTGTATCTCCTTGCAGTTCTTCAAAGCCCTCTTCATTAGTTCTGACATACATCACTTTCCAACACCCTTTCCAAATTATTAAGAAATATATAAAGCATATAGAGATTTGAGATATCTACTCCTAATATGCTGTTATGAGGAAAAGTTGGCTAAGTATTCATCTTCTGTTCTTTATTTAGTCAGTTTTCAACTCATAGAAGTTCAATCCTCTTGATTTTTTTAATAGCCTACCACAAAACATCTTGCTGAAGGAGTTGTGAAAGTACAAGTGAATGTACTTTACCCAGTGTTGCGACAGATTCAAAGACTTCAGCAAAAACAGCATGGGCTAATACTAGTGAAGGATGATAAAAACGTTGCCCGTGATTCAGAAATAGAAGCACCATTACCTAAATAGTTCTTTTCTGAATTCAAGAGAAGTGGAATTGTACATTTGCTTTTTACAAAGACCTTATGTCAACAGCTAGTGCAAATGTTAAAGAGCTGCCATCATACTTGAACCGACAATAGCAATGAATTCAGCCACCTGTGATAGTTTTAAAGAAGTTTTGGAACACGGCACCACTCCAACCCCTGGAACATCATCATAAATGGCAATATTTTAAAAATACAAATGGCTGAGAGGCATGCTTTGGGTACCTCACATAATAGCAGTCTCAAGCAATAGGGAATCCACTAAAGCAACACGAGATAAGAACAAGGATTAATGACATTTTCCTATGAAAAAGGTACCTTCAAATCTTGATTTTTTAAAAAAAGATAATTTTGGTTGATAGAGATAATTATGCTGCCATGGGAGATTTATGTAAGGCATATGATGTGGTTCCTTACAGTATACATATTAAGTGGCACCACACCACTGAAAATTGGTTAGTAACAAGTACAACGCTTAATGCAATTATCTGTATATAGATGCACTCAAGGAGTTCAGGTTGGCAGCAATAACTCGAGGTGCATGTGTGTAGCACAATTCCCAGTACTTCCCACTTAGCCAAGTACACCTACTGCACTTCAGTTCCACCCCAGCTAAAAGTCGCTGTGTGGAGGGAGATTGTGGGATGCATTAAGGTCTGAACTTGTTAGCCAAGGACAGTTGGTCTTGCAGTGGTTGTGTTGGACTCTAAATGTAGCACGAGCTCAGGAGCTCAGGGAGCCTGCTCTAAAACCATAACATTTTGTTGACTCCGGCTTGTTTAGTTCAAGTCTTCACAGATGAAATTTGACTGCTATGCATTTATCCAAGAGCTTGATCCTGAAAGGAACACATGAAGAGGGTAACTTCTAAGAATTAGCCAAGGTAATTTTCTTTTGACCAGCTTTCAGGGTTAGGTCACAGAACGTATGTTTAGACGTACTTTAGCAATGAACATCCTTATAAATTCACTGCAAGCAGCTGCATGCTGCTATCAAATGAAGACCTTGCTTTTTTTCTATTAGACAGCATAATACGTAGTATCTTTTATGAGACAACCTGGGCTACGCAGAAATGTCTTGTTTAGGTTGCTGGGTGCTAAAAGGCTGCTGGTTGACACGGATAATATTTTTCTGAAGAGGCATGCTGTCCAGAGAGATTAGTCTTTAATTCAGTCTTTGCATTCTGACAGAAAACTTGCACTGCGATGCAATGGATTGAACCAAATGTTCATGGTAAAACTCAGTGTCCCAGGATGTTGTGGCAAAGTACCAATTGTTTCAGAAAAGGGATTGATCAAATGCATGGAGGTTGAGGCCATCAGGTACAACTCTGTATGATGCCTGGATGCAGTCTACAGCCTAGGGAGTCCCTGCAGTGCTGACTGTCAGAGACAGGTAGCGTACATGATAGAAAAGATCACCCTATACATGTTTCAGTTCAAGCAGTGTTGCTTCAGAATTATTCAGTGTGTCTGTTCTTATACATCCAAGTGACCAAAGAGGCCATTACAAATACAGAAGGCTGGAGGGAAAACTAATAGTCTAACAACAAGCAACTTGCCAATCGATATGAATAATTAAAATTATCTTGACAGTTCTAATCATCTGTTGCAGCAGTCACTAGTGGAATGTAACTATGAATAGTCACTCAAAGAGAAATGCACAGCTCTGAAAATGTAAACACAACTGAGGAATAATAGAAATACAGAGCTAGAAGGCTGTCAAGATGTCATTTACATTTTCAAAGCAAGTCCTGGCAGAAGTTTGTCTAAACTAGTCTTAAAAGCCCCCTGAGAAGGACTGGAAGATCATGATAATTCCTCCTGGCTGTAAAGTCTCATTAATCTACTAGACTTCAGAGAACTGCTTTTTCTTTGAAGAAACCAGGCTGGTTAGAACCTTTGATATCTTCATCTTCCAGATGTTTTATTAATTCAGTTTTAATCATCATTTCATGTTTGACTTACTTATCATTATGAGCACCATCTGTCACCCTATCCCAGCAAGGAAATTCTTCAGGTGATGTTCTGAAGCCATCTCCTTTTGTGCCAAAAAGAAACATCTAACTCACAGAAGGATTAAAAAAAAAAAAACCAAAAAAACCCCACAACAGATCCAGGAAAGAATATCACTGCTGCCTAGGCCTGAAGCAGCACTATGAATAAACAGCAAAGAACAGATGACTCGGGAGGGGACTGAGGTCTAGTGACCCTGAGGAAGAGTAAAAAAATAACAAGGAAGAAAGGGGCTAGTGAGGGGAAAAGGAAATGCTGACTGAGCAGAAGGAGATCATGGTAGAAGAGACTGCAAAAGAGCTGTCCTTCTAGCTTGTTTGGTGTGGGGCTTCAGTTCCTCGCACTCCAGTTGAAAAGAAATTGGATATTTAGCCCCAGCAGTCACGTTTGCCTTGCCTTGTAAGGGACAAGATTCTGAGCAAGAGAACTTGGTACAAATAGGCATATTCATCATGTGTGTCTGAACTTCCTCAAAAAACCTGGATGTGAAAACCAGAAAGTTCTTCTGAATTTAGACTAGTAGGCATGGGACTTAATGGCCAAAGAAAGTGGGTTTTTTTGTTTGCTTTTATTCCTCCAAAATTACTTCTTAAACACTACCACATAGCAAATACAGCTTGGAACACACACTGGTGCAAATTGACTACGATGGCAATTAAAAATAGTGCTGAAATTAAAAAAGTACATGAATTGCTTAAAAAATATCCAGGCAGCGGAGATTCCCTGTCTCCTTTTACATTAGGGAGTGGGAGAGAAACAAAACTATTCAACAATTTCTGACTTCAGAGATCTTGCTCTTTCTGCCCAGAGGATTACAGAAATTTAATAGTTCAATGCCTATTATTCTTGAACAGAAGCACTTTAAAAACTTGGAATTTCTGGCAAGGAAGCAAACCAAAACTTTTTCAAAGTCCAAAGAAACCACAGCAGTAAGGCTACCAAGGTTTTCTTTTGTTCAGCTGCTTCCTTTTTCCCTCTCCATACCACATGGAAAAGGCTTATTACCTTCATGATGCGCATGTAAGAAGCTTGGTGGATTTCCTGATTCTTCACCACCTTCCTTTTTAAAGCTGCCAAATTCCTCTCAAGATACTCTCGCTGTCTCGTGTACTCCTGCTGCAAATCTATGTCTACTGCTTCAGGCTCCACCTGAGGGGGCACAGCATGTTGCCTCAGTAACTACACTAGCAGAGAAATTCAGCTGCAAGGAGAAGTCAAAGGCCCTGACTCACCGCGTCTGATTGCTGCACATACTTGCTGTAGAGCTCACGGATCCCATCCTTCATTTTTTTGGAATCCTGAATGAAGCCCACACAATTATGAAGGTCTGTTTTAAATCGTTTGATGACAGCTTCCATATTTTGCTTCTGCAAGAATGATGTAGGTACATTCTTATTTGGCTCATCAGAGCACTCTATCCTGTGCAATTTTGTAGAAAGCCTTGTAGAACTGGTGAAAGTTTTAATATACTTCACTTCCACTTAATTTTTAAAAAGATATTTAATTAAAAAACACACTGGGGATGCCACACAAAAAGCAGTGGTAAGTTTTAGCAGTAATAATAATCCAAGACACTTGCATTAGGTAATGTAAGTGCCAGCATCCAGAGATGGCATCTGAAAACCAGTGACATTATTATAAATGCTATCTCCCGCTGTCCTTTCCCATACAACCTACATTGTTATTTAGAAACAACATGAAAACTGTTACTGAGAGAAGGCGAAGGACCAAACACATATCAGACACATGCACAGCTTGATGATTTCACATCAAGATTGCCTTCTCATTCTGACTTAGTTTCTGCCAGGCCCCTCTACCTGCTTCCTCAGTCCTGCGCTGCCCGCAAAGTTGTTTCACCTTCACTTACAGTCCCTTTTCCTCCCTCATGTCTGACCTACTTGTCATCAAACCCAAGAGGTCCTGTCTCCTCCATTAATTCTGCTCTTCATTTCATCCTACTAATGCCTGCGTATCATTGCAGGTGGTAGCCTACGTGCTGCTCCTGTTTAGGCCAAGTGTCCCCAGATTTTAAGCTTGGGCAAGAAAGGGTAGTCAATTAAGCATTTGACTCACTGCTCTGTTAAACCCAGGAGAATATGTGTTGATTGAACAAACTGACACATGAATAACTGGATTTTTTCAATATCAACTCTCTAACCTGGTTGCAGGCTTGGAAGTTTTCTGTCGTTGTCCCCAACGACCAGAGACTCTCCTGGTCCTTGGACACAGTATCCCTGACCTACCTGATTGCTTAGAGTAACACTCCTGCAGTGTTCTGTCCCCCCAAACTTCATTATGTAGGACCTGAACAGTGGTTGTACCCCATACCTTCTGCCTCTCTCTATGCATCTCACGATCAGTTGCCTTTAGTTTCTGTTGCAGTTGTGCAATGCTCAGCTTCAGCTGCATGCTCTCCTTATGGAATCGCTCCAGCTCCTTCTCCATCTGAAAGGAAGCAGGAGGAGGAAATCAGAACTAAAAGGAGACATGAAAAAACAACATGTAACAGGAAAATCAGAGACTGAAAATAGAGACTTGAGGGAGTAGATCCCCCTTCAGGTTGAATTACAACATGAAAAAAAGTCAATTTTGGAACAACACTGCCCTCTGTCAGAACACACAGAAAACACAAAACCGGATATTCAACTCTTTTTTGAGTTACAGTTATTCAAGTGATGTGACGCCTCTTCGTTTCCTTGAGCTGAACTGGAGCTTTACTGTTCCATTTGAATAAAAATGAGCAAGATGGAAATTAACAGTCAATACTGGAAAGAGTAAGTGCTAAAATAAGGAGAACAATTGAATTGAAAAGCTGTGGGTAGACAAGTAGAACATGGGAAAAAAGCAATAAGGGAACTACAGTGTTTACTGGCATAAGACAGTGACCAGGAGAGAGAACAGGGCTTTCATCATGCTAGTCTGATGCACGGAAAAATTGCTCATTAGTTTGCATTTGATTTAAAAGGCTTTTGTACTGAATAAAACAGACTTATGAAAACTAATAGGTCATTGATTGGCTATGTCACCATAGTCCTCATTTGGTGGAGCTAAAGGTACATCTATGGAGAGATCACAGTAAGTTTCCCTCATAAATAAGTTGCCTCAATGAATTTGCTGCAAACTAAGTATGAATACATGGAAATTTTTCGCAGAGCAGGTGACGAACAGTCATTTATCCATGGACCTTAACCCCTAAACAGAGTTCTGTTTGTGTTAATCTGCAACTTTTCTGAGAGAAGTTAACTCTCTCTTCCTCCAGACCAGTAAAGGCAGCATCTTGCAAACTCTACAGGGTATGTGGCGGGCAACCACAAAAGGACAAAATGTATTTTTAAAGCAAAACTCATACTTCTCAGGGTCTAGAATTAAATACTGAAACAGAAGCATAAAAACCTGTGTTGATCACTGGTAGCATGTGATAGAAAATTAAAGAGCAGCTATTGTGCACATATATTTTTATTAACTGTAAAGATATTGAAGCAGTGCTGTGTATACTTGAAAGAAGTCAAGGAACAAACAGGTCGGAGTCTTCCATGGGACTTGCAGGGTTATCTTTGTATTCAAAGGGCTTAGCAGCAGAGGCCAAACGAGAGTGGTACTCACCTCACAGATCTGCTCCTTCCTGGTCTCAATATCATTTTCACGTGACTCTATTTGCTTTTTAAACTCCTCTATTCTGTAATCCAGTACAAACTTGAACTTTTCCAGTTCCTGATTTTTCTTTTTTAGGTCATATATATTCTTCTCCTGGGAGAAATAAGTATAGAGATATGAATCTGACATAACATACTCAAACAGATCCCTAGGACAAAGCACAAATATGGTAGAGGCAAAATCAGCAGTCATAGGTCTAGTGGAAGACCGAACTTCAGTTGCATACCTACAGGGATTGAGTGGGAAAGGAGGGGACAAATAATGCTGAGAGCCATCTACAGGTCCCAGAACAGGGGATGAGAAACTCCACGTCTTGAACTTGGGCTCCTCAAGAAAAGCTTAGAACGTAAACTAAAAACTAAAATCCCACAAGAAAGACGGCAAATTCTTTAAGTTAAAACTGAGTTTCCAGCCATGTGATATTATCACAACATGATACTAGCAAAATAAATTTTGGTATTAAATTAAGGGAGGGTGACTTTGATCTCAGCCAATTGCCTGGTTTCTTACCTTGTCTTGGATAGTGTCGGCTCTCTCTTGAATCTCTGTCTTCAGTGCCAAGATGTCCTTTTGCAGGGACTTAATGATGCCTTGCAGCTTCTGGTTTTCCTCTTTCATTTCATCAATGCTCCTGTTTCGCTCCTTGAGCTCTTTCTGTAGGCTGTTGAACTACAGACGTAAACAAATAAGAACTTTAACACTCTCCAAAAGCTGTGCACAACTTAGCCATGCTACTCTGTAAGATACCTTGTAGACAGTGTGGGATAAAGGATATCAAACTAAAATATGATGAAGGAGCATCACATCACTTAAATATCTGTAACTCACAAAGGGGTTCAATATCTATTTCTGACAGAATACAAGGAATCAAGGAATTTGCATCCAAAAGCAAGAAGAGTATGGGTATTATACCCAAGCTTCTAATAACACTCAAACCCTGGAAAATTATTTTAAGGTGATCGCTTGTCATACATATATCAAAAGTAGACTGCAGGGGTGCCTAGTTCATAGCTCTTGGGCACTCTGAAAATCCCCACCTCATTACTAAGATCTGTGAAGCCAAGAAAATCAGAACCAAGGAATGGTGCTGGTCAAACTGTGAGGACCCACAAAAACATTCCTAGTATCTAAAAGACTACAGAACTGAAAACAGTGCCATGATAATAGAGGGTATAAAGGAAGAGAACCTCTCTGTCTCCACATAGATACTAAAAAAGCTGAAAAGAAAAAATGTTCCTCTAACACCCTTATGCCAATGTAACACCTAACCAGTAAAAGAGGTAAAAGGTTTTATGCCTCCTTAAAAATCCTAGTAAATAAAAAAAATGATGATGCATACAAAACACAAAGTGTCTATTGGATCAAATGAAGCAGTAGAAGTATTTTTCTAACAGAGCAATGCATCAGACACTGGAAAAATGAAAATGTTAATTACTCTCCTATCATGGGATGAACAATATTATGATTTATAATTTAAAACTATGTAAGATAAAAGAAAGTGTACTAATAAAACCAGCCTCCTCTATCATCTAACCTCTAATCATAACAGCAATAAAATCAGCACACAGCTACTTCTTCTTCTGCCCAAATAATCTGAAATATTCAAATTGATCTAAGAACTCACATGAAATGCCACGTATTTACAAACTAAATTGAAAAGCCATTAATCACATTCAGTCTTCAGCTATAAGTTTCCACATGCAGGTCTGATCCTATCACAGAGTAAGACATACCCTCTTATTCATTACTCCTATATCTCCTTTCAGTTGTAGGTTTGATTCCTTTTCTTCCATGAGCCGTCTCTCATACTTGATTTTGATTTCCAGGATTTCTTGGTCTTCGTCTTCTTCAATTTGTTTCTTAATTTCTTCATGTTCTTCAAGTTGTTGCCTCATAAGCTCCTTTGTCTGCAGTTAAGGAAAGCAAACAATAGAGAAGACAACAGTAAGAGGCGAATAAAAAAGAGGAGAATTCTTTATTTGTAACCATTTCTCCTGGGAGAATATATATTTGGTGGACTCTTTAATTGCAGCAATTTAATTTAAGGTAACTTAACTTCTTAGGGGATTAAATAGGGGATTAAATTTAAAAACTTAGGACAAACATAAACAATTCTTCTTTAAAAAAAAAAAAGCATTCTTTAAGGTTTGGATGCTTCAAGTTAGGAACCTGGCCCAAATACTAACATCAGCAAACTTGTTCTGGCTACAGAAATTGCAAACATGAGTAACACTTCAGAAGATCTTTTAAAATTGCTGTTTCTGATGCAGTAGGACAAATAACTACTGAGGTTTGCATTAGTCTCTGTATGCCTCTATTCTCACATTTGCTCCACACATTCTTTCCAAATTGGTATTGCAACATAGGGCTGCAAACAGTAATGCTGATAGAATTTATTGACTTTAGATATGTAAGTGTCAGTTCTCTGGCTGTCCTTTATCAAGCCACGTCTTTGACCTCAATGTGCAGTTTTTTAAGTACTCCCGGTATTTCTCTTTGTTCTCCACATTACGTAGGCAGGAACCTCAGGGACTCAAGAATGGAATTCACTATTTTAGAAATGTTATTTCTCCACTAGAACAAGCAGATTGAATCTTTCTTCAATTATAGTAAATGTATTATCTAACCCACATTAATAAACAGGAATTCTTGGATCTAGGAGAAAGAGGCAAAGCTGAGAATGCCAAAGGATATTAATCTTAGCAGGCTACTTACTCACAGTATGAAGCCCACTAAAGTTGGTAAGTCAGCTGAGTTTTCCTCATTACTATTCTGCCTGTCAACATATATCCCCAAGGTTACAGGCACATTAGGATTTGCATGGAGGGAGCCAACCTCTCCTGTCTTAAGGAACATTATATCACAGTTGGAGATAAAGTTAGTCAATAATTCAAAATGAAATCAAGTTTCCTACCTCTTCCAGCAGAACAGATTTCTCATTAAGTTTTTCCTCATAAGATTCTGTTAGCTCCTTCACAGCCCTGCTTTTGCTCTCCTCCAAACTGTGCAATTGTTTCTCGTATTCCTCCTGCATCCTCTGGGATTTCATTTCCAGCTCCTGGTATTTCTCATTTTCCATTAAAAGCTTCTGATTACTGTCAGATTCTGGTAACAGGAAACACATGGAACAGACAAAACTAATAGAAAAGAGAGGTGTATCCTATCCCTCTTTAGTCATCACTGTCTTACTGTCTATTGCTTTTTTTTTGCAGCTGGTGGCAATAAAGTTATCTTAGAAGCACTTCATCACTTTCTTCATCAGATACACATGGGTTTTAGACTCTGTGATCATACAAAATTTTACATCAGAAAACCACCTCTTGAATTTCCTGCCCTTCTTTTTACTTACCACTTCACTAATAATGCCCATTCCAAAGTTGTCATTCACCTTTCTCAGTTGTGTCACTGAATATTCAGCTATATCTGCTGCATCTGGACAGAATCTTGTTCTGTTCCAGCTTGAACAAGTCTAAAACCTACAGCAAAATCTCCTACTCTGTCATTACATTATTTAGGCATTCCCTGCAGATGACAACCCTGACAGAGCCGTACAAGCACAAGTGTGACAGAGTATGAGTAGGCAATGGAATCATTTATGGGTGGACTTGCTTTTTGGCACTAATTTGCAGTATTTCTGGTTTATCTTGATTACAGATCAGGGGTCTGGGTATTTCCGTGTTGTGTGCATTGTACATCAGCCTCCTCGCTGAACTGTATGACTTCACTATTCTTGCAGAGTGAGCGGCCTGATAAATGAAGAAATTACCAATCTCAAAAGGCAAATATCTAAGATACAGTGCCCACGTGCATGTTTTCATCATGGTCACATGCATAGTGGAGTTTAGACAAACATTTGGTCTGCAATATCTATCATTTGTTATCGTCTAACCTAGCTGTTGCATCTCCCTGGCCTGTTTATCCTTCAGCTCAGACAGTTGAAACTGGAGGTGCTGCTCCTGTTTTTCTTTCTCTGCCTGTAAAATCTGGGGGGAAAAAAATAAGAAAAATACATTTCAATTTGAAACTTGGCAAAGCAGTGTCCAAATTGTTTGTGTTCTTAGCCATGGTGGGGAACACATACATAACAGAATTTATGTTTGAAGTCTCTCACCAAAATTCAGATGCCACGTGTCACTAAGTGAAGTTTTCCCAGAGACTAGTTAGCTAAGGGAAAGCAGCAAATGGAGTTCATATAATACAGGCTACTGTATAATCCTAATCTAACAAGAAAATTTGGTGAGCTACAAAAGCCTTCCCTTCTTCGTGTGTCCCCACTTGAGGAGAATTTGCAATTCCACAAACTGTGGTCCCTATACTAAAGTTCAAGCTGCTTCCTGTCTCGCTTGAAGCAACCTTGAGGCCCTTAAATACTGACATTTGCATAGAATGACAGAAACCTAAGCAAAAGTGAATTTTGAAGGCCATTTGCTTGGAATGTCTATCACTACAAATTATTTAATGTTCTAAAAAAAAGCACAAAGAACTGGAACAAGAAAATGGATGAGAAATTTCTCAGAAAAGTTGAGAATTGTACCATAGGTACAATTTTTTCACTTTCTCCTCTTAACAACTGTATGGGTCTTGCATAAGCAGAAATACTCCATTTGCCTGCTGGACACAACATATAATAAAACTACTGAGTAACTTCACAAATTTTCATACTAGAATCCTTCTTTATGTGGTGTCAAATGGAAATACTGCTTGAAGGGACTATATATATAACACGGCAAAATAAGCAGTAACAAATTACCAGGACAGGATAACAGTCATCCAAAATCTCAAACAGAACATGAGGCTGACAGAACTGAGTCATGCAATATGTAATATCTCACTTGAAGCCATCTTACTGCCAGAGAAATTGCTACTGGGTCACTTGCCTCCTAACTCTCAAAAGGGTCCAGAAATACAGCAAATTACAGGTCAGAAATTTGGTGTGTGCACCAGACAGATGGACAGAATAGAATCAACAGACACAGACAAATAGGACAGTGGGAAGAATTATCGTGACTTGTGCCTTTCAGGAATGTCCTGCTTCATGACCACAGAGAAATCAATTAAATCAATCAAACACATGAACAGAAGAAATCCAGGGAATATATTTTGCTTCTGTTTTCAAAAAACATACAAGACACCTCAGCAAATGTTTTTTAAAAAGCCAGGGCATAAAGAAGGGGGCATTAAGAAGAATTAATTTGTTGGATCCTGCAGCAGCTGCAACCTTGTATGTGATGGAGCTTTTAAGCCATGGCCCCATTTCTGCTCAGGGGTGATACAGCTTACTGATCCTTGGTCTCAGGCAGCATTAGTGCTGCAACTGGTCTTACCTGAAGATATTTAATAGGCTACCTAGGAGAACTCTCGCAGCCCCTTGTACATACAAAATACTTGACTCAAAGGTAGCTTCATGCCTTAAAAATATGAAGAACATCTTCAATGAAAAGGAATGTGTCATTTTTCAGATGCTTTACAGTGTTCATAGACATATAAAGCAAGTGTGAATTCAACTCTTCAGTGAAAGATGCCTTGGTATTTGGTTCTGCAATACGAATCATACCTGGTATTTGGCTTTAAGGGAGTCTATTTCCTGAGTGAAATTCTTTTCCAATTCCTTTATTTTTTCATTACAGTACATGTCCTTGAGACATAGCTGGTAATCCTTTTCTGTCTGTAGCTCTTTCACATGAATCTGCAGGTCTAGCATTGCCTGATTCTGTTAGGACATGGATGAGAGGACAGTTTTAAGAGAGATTATTTGCCATTAGCAACAGCTTGTTAAGGATGTTTTATTTCCATGCACGTATTTATGAAAGACAGCCTTTGCAGAGAATTTACAGGCAGACAGATCAAGAATAAGTTCCAGAAGTAAGGTTCCTTTGTTATGTTACATGACGATTTATAGAAATGCAGCTTCTGACTTCTCTGCTCTATTAAAACTGCTTTCAAGAGATTGAGGAAAGCATTAGAGAAAAGTCTACACTTTTCTCCACACTCACTGTTCACACAATGCAGTTTGTACATTAACAGGCAGCTACTTGCTGCAAACTCTTTTTATGACACAAGCCACACAAGCCCTCTTAAACATGGGGCCATGTAGGAACAGCTAGTCACAAGCATCACGCAAACACAATTCATAAGCTGGGGTCCTGGTCTGGGCTGGACTGGCCACTAAATGTTTGTTAAACATAAATGAATGTTTAGTGGTCAGTTCAGCCCATACCACAACACCTGTGCACTAGGAATCCTACGGTACATGTTCACAAGTTGCTTGCTCCTCCTACCTTCTCTTCTATATCTGATCTCATGATCAGCACTTCCTCAGCATACTCAGCTTCCTTCTCCCACTTCATCATCCCAACTCCTTTATCATACACTTTCCATATAAATATAGAGCCATCCTCTGAGGCAGTCAGCAGAAATAGGTCATCATTTGTTATGGACATCTTGGAAGGAAAGAACAAAATAGTAGTAGAGACAAGGAAGTCAAGTAGAGACACAGTTTGGTTTTATACCATATTTTTCTCCCCACCACATACTCCCTGTCATTTCTATCACAGAAAGTCAACAGGAGAAATACTACATAGTCCCACTACCAACATTTTGATTATGTCCTCTACTCCTGCTCCACCCTGCTCCAGACAACAGAGGAATGGAAAGAAAAGAAGAACATGTGAAGACACTGGATCCTCTTCTGCTTTCAAAGCCGTAGGAAGAATTTTAAAAACCTGGAATAGAAAAGACAATCTAGACAGTTATAGCACAGACAGGCAATTTATGTGACAATTCCAAAGGTCTCTAGCTTTTTTCTTTGAGAAGTTGTTTGAGCAAGAGATGGCTAAATGTTTTCTTTTGAATCTGCAAATAAGCCCACCAAGAACTATCTAGTGCTAACTGCTGTCACCTCCACCAGACCTGTTGTGACTGTGTGGCCTGGCATAGAGTACCAAGGAGTTGACACAGCTGATGAGTGATGTGAGAGTAGAGTTGCAATAACTGAAGTTCATAACCTAATGCTGAACTGTGCAGCTCTAAGTCAAGGTGCTGCATTTGACAGCGACACTTAAAATGACAAAAGTATGAACATTTTTAGTAAGTCAGAAGATGTGGCTTCCTGGAGAAAGTGCACTGAAATGTTTCACGGTTGCAGGCTCTACTCATCATATCCCCACCTTTCAGGTGCTGCTCATTAGCCATTTAGAAATACACTCTGGTTAGAACATCAGCACCACAGTCTCCTCTGCTCATTACCCTGGCAGCAAGTTGTTTCATACGTTGCCTCTCATTTCTCCTTCTATTGTCACCAAAGGTTTTCATGTCTGCGTAACTTTATCTTCCGCTTTCCAGAAAGAGCTATATCAAAGTTCTCCATCAAGGATATGCCACATTATGTATCCTCGTGTAAGCCACTTTTTAGGCAACATCTATTTCTAGAGAAAGGTCTTCTATGAATGCTGGAATATTCATTCTCCACGTGCAGGCTCAACCTTAGTTTTAACATATTAGGCACTGAAGTGGGAAGGAGAATCAACGCTAAAGGAGATGAGGAGCAGCTACTGCAGAGAAAATAAAGTATTCTGTTACCTTTGTAACAGCCCCTGCATGGGCCTGATATTCATTGAAATCCTTTGTCAAAGGTAACGGGTATTTCATAGCTCGAATTGTCCCCAGAGATGTACCAACAAATACCATGTGGCCGGAATGAGAAACAGCTACTGCAGTATAAACAACACCAAAAGCAGACACTTCATGCTGGATCTGGAAAAAAATAATCAAATCACCATACAAAATCCTGACAATACACTAAGTTTCCCAATAGTGTTTGATTACTCATTGCATGAGCAATAGTCATACCTCTGCCTGCACCAAATAATGCAGTTAAAAGAATCTACACGGCTATAGGAGTAAAGCCATGAACAACAATTAGTGTTAATCTTTACAGATATGCACTCTTAAAACTTCAAGCCAAGTTCTACAAGCTGATCACTTCTGAAAGATGTAATAGTTACCATGTAAAATTTATTACTTTTCTGGATGAAAAAAAATGCATGTAGCCTACAGTATTAGATGCATTACACTTGTATTTCAGCAAAACGGTAGATACAATATTGCCAAGTTAGTTTGTTAGCTGGATTAGAAGATTTCTGGATGAATCCAAGTAAAGATATAGAAATACAAAACTATGACAGAATCTCATGTTTCATGGTAAGGGACATAAAGCACAAGAAAAGTGTCAGTAAATACTGCAGTTACCAAAACCAGACTGAGTCCTACTTATCAAATGGATGATAAGGAAACCAAAGGACTATTACCCTCCCCAGAGAACTTAGCAAAATCCCAGAGTGCTTGTTAGCTCACCAAAGATTCTGATATTTCTTTGATAGTTTGGTCAGATCCAACAGCAAAGGTGATTTTGGCATCAGGAGACAGGGCAATGCTGCTGTAGATGCAGGACTTGAGCACACACTCTGACTCCCTTTTACCTGTCAACATGTTCCACTCATACACAGCACCATGTGTGTCACAGGAGAAAAATTTAGCATCATCTGCGCTCCATTTTACTGCATGTATCTGTCAAAAGCAAAATACACCAAGTCACCTGATATGGAAGTTATAGACATACAGCATGCAGTCATTTTACTGGTAAATCCACAACTTTGGAATCGTATTTCTAAGCCTTACTTAAAAATCCCTAAATGTTTCTTAACTAATTCCGTTTTAGCACTAAAAAAAAAAATCAGTAAGAATTACTTTATGAACACACTGTAAGGAAAAAGCTAATTTCAATAATGAGTAGTACATTTTATTTTTATGATTTATTACTGGGATATTTTTCCTTGTTCAGCTACCTGCCAATCATTCACCTTCAATTTAAGGACAGACTCTTTAGATGGATCTAGTGCATGCATACACTGATTCCTAACCAAAAAAAACCCTGAGTTTTATATTTCTATTTTCAATTTTTGGGCCCATTTTTGATCCAAATTGTACTTTACTTTTTCAAAATGCATCTTGCTAACTAGTTCATACTTTAATAAGTTGTATCATATAGGATTTCTTTACTAACCTTCCCACTATGTCCTTTCAGATTATTAATATTCTCAAAGGTGATACTGGAATAAATTTGAATCACATTTCCATTAACTGCAGCAAAAAGATGGCCTCTGTTACTGAACGAGCACTACAAAAAGAACACAAACACCCATTACTGTAGATGCAGTGGATAAAAAAATTCATGCATTGAATTCCAATGACATCGTCTAATATCAGAATGTTACACAAAAAACCCAAAACCTCCATGACATAATTAGCCTCTTACAGCTTTCTTAATTGGTGCCTTCCCCTGTAAATTCAGCCCTGGAGTATTTCTGAGCAAACTACCCCTTCTGCAGCTTCCTAGGTCCACAGTTATGCATCAGCTCCCAGACTCACTTTCCAAGAGTCAGAATCCTTTTCTCTGTGCTCTGATATCCTAAATCCTACTAGAATCTAGCAGAGAGGTTTCTATCTTCTGTCATGTCTTCACCACTCTGCTCCCTGTAACTCCCCCAATTTCAGTTTTTGCTTCAGTCCTTACCTCTCTACACTTTCTCACAGCAAACTCCTTGAAAACACGCATGTCCTCAAACAGTAGACTTATAAATCGTAGTTTGTCAGAAAACCCAACCAAACAGAAGAGGCCAGTGGGATGAAGTGATACTGTGTACGCTTCCTCCCGATATTCCTTACACAGCTCCAAAGTGCTGGAAGAGAAAAATCCATTGTGCAGTATGGAACAGTACAAACTCCCTATGCACACTTGGCAGGACATGATCTGGCCGGGCAGGGACATCTGCAGCTACAATCTGACTCTGCTTTGTCCTTGAGGAAATGTGTTGTCAGTCAGTTCAATAACGATCACACAGATGTTACAAAGGCAAATCTGAACTTTCTGGTTCACAAAGAAGGTGTGGAAGGTGCAAGAGCAAATCCTTGTTTTACTGTAATACGATGAAGCAGGTAAATGAACCGCTGATTACAAACCTACTCAAACATCTCTTCTGAGACTTATGTTTTTTCCCCTCTCCCTTCATAAAACCTTGAAAGCTGGAGTCATTGTCCTTAAGAACTATGGCTATGGAGCAGGAGATGGGACAACAGTATCTTAAGACAAAGCTGAATTAAACATTCCTGAAGATTCTTTTTTCTCCAAAACACATTAGAAGTCTGACACAAAAATGGCTTAATAGAAAAGACTTTGGATTCTTTCGGCACTTGTTTTAAAGGCCCTGCATGCTTCCCAAATCATGTCACTAGGACGATTTACATCCCAAACCACACAAGAATTTTACCAGAACAACACTCTCTTTCATATAAGATTGCTGCTGTTGGTTTGTTGGATTGCCTGCTAAATTCAATATACAAAAAAATACGAGGTAATAACAAACACAAACAACTCTTTACTTCATTTTGTAATTCCAGATACGGACAGATCTATCCAGGGAACAAGTAGCAAGAATGGGTTTCCAAATACAGATGTCCAGACCAGTGATCGAAGCAGAATGCAACGGGAAATTCAGATAAGCAAAATAAGCTGTCTTCTCCTGAGAAACAATGAGAACATAAAAAAGGAAAAAGAAATCACAAATATTACACTGTAGGCAGTAAGTCACATTAGAAATCTGTCATAATTCTTTGCATGCAGTCATCAAAAAGACTTGAGGATACCACTTAATCCTTTTAATGCACCGGTCTGCACATATCAATGTTAAAAACATAGTAATATTAGGATTAGTTTAAACTTTATAATTAGTAACCATGAAAAGTAATGCAGGGAAAATGTAAGCTCCATAATTCTCATACACTAGTGAAAACAGAAAATAATTAGGGGTGTCCAAGGAAATGCAAGTTAGATAATTAAATAAAACTGGACTGCAAGAATTCAGTTAACACTTTCTGGTCAGACAGATATTTAAAAATAATCAAGTGTTGAGTAATATGCAACTAAACTAGGCTGTTTAGCTAGTACAAGCTGGAAGTGAATCATCAATAAAATCTTAGGCTGCATGCAAAAAAAGGACCCATAACTACAAAACCTCTTTTTGTAAAGATCTTTCCGTATGTATGTACACAGGTTAGGTATTTAACTCCATGGAAGTCCATTTCATGGTAATACATTTACCTCTTGTCTTTGTATTATTTATTTCCTTCAGAGTAGGGAATGTTTCTCATCATGTTTGTCCTTCACAAATAGGCTTCACTTCTAACTAGGGCTTCAACAAGTATTTTTGAGTTACATCATATTCCCATGGCTGCTCCAGCTTTATCATTATATTAAAGTTTCTGCATATTACAGTGGGGCATAAACTACTACAGTTACATTAAAAATCTTTCCCTTAAAGCCTTACTTAAGTGGTTTGACAGTGACATGTACCTGTGAATTGTTTTAACAGCATTCTCTATCATTCTGCTGAGTAACATCAGGGATTCATACGAAGGGATGCTTGAGCAAAGGGCTACTGAATTCCAACTCTCAGAGGAGAATATAGAACCCTTCATATCATGAGCTTTAAGGGTTCAGATTCTGTTTGATGGATTTTTTTGAGAATCCATCATAGAAAGTGACACAGAATAAGCCTGTGCCATGACAATGCACCCCTTACTGGACACGACGTCCGTGGAATGTAAGAAGATTGCACTTACCTTCATAAAATTGCTGGAGGCCATAGTAAACATGTAAAGCTGGTTTTTATTTGTGTTAACGACCATCGTTTCCTCAGAGGGGCTGAAGCATATACATATAATGTCCTGTCTGCTCGACATTTTTGGCTCACTGCTAAACGGGTCCTGAGGAATCTGCACAAGAAATGCATCCCATGGGATATTCCAGGTCTCCATGTTTTAGTAGTGTGCATGTGCACATGCAAACTTTAGCTGTAATGCTGCTCTAATAAGCATATGCATAACATCAGGAAGATAACTTGGATATTTAATAGTACATAACTGCTATAAGGCAGAGAATAAAGGACAAGATAACCTAACTGTATCTATAGCATTACAGCTGAAAAAAAGTATCAGAAAACATTTCAGCAGTAATCTTAAGTACTGCATTAAACAAAAATGAAAATGGTAGCAGAAAAATATTGCAAAAAAACCTAGCAAGTGTCAGAATTGAAAACTGCCTGAAAATTATGATCTCAGAATTCTTTACACTGTACCATTCAGGTTGATAACAGTCTTATTACAGGGTCTCATGCATAGGGAAGATCTGACCTTTTACACCCAGAGTATGAAAGCTTAACCAGGTCATCTGAGTGAAATGTTCTTATTCAGAGATTGCAATTCAATTCATCCAGCTCACTATAGAACAGTTAGAAATCTTATTAGATTACTTAAGAGTGCACAAGTTGCATGATAGCTATAATAAATACTTGAGGGGAAAAAAGCTTTGCCTTGGAAAAAGCAAGCAGCCTAGTTCTTCAGAACTGATGTAGACTACTCCTTAGCTCCAAAAGTCTCCATAAACAAAAGTTTCTTAAAGGTTTAGCAGCCTCAAAGCACATTTTGCATGTGGGAACATGCAGATCTGCCTTGCAAAAAGACATCTGTCACTGACTTTCAGTTTGACCTCTGGCAACTCCTTTCCTTTTGACATCACCAGGACAGTTAGCTAATGCTTACAATGTAATTTAGAGATATGACAACAATTATTATTAATAACTGACTCAGAAGCACGTGCGTGCACATACACTCCCTCGCTCTTCTCCCCCCTCCCGCCCCCGCAAACAGGCCTCTGCTGCATAATTGCTTGGAAAAGGTTTTTTCTCCCTACCCTGATTTCTTGACTCTCCTTGTAGACTTCCTTTTCCTTGGTCTTCTCAAACAGAAGAACAACTCCTGGGCTACATGAACATGCAAAGCCTTTGGAATAAGCTGCAATTGCTGATATTTGAGGCAAAGAATCCTGTTGTGAACCATTATCTTCAGAGGCCAGTCCATAATAAACATCAGAAAAACTGCAAGCAAAGACATGCTTATCAGCAGCAACCAATATATTACAACCCATTCATAAACTGGACAGGAAGGAAATAAGTGAATGGCCTGCAAGTAATCTGCATGGACAAGCATGAAACTATTAGCAATAGTATTTAATAGATTTACCTCTCATATTCTTTTGTTGCTGTGTCTTCTTCTAGTTTCCTGGGTGATTTTTTGTATTCTACAGTTCTCTCCCACTGTAGCTCCCCAGTTTCAAACAAGATAACTTTGCCTTTGTCAGTGCCACATATAATTTCCTCCTTGGACAGCCAGGCATGGCACAAGTAGTTCTGTGGCTCTCCCTTTTGTAAATTCGTCTGCTTCAAACTTCCTTCACTATATTGAAACAGTTTAAAAAAGCCATTTCCAGTGATACAAACCTGTGCACTGTCTTCAGGACTAAAGCTCACCTATGGAACAAAAGAGAGAGAAATTATTTTACACAGCTATGTTCACAAATAAACAAATATTATACCTGAAGACCCTTTATATCAGATACAGAAAAGCAAACATGGGAAGAAAGTTCTTAGAAACATACAGGAATACAGAAGAGACTAAGAAATAACCATCATAACGACATATTGCAGTTTTTCCTTTCTAAACTGTTTATATCAATTTTACATGATGCTACAAATACATTAACTCTATTAAGCACTATCTGAATACCAGTGCAATACCCACGAGAAAGTTGTCTCTGCTTTCAGGATTAAAGGACAAAAGTAAAGCAAAAATATCTCCTTACTGCTCATTAGCAAGATTTTTTTTCCAGTAGCAATCTTCCTAAAAAGTGCAACCATTCACTCTTAAAGGCCAGCAATACATTCTGTATTTCAGGCAAACCTTGCCCGTTATGCATATTAATTTACATAATTAGGTGCTTATTTGTGAACACCTATAAGTAGAGTAGCCATCACAATATCCAACATAAAGGACAGCAGAAGTTACACCTCGTTTTTCATGCTTAATGGGACTTTAGACAGCAGTTGCCTTTATAGTTACCCTCCTCTCTGTAGGAATTGAACTCCTAACTCAGCAGTTCATCCAACCTCTGCCTGTAGCTGTGCCCCAGAAAAAATGTCAGCCAGGGTCTAACCAACCCAGGTACTGAAAGCTTCTTACCTCCCTCAAGAAAGATACTAAAAAAAGGCACCAAAAGCAGGACCCAGGAACTGAGTGCCATCAGCCTACTCTTAGCCACTCTTCCTGGACCACTCCTCTCCTCTGATCTGCACATGCAACACACTGCAGGGAGGAAAAGGGGCACAAGTATGCCCAGAGCTTCCAAGACGCACGTTATGCCTAATGAGCACAGCCAATATATTTAATGAGTGTTCCTGCAGGGACACAAGGGACGCATTGCACACTCGCTGCCCTATACTTCATGTGACATAAAAGCCCTATCTCATGTGACATAAGAGATAAGGATGTGAAAATGTCTGTGATGGGTCAAAGCAAAAACTTATTTAGCCCAGTATCCTATGGCTGAGGAAGGCCAAGAGCTGATGCCAAGAAAGGCCATACATAGAAACTGTATAAAATCTACAGTGTGGAGTCCTCTCCTCCCTCTCTTGCCCTAGAGAGAAGCCATGTGGCCACAGGAAAACATACTGCCCACATTTCCTGCTGACTGAACCTAGTTGCTACCTGGCACCCAGTAGCTGTTGAACGAAAGTTGGATCCTTTTATCCACCTTTTTGAAATAGTGCAATAAGCTCCCAAAATAACCAGCCAACTGTGAATCGAAACGTTAAAAATAAGCCGCAGAGACACTGTCCCAGCTGAGTTTTGGAGGGAGGTGTGTGCACCCTTGTACCCTGGCAAGGTTGCGGGCAGCCGAATGGGCGCAGGGTTGGTGGCACAGCGGACTCGGAGCCTGTCAGGGCCGTGGCCGTTACCTGGCAGACGCTGCTGTCCAGGGCCTCGACGCGAACGGTCGCCATCAGCCGCTGCTTCTCCCAGAGCCAGTAGGTGAGATGCCCCTCGGGAGGGAGCGTGATGGCCGCCAGGTACCGGCAGTCAGGAGAGAAGGCCAGGGACACCACCTCCCGCGTCGGAAGCTTGGCGGAGGCCAGCGTCCTCCGCCGGCGTGCCGGTGCCTCCGACAGCTCGTAGACCGCCAGGACCGGCTGATCCGCCACCGTTTCCGAGACCGCCAGGTACTGCCGGTTGGGGCTGACCGCCAGCGCCTGGACGCCCCGGCTCTTCTCGGTGCCTGCGGGGAGGAGAGGGGTCAGATCGGGCCGGGAGCGGGACCGAGACCAGGGCCAGGATCGGGGCCGGTGACACCTGGGATGAACTTGTGCCATTTCTGCACAAGGTGGAGCTGGAGGCAGCCCGTCCCCGCCGCGTGTAGCACGACCTGGTCCTCCAAGAAGCAGACGCCACCAGCGACCCGCGGCCGGCAGCCGAAGACGGCCACGGGCTGCGCCGCCACCGCCGACATGATGCTGCCGCCGACGCCGCCGTCGCTGTGGCAACCGCGGCCCCGGCACGGCCGGAAGCGGCGGTGGAGGCGCGCGCACGCGACCGGAAGCGACAGAAGCGGTGGCAGCATGGCGCGGCGCGAGTCCCTTTCCGACTCGGAGTCCGGCTCGGAGGATTCCTCTCTCTCCGACTCGGAGGTGGGTCCGTGGCCGCGGTGGTGGGGCCGGGGAGTGGGTCCGGCGGTGAGGTCTCCACCGGCTGCCGCGGGGCGGGGCTGCCCGATGCTGGCACCGCGGCCTGAGTGTCCTCTCTCTCCGCAGCTCCAGGAGGCCTTCTCCAAGGGCTTGCTGAAGCCGGGGCTCAATGTCGTGCTGGAGGAGCGGCCGAAGAGGCGCAACGACACGGTGAGCGAGGCTTTCCAGGAGCTGGGCGGGATCCCCGGGCCGGGTGCGGGGCAGAGGAGCTCGGAGCTGTGGTGGTTTGGGGTGTCGCCCACCGGCTCTGCAGGAGCAGCCCACGGTGTGACCTGGCTGTTCAGCCGGGCCGGCCTTGGGGAGGTAGTTCTGTGTTGGGGTGTGCAGAGCTGTGCTTCTTTCCCAGGATGGACTGAAGCTGTGCCTGTCCGAATTCAGGCAGCAGCTGGCTTGGGTGGAAAGGCTGGATGTGACTTTGGGCCAGGTTGCCGATCCCGTCTCCCAGAGCGCTTCAGGCAAAGATGCTGTTGATCCTGAGAACGATTTTCAGAGAGAGATGAGCTTGTAAGTGCCAAAAAGGGAGATTTCTTGTAGGGTCTGGGCACAGTGCTGCATGCTTGAAGTCTGTTTTGCAGGTGTGCTGCAGACTGCCATGCTGTCTGTCACCATGTCACTCTTGTGCCATGTGTTTTTACATTTGATGGCTCTCAACGTTTTCCAAAATAACTCCAAATTAATGCTATTATATTTAACTTGTCTTGTGATGGGAAATAATTTCCCTCCTTGCAGCAGATTTCCATTCACTGCTGAAAGATTTATTTTAAAAGTTGCAGCGCTATGGCTTTAACACGGGATATGAATTTTTCTTTGTGGATTTGTGTTGGTGTTATTACAGCTCTCTTGTTATGCCTTACCTTCTATAATCCAACATATAAAACCGTAACTGGAAACAAGATAAATGCATACGTGCAAGATACAAGTGTCAATATTGTACTGGCAAACAAATTGCTTCTCGTAGCACTGAATGCTGTAGGGCACGGAATGTTGATGTGATTCTGGATCGATGCTTGTTATATCTCAGCATCAGCTGGCTTGTATGAGCAGAATTTCTGTCTGCCCTGGGAGATACCCGGTGACAGAGCTGGTGCTGTGCTGTCTCCCTAGTTACCGGCAGGCTCAGGCAGCGGTGCTGGATGCCCTACCCAGGCTGCGTAAGCTCCAAGTTCCTACTCGAAGGCCAGATGATTACTTTGCAGAGATGGCTAAATCAGACCAACAGATGCAGAAGGTATGTGCAGTGAATAATGGCTTTCTTTGCTGTGTCATGTGTTGCTTTTAGCCCATGTTAGGGATTGTTTTTAAAGCATGATGTGTGAATACTGACCTTCATCTCTTTGACACCTGTGACAATGTTTGTATTTGAAATTTTGTTTGTGGAAGGAAACTTCTTCCTGCTTAGGTATTTCAGTGCAATGTGGGGATTTCTATAACATGTTGGAACATAAAGTAGAGAAGCACAATTTATGTGTTGTCAGAAATCTATTTAATATTAAAAATGGAGGCTTTTTCTCCATGTTTGTGACAGTGGTTGTAAAGTTGGCTGTGCTTATGCTTTTTGGCCTAAGACATGCAGTCAACTGTGGCATTAATGCGATCCTTTCTCCCCATTTAAGTATCACCCTGTGTTTATACTTAGCATGGTTTGGTTCTTTGTGATTTTAAACTGTGTGTGTTACTGAATTAATCTGCCATGGGTAGTAAGTAAGGAATTGTGTAGGAAGTAAAAATTTCACAAACTTACTTCTTGATTGTTGTCTTTGTTCAAAATGGAACTTTTTTTTTTTTTTAGTTTTGCAAAAAAGACTGTATTGTACAAATTAAACATGAGCTGGAGTCTTTTTTGGAAGTTCATGTATGACTTGGTCACTGTTTTGATGGTTGATAGCATCTTCTGAGAGAAGATGATTAATAATTAGCTTGTACTAAGACTTAAGTCAATTCTGCATATCGCTGTTGCCTTATTTTGCTGCCTTCTGTTTGAAAAGGAGTTATTAAATCCTGTTGCAGTCACAGACTAAATCCAGAAGTTCTATGTTGAGATTTTTGTAATCCCTTGTAATGTGGCACTCTTCTAGAAATGTTTGTGAGCAAGGAGGGAGTGAAAAAGGTGTTTTCTATGGCATGGAAGGACTGTTGGCTCTTTAGTGCTTCACTTTTAATAAGGACAAGAAAGAAACTATCAAGTCGTCTACTTACACCTGAGTAGACTGACAAGATACTCTTGTTTAGCAGTCCCATTAGAGCCCATTATAAGGCTTTGTCTTGCCTCTTTGTGAGTTTTGTCTTGTTAACCACATTTTGACTACAGATCAGCTCAGCAGTTTCTGTAATAACTGTTCCTGCCTTGAGTTGAAAGAACACGATGCCTTATCAGTGAAAAAACCTACATTGTTTCAGGAAGGTAGCCAGTGAGTGACTTTGGAGGTAAATTAAGTATTATCTGATTGAGAGATGTTCCATATAATTACTGATTTCAGAACTGCACAGCAATCATTCAAGTCATATTTTCTTTTGCATTATTGATATTTTTTGGGTTTTTCTCTATCTCTAAGATTCGACAGAAGCTTAAGAGTAAACAGGAAGCAATGGAGAGGTCTGAAAAAGCAAAACAGCTCCGTGCAATGAGAAAATACGGCAAGAAGGTGAGGATAAGCTACAAAAGGGACCTAGTTATGACAAGAATCTAGAGCCTGAATGAAGAACTTAGTGAGACCTGGAGGTCTCACAGAAGGCTGGCTAAAATCTATGGAATTTCTCTAGTCTTCTGTGTACCCGCTTTGAAAGAAGACAGAGCAAAAAAATGGGATACCTTAAAAAAAATAGAGAAAAAGGCATGGGACAAAACAAGGAACAACACTAACATTCTGCTTCTGATCTCAGGTGCAAACTGAGATTCTGCAGAAGAGGCAAAAGGAGAAAAAAAATATGTTGAATGCAGTCAAGAAATACCAGAAAGGTAAAGTTAACTTGTCTGAGAGTGAATGCGTGATGGGAATAGTGTGAGCAATGTAGGGAGTGTGATGAGTGGTGTCGTTCTGTAGTGCTGGGCAGTGAGGTTGAAAGGCTGTGCAGAATCACATGCCAGTGACATTCAAAATCCTCCCAAAGAGCTGTTCTTCAGTGAGGGTGACTTGTTCCTATTACTTGCTTGGACTGAAAATTCGTATTTTCTGTGGTGGTAGTTTAGCAACTCTTATGTCTTTGCTCTTGCAGGTCTCTCTGACAAGCTGGATTTTCTAGATGAAGAGCAGACATTGACTCAGGGCAATAAAAAAGGCAGTGCAAATCAACGAATAAAGAAGGGGTAAGACCAGAAAAGGAAGATATTTAAATGCAGAATCTCTGATTATTTTTTTTTACAGTCTTTTAGGGGATCGTTTTGTGCAACAAGAAAGCTGTTCTGATTAATATTCATTAAAATAAGTCTCAGGTGGCCATCTGTCCCTGGAGAGGAGGAAAACTGTGGCCAGAATAGAACGGAGAGTGAAATGTGCTAATTTCTGCCTCTTCTATAAAAGGGGAAAGGCTTATGATGGCAGATGGGAATCCATCAGCAGATACGTGTGCCTTCTTAAGAGCTTCCCAAGGAAAGGAATAGAGGTGATGATGTTGTTTGGTTGTTTTTCAGACCAAATGCCAAAAGGAGATACAAGAATCAGAAGTTTGGGTTTGGTGGAAAGAAGAAGGGCTCAAAGTGGAACACAAAGGAAAGTTTTAATGATGTATCCAGCTTCCGGCCAAAAGTGGCTCACAACAAAGGCCCAGGAAAAGCAGGAAAAGGAGGGAAAAAAGCTCTCAATGTAAGTAAAATGTTTCATGCAAATGATCCTGGTTGGCTAGGAGGCCAGCCCTGGTCTGTGAGGGAGAGCTGAGTGTGTGGATGGGCGCCGCCAGCATCTGGAAGTGCTAAAGCATGTCTTTGGGAACTGAACATAATTCAGTTGCAGACAGTTGAAGACAATCATTCAGTATCTCGGCATTGAAATGAGTGGGAGAGTTAGCACGTACTTTTTGTTGCTGCCTGCATCCCAAAACCTCCCTCTCCAGAGGTGTTGACAAATATCCTCTCCTTGGTATGCTCCCCAAGCTGTAGAGCTAGAGCAAAGAATGAGGACATGAAAGTAAAGATCTATATCTCTATTTTTTTTTCTTTCAGAAGAGACCTGGAAAGAGAGTGAGGCAGAAAATGAAGAACCGAGCACGATAAAAGAACTGTGCTCCCCGGCGGGGTTCCTGTGTTTCTGTGTGTTGAGAGATACGTTGTTGCTGTCATCGAGCAGATAACTGTGGAGCAAGCTGGATGCTTCCAAGTGGCAGGAAAAAAAAGTCATCGGAAACTAGTGCCTTATCACTAATTTCTTCTTGTTATCTGTTTTGTTGAAGGATTGTTTTCTACTTAAACCTTTGGTGTGTGAACGCATTAAATGGTTTGCACAGAACTGTGTCTAATTCATGTTTAGTTGTGTTACCAATGGTGGCTGAAGCCTATACTTCGCTCCCTTCATTCTGACAGTTTTTTCCACAGCTACTGGTGACATGTACGTGGTGAACTTGAGTTCTAGGTAGTGTTGCTGATGTCAGAATAAGAAGTCTGAAGCCTGTCAAGATGTTAAAGGGTTTTTTTAGACTATTTCTGTAAATGGTTTTGGAAATAGCAGGGAGACCAATGCAGCAATCTTAGAATCAGGTTTATTTCTATAACTATTGTCAGGCTGCAAATCTGAACAGATGGAGGTTGTCTCTTCTCTTTTCTCGCCATCTTTTTCCAGAAATCTACTGGACTCACCTAATAACAAGCAGAACCTAACATATTAGATTAGCTTCTATTAAAGTTGTGTGGCTTTGTGACTCTACTACTGCAGGTTCTTCGACTGCTCCTCCCCGTGCCCCGTGGCAGCTGTTTATTTAGTGATCTCGGTTTTCTGGCGTGGCAAGTAGAATCTGCGATCATTTCGGTCCACGTGAATCTGGGAAAGAAAAATGATGAAGAGTCATGTGCTTTTATAGGATTAGCTGTAGTATTCTCTCCTAAGAAGAGTGGTGCGTGTTGTTCTTCCTGCTGAGAAATGCCCATATGACAAATGAGTAGGGTACCTCTTAATTGAGAATATACTGTTCACTGCTTCATTATGGTAGAACTTGGTGAAAAAGGAAAACTTGACATATGAAAGATCATTGTGAGTTCTGACATTGTAAACTTAACTCAAGTTTAGTCACCTTTTTCCTGCCAGCCCATTTCTACCAGCAGTGTCTAACAATGTAAAGCCCTCCGGGGGTGTCTGTCTCTAGCCTTGTCATGAAGTGTAATAGGAAAAGTTGGAGAAGACTATCATATTTTCTTATTTATCTTAGTTTTCTTTGTAACAGGCCAAAATTAATCAGGCCCTCATTTGCCTTTCTCGACACATTAATCTACAAAGTCTGTCATTGTCACAGCTATTTGTTTGTGAGGTGTGATTGATGTCTCAGCTTGTTAATAAGATTTATTTTCCTCCTGTTTATTCACACTTTCCTAAATGAATCCTCACTGGTGTATTCTGCCTCGGGTTTACTTAGCTAATTATGAATTTTATGGTTTTGCTTGCAATTTGTTTGAAAGATACTGTACAGCAGCACATTTCTTTTCACAGTACTTAATGTATGTCACTTCGCATTGCTCACTACACCATTTCTCATGCATGGCTGAATGCTTTAATAAAAGGCCTTGACTACATGTGTGGCATTTGGCAATATGCTTGGGGTCATTGTAGATATTTTGCGTGCAGGTTTCTTATGGGAAGTCTGAGAAACATGCTATTTCTGTGTTCACAAGCCTGGGCCAGTGTGAAGGGTTGTCTTAGGTGTACATTTTAAAAACTTGTTGTCCAAGAGCAGCTCTGCCCATTCCTAGTCATTACTGTTTTCCATGTTTGTCACATACTGTTTTCTTGCATGAACATCTTTCAGTGTGATGGGCTGAACCCCTCTGAATCCTGCAACGAGCCAAGTCCTTAAGCACCCTACTCACCAAAGGTGTTGTATTCCAGCCAATTTCCTGGCTCTCAGTTTGTGGCTCTGAATACTTCTTTGTTGGCTCCAGTGCTGCGTGGTGAAAAAGATGCAGAAACTTCTCTGTTGGTTTAAGAGAGACAAATACAAATGAAAGAAAGTACATTTAAAGAAGTCACCTGTGGATGTGCGTTAGAATGGGACATTCTAACACTGTCCAAGCAATAGCAAGAAAGCGAAGGTTGGAGGCAACCTCTGTGCTTCTGCAAATGATCTGATAAGAGAACGCAGAGTGATGTTTCTATTCTGATTTATCCTGATAAAATTTCAAGATGTGCCTGCCTAAACTGTCCTCTTAATTCTGTCATTCCTGTAACTATTCCTGCTGTATTGCAGCATCTGGCTGTTCTTATATCACACCTAGTATCAACCAGCACTCCATGTTAGCTCTCATCTTTCTCAGTTGCCTGAAACCTGCTGCCTTTTCCTTGTTCGGTTTTCTTTCCCCCCATAATCCTTGACTAAAGCAGGACAACCTTAACTGACCATTAAGGTTTTGAGACAAAATTGGCAGGTTAGAAATGTGAGCAGTTGCCATAAGGGTTCCTGTTATTAGGGCTCTAAAGGCTAAGCAGCTCTTTCAGCCCTGTACTATGTGCAGTGGTTAGGTAAACTCTGCAATGACAGGAAACATGTATGTGTAAAACATGTTTTTAGATTTTATTTTCCCATGAAAGAGGTTTAGATTCTTAATCAGAATTTGATAGTGTAATAAACAGAAAGAAAAATAAAATTATTGCATAAATGCAAGCTTGTACCAATAATGAAAAGTAATGGGAAAGGGCCTTAAAGGGGAAAAAAACCTGCTTTATGTTTAACAAAAATGAATAAATTTGACTTTCTTCTATTGTTACGGGAGTGTTTACATGCATGTCATCTTTTAACCTAAGTGGAATTTTAAAATCTTACATATTAGTTGTTTTCTTAAGTAGTTATCACAAGATATTCAGAGATGTCTTACCATCTGCTGCCTCTTCTGTATTATCGTGCCAAGACATGGGCTTCCTGGTGACCGTGTGAACTGCAAAGAAATGGTGCAGGTGAATTACTTTAGTATGAATTTAGCATCACAGCCGGGTATAGGATATCCATCACTGCAAGTGTTCCTTTTGATTATTCCCCAGTCTGGGCCCAGCTGCTTCACTGAAGTTGTGAAGGAAGAAGAGCATGTCAACAGAAAAAAAGGAGGTAGGGTACTGAGTAATAGCAGCTTCCTAGAAAGGGAAGGTCCTTAAGTGTGCTACAGGCTCTTCTGGTTGCTGCCTGCCTTCACCACAACAAAAATCCATCCCATAGAAGTAGTGGCATGCAAAGTGGCAAGTATCAGGAAAATATTTTCCTTTGGTTTGTTTTTGTTTAATTGTAAAGGCTAGACCTGAGTGATTCTATTCACGGCATCTGTCTGTGTTTGCACAGGTTGTGATGTTCTATGACTGTGAACTGGCAGGTAGAAACCAGCCCAGGGGCTGAAGAATCATGGCATAGTGTTGAGAGGCTCTCTACCCCATGTTAGCTTTGTATTGTTCTCTCAGGATCTGTGGATTCCAGTTGCCTCACTTCTGCACATTTATTAAGGCACCATGGGTTATGTCTCCCTTCTGTCCGTGAGCGTGCAGACAGTTTCCTTAGGCAAAAGAAAAGCCCACCAGTTGCTCCTTCCATCTCTACCCCTCTCAATGGCTGCTGCTGATGTTCTTGGGTGCAGCTGCTTGTCTTTGACATGCAGCTGAATGCTCCGGGGTTTGCTCGGGCCCCTGCCTCATGCAACCTGCTCTCAGCAATCTTATGCAAGCTTCCCCTTGCCCTTGGGTCTTCCGCGCCAGTTCTTTGTGACCGCGGCGCCGACTCACCGCGGCGGAACGGGTTCACGCTGTACTGCGTGTACAGCTGCTGGCACTGCAGCTCCTTCCGCACCCGCTCGGACATGATCTGGTTCTGCTGCACCGGGTCCGGCGGCTCTTGCGTCCTGCTGCGGGCAGCCATGGTCCCTCCGAGCGACGCGGCGTCCCGTTGCCCGGCAACACCTCACGTGGTCACCTATGAGGCTGCTGATTGGGTCCGGTGGGTGCGCTTCGGGTCTTCCCGCCTCCTATTGGCCGCCGAGTTAAAGCCCATGGCGCTGATTGGCGGCGGCTGCACGCGACGGGTTTGAACGGCCGGTGCGGCGGCAGGATGGAGGCTGCGGAGCTGCGTTGNGGCGCGCTGGTGCTGCTGGGTCGCAACGAGCTGCGGCAGCCGGTGCTGCGCGTGGTCGGCGGCAGCGGCGGCGGGGCGGTGACGCTGAGCTTCGTGCTGGCCGGTGACATTGTGCGGCTCTTCACGCGGTTCGCTGGTGACGGGCGGGCGGCGGTGCGAGTGGGGCCGGGCGGCGCTCAGGTCCTGCTCTCCGACTGCCCCCCGGACGCGCTGCGCCGCTTCCTCCGCCTTCTGAGGCTCAAGGTGGCCGCCGGGCCGCGGGGCGCACCGCGCGTCCCCCGACTGCTGCACCGGCCGCCGCCGGCCTTCTCTCTCATCAGCCCGCTGCAGGAGCGAGACCTGCGCGGCACCGGCCGCACCTGCAGCGTTGAGGAACAGGGGCAGCGCCCGGCGGAGGTGAGTCCCGGGGCGAGTGGGGCGGCCTCGGTTACTGGCCCCGGTCTCACAACGTGCTGGCTTCCGTCCCGTAGGTGCCCCGCGCGGAGAGACGACCCCCGGCGAGGCTCTCGGCGGAGCAGGAGGCGGTGCTGGGCGCTGTGAGGAGCGGGAAGAGCATCTTCTTCACCGGCTGTGCAGGTGAGGGGGCCGGGCGGCTGTCACCAGGGAAATGCTGTCCTCGGGCCTTGCTGCTCACCTGCTGCTTCTTCCCCTCACCTGCTGCTTCTTCCCCTCACCTGCTGCTTCTTCCCCTCACCTGCTGCTTCTTCCCCTCACCTGCTGCTTCTTCCCCTCACCTGCTGCTTCTTCCCCTCACCTGCTGCTTCTTCCCCTCACCTGCTGCTTCTTCCCCTCACCTGCTGCTTCTTCCCCTCACCTGCTGCTTCTTCCCCTCACCTGCTGCTTCTTCCCCTCACCTGCTGCTTCTTCCCCTCACCTGCTGCTTCTTCCCCTCACCTGCTGCTTCTTCCCCTCACCTGCTGCTTCTTCCCCTCACCTGCTGCTTCTTCCCCTCACCTGCTGCTTCTTCCCCTCACCTGCTGCTTCTTCCCCTCACCTGCTGCTTCTTCCCCTCACCTGCTGCTTCTTCCCCTCACCTGCTGCTTCTTCCCCTCCTGCAAGGGACCGGGAAGTCGTTCCTGCTGAAGAAGATCGTGGGGTCCCTCCCCCCGAAGAGCACCTACGCTACAGCCAGCACAGGGATGGCAGCGTGCCATATCGGTGGCACCACTCTCCATGCCTTTGCAGGTAACAGTCTGCTTGGTAGCAAAAGGCTGGCAGCTCTTGCTCTCATGCCAAAGAGTCAGGAGCTTCCCAAAGCTTTGCTTTCTTCTCCCCTGCCAGGGATCGGCTCTGGGAAGGCGCCGCTGGAACAGTGCATTCAGCTGGCAGAGAGGCCTGGGGTGCGCCAGCACTGGCTGGCCTGCCAGCACTTAATTATTGATGAGATCTCAATGGTGGATGGCAAGTTCTTTGATAAGCTGGAGGCAGTGGCGAGGTGAGTGGTCATTGGGTCAAACAACTAACAGAATTTATTTTACCTAAATTTCCAGGCTGTTTCATTCCTCTGGTTATGTGGATGGTTACAAGGCATTCCCTGGTGTAGGGCTGGAAGGAAGCATGAACTCATAGTCAGCATCTGCGTAGAACTTTATTTTGAGATAAGCTTTGATCATGTCCCAACTCCCCAGCTGTGGCTGTCCTGGCTGCTGTCTCTATCTCCAGAGCTAAGTGTTGTCTGTAGAGCTGAGTCCAGACCACAGCTGTCAGTCTGTGCTGTGCCCAGCAGTGCTCTCTTGTGGAGAGAAGCTACCAGAGAAGCTGCTAATGATGCTTGGGGTGGGCAGGCTTAAAAAAAAAAAAAGTCTTGTAAGAAAATTGCTATTCTGATACAGCTGAGGATAATCATATTTTACTACAAGTAATAAATGTTTGAAGGTACTGACAGACTAGGTAACTTTTGAGACCTGACTGTGTCCACCTCCTGAAGGGTGTTCAAAGCTTTTCTTCTCTTCCCTCCCTTTCAGGGCAGTCAGAAAACGTGATGAGCCTTTTGGAGGAATTCAGCTAATCATCTGTGGGGATTTCTTGCAGCTTCCCCCAGTCCGTAAGGCTAATGAAGAAACCAAGTTCTGCTTCCAGGTAAAAACCTGTCCCCAAACTCTTCCTCATATTTCAAGTCTGCCTCTTTCTTAACAAGAGAATGATCTTTCCAGGCAAAAAGCTGGAGGAAATGCATCCACATAAACATGGAGCTGACTGAAGTGCGGAGACAGACCGACAAGACCTTTGTAGCGCTCCTGAGTGCAGTCCGTTTAGGCAGGTGAGGTGGAACTTGTGTCTTTGTAACCCCTGCTCCCTACTGATGGAGTAGATGAAAGAACAGTTTGTCACTTCTTCCCTGTGCCCTATCAGGAATGTATGGCAGAGGAAAATAGCTATAAATGCTTCAGTTAATATAAACAGGTTTTATATAAGCTGCTCTGATAAGGAATGATCCTTTCTAGGGTCCCTCTATGCAATTTTTGTTCAGAAATACAATGGATTCTGGTGCTGGGATGCACACTTGGACTGCTCTCCACCTTTGTGTAGTTATCTTCCTCTGTTCCTCTTTCTAGAGGCTTTGGACTTGTGCAGCCTGATCCAGCCACGTGGAGGTTCCTGCTGCTCCAGACCTGTTCCAGGTCACTTTAAACAATAATCCTCTTTCCCTTTCGTTTGCCAGGTGCACAGAGGAGGTTACCAGGGTGCTGATGCAGACCGCTACTAACAGGTCTGAGCGTGATGGGATCCTGGCTACGCGGCTCTGCACCCATAAAGACGATGTAGAGCTAACTAATGAGAGATGCTTGCAACAGCTATCAGGTGAACTCCTTGGAGGAAGCTGCTGTCTTCGGGGCTGAGTTCTGACTGGATGCAAAGGGAACACTTCAGTGCAAGGAGGAACTGCTGTTCTGTCATGCACTGCAGCATCAGTCCAAGATGTGTGTGTTGGAGTTGAGCTGCCTGGGGAAACAACTTCACAGATTTTTTGCTTAAAAATCTACAGTTACTTCTTGGTGTTATAATACACAGTGAGGTTGTTGCTTGCTATGGGATGGGGTGCATCACTATAGCCTTCATACCCCTGCTGCTTCTTTCTATAGTAGCTCAGAAAGGCCATGCTCTATCCAGCCATGACTTGAAGCCTAATTTCTGCCCCCCTGTCTGGCCCTAGGATTCTTCTGTAGTCCTCTCTGGAGATCTGGTGTTGGCAGCAAGTAAAACTAGTTGTACACTCAAATTAGTGACTGTTCTAGTTCCTATTCACTTCTGGCCTTTGGTTCCTGAGCCTTGTCATGCTCTGGGAGGTATGTTGGGAAGAGAGGCAATAGTGAGCTTTCTCCTATTAGATATAACAATTTTTGTGTGAAAATGACCTACTAATAGAGGAGAGGAGAATAGATATTAAAAGAGGAATTGTTGCTAGAAAGAAGTGCTGAGTATCCTGCAGTGCTGCGTAGAATATGTTCAACAGTTGCAATTTGTCACATCTTTCTTTCCTTAAAAGGAGAAGTGCACGCTTTTGAGGCTCTGGACAGTGACCCAGTGCTAGTGAAGTTAATTGATGCTCAGTGTCCTGTGGGGGGTAGAGTTGAGCTAAAGCTTGGAGCTCAGGTGAGTATGTGTACACGTATTTGTGAAAGGCCAGCAGATCAAATAGCATAAAGGAAAAGGAAAAGCAGATACATGTAAAGAATAATGTATGTGATGTAGATGCTGTATAGAATGGCTATGCCAGCAGAAGATTCTAACCTGATCTTTGTATCCTTTTTGCTTGGAATCTTACCTAGACTGAAAATTGATTTTATTTGAGCACAGGTCCACATCTTGTGGACAGCGGTGACCGTTACGACTTTGACATGCATTTCCAATCAGGTTTAGAAGCTTCCAGGTAGCAGAGAGCACTGCAATCCTTGCCTGCAGTCTCAACTCCACGCACAGCTGCCATCCTGACCTATAAGAGTAGGGCACAGATTGTCACGTTTGCAGGACTGGAGTCTTTGCTGTGAGTTGGGGCTGTCAGATTAGAAAAAGATGCATGATTGTGCTTAGCAGCAGCACTGTTTGCCCTGGGAAGTTGTACCTTGGGTGTTCCCAGTTTCTATATATGTCTATGCTTGTTGGTGTCTGGGCAATAGGAATTTGTTCCCTGGATCTGAGCTCACAGCTGTGGACAGAAGCTGCTCTCATGAATTACTTATGCTGCAGGATGACGTAGCTGGGAATCCTAGAAAGAAAAGGCTATTAAACAGTTTCAATCAAATTGGAGGCAGTCCTGTGTCCTGCAATAGCATGATGTGGCTGTGGCCATATGACCCTGTAGTGCTTGTGCTTCCTGGCTAGAAGCTGAGCTGTAGGTGGGTGAACAGGCTGTAAAGACAGTGTACTAAGGGATTTTTCTCTTTCTCTGTAGGTGATGCTAGCTAAGAATTTGGATGTGTCTCAAGGGCTGGTGAATGGGGCACGAGGAGTTGTTGTAGGATTTGAAAGTGAAGAGAAAGGTAAGTAAACTTTGTGATCTTTGGTTGGGGGAGGAGGAAGGATCCCAAAAGAATTTATCATTGACTGCTGCTGACTTGTTTATTTTGTCTGCTAGGAATACTTTGATGGAAAGGAGGGAGGAGGTCTTCTCTGCAGTGATAAGTTTAGGGTTTTCATGAGCTGTGATGCTATGTACTGCATCAGCTGTAGCTATCAGTAGGGCCTCTTGTGTTTCCTTTTCCTTATTCTCATTTGCTCACTTGCATTTCGTGCCTGTTCTGTTGAAGCAGGTTTGGGGGGAGGTTTTTTGTGTCTCAGCATAATGTTCTGCTACCTGCAACAAGTATTCATCTCTGTGCCTGAACTGGTAAATTATCTGACTTTAATTCTCCTGCTTAAGTAGGTGCCAAATGTCATTTCAGGATATCTTAGTTACTGTGTATGAGTTTAGGATTTTTGGTGTGGTTTTTTGCTTTTTTTTAATTTATTTTTGTT